>JAJHSJ010000001.1:32708968-32773809 GCA_021015155.1 Magnolia officinalis
TTTGAGGGCTAGGCGATGGAGCCCATTGTGATGTATGTTAGGCCCATGTGAAAGGCCCATTGTGATGTGTATTAAGCTCTTGGGTGAGGCCCATGGTGTTGTATATCATGCCCTTTGTGAGGTCATGGGTCCATTATATGTTTGACCCTATGTGGGCCACCCCTTGGGGGCAATGTTGGTTAAATGTCCACATTGTCGAGGCCGAATGTCAATGTCGATTATCGAGGTCGGTTATTGATACCGATTATGAGTATGTGACAGTATAGCATCATAATACATGCCCATACGTTCATGGGGCATATGACATAGGGCAGGTTGTCATATGTCATGTTTGTTATGAGATTGACCATTGTATATGACATAGGGCAGGTTGTTCATGGGGCTCCCTAATAGGCAGAGTTACCCCAAATGAACACACGGTATGAGCAGGACTGATGCATGATTGGACTGTGTGACTCATGCATCTCGCATTTGTGTGACATGACCACCGTACGCCCTAGTGACATCAAGGTCATAGCCTCCACAGGTATTTCGTAGATGGCCAGATAGGACACCAAAAATTTGTTCTACATGGGGTGCTATAGATATCCCTGGGTGAAAGTTTATAAACCCTCTTAGTTCCAGAGGTTGCTCCAACGTCTAGACCAAGTGGATGCATGAGCGCATGAGGGCCGTATACCGTTAAACCGCGTCTCCCACTATGTCGTGATTGGTTAGAAGGGGGTACGGCCTTACCTGCCCGAGAGGAGAGGGCAATGCTAGGCTGAGTTTGACCAGCTCGAGGAATATGTCCGCTATCGACGAGTCGGTCCCGATATTGGCAGGCGGATAGTGAGGTCTCTTCCACTCACCTTATTGCGCGCGATGGGGCGGTAATCTGATTTGGAGTATAATAGACCCGGGTGATTTCCCAGAGAGGAACCGTACTGATATGTGAACTTATTAAGTAGGAGTTGCATACTCATGCATTCATTTCATTCACTATCCACTCGGGCTGATGGTGCGTAACTAATTGTTATGTACCCTCGCATGTCAGGATTTTGGTTGGGCGGCGACTAACCTGAGACCAGGAGTTTACCACATTGAGTCTATCTATCCAAATTTAGGTATGGGACTGGTTTGGATAGAAGTCCCTTGTGATGGTCCCCGTAGCCTGCGATACTACGTAATATCATCCCGACTTCACTCCAGCTTGGTCATTTCATTCATACCGCATATTGCATTGCATCCTAGCATTTAGCGTTTTGGGTTACTATATTTTTACATTTATATGACCTTGATAAGGCTAATGGTATTAGTAACTCTTCCGGATTGCATATCGTATTGCATCCTCAATATCTGATATCTGGTTTATTATATTTCCCCATTACATAGCCGATTTACATTACTTTCTTAGTATATGACATTGGCTTGCTATATCTTTTCATCGCATATCCTGGATGAGGTTGATGATATTTTTATGGACTTGCAGTATTTCCACTTACTCTGATATCATATTATTCATGCCAGTAATTCCGATATTATATGATTAAGGCATTGTGTTGAATACTTGGCACTTATCTTGTGCACACACTTACACCAGCCTCTAAGCTTTCTATAAGCTTGTGTACGATAGATGCGTGCAGGTGACGATAGGATGCAGTCGAGCTGGGGAAGGAGCGTACGACAGAGCTTCCGGAGATTTTATTATATGCATGTATTTCCTTTTCAGTATTGTACTCAAACGATTATATTAGTGGATATGCGGTGATGATGTTGTTCTTATGATTTGGTTATGCTTGTGGTTATGCTTCTTATGAGACAAATTCATGTTGAAAATCCTCCTTGTAGGATCTCAGGATCGGAACCTGGCATATGGGTGCTGGGAGCCGAGAATGGGGTACTACGGAGGCTGTCGGCACCAGATTCGACGATCGGGATTCCTGTGAATCTGATTCCGTGTTTAGGGCATGACACTACATCAAAGTTATCCAACATTTGGAATGTCAAGGCACAGTAAGGCAATAATGTTGGACTAGTGCATTTGAATAGTCCCGCCATTTAATTTATCACTAATTGTGACCCATTACTGTCACGTTTCATGGGCCTAATTCCATTAGCAATTCCAAACCAATTATCGTAGCCTCATACTTGGCCTCATTGTTAATGTATTTGAATTTCAACTGGAACACGAATTCTTGCTTGTTCCCATTTGGTGCAATAAAAATGATGCTAGCCCCTAAAGCTTTATGGGACTTCAAGCCAGTGAAAATAAGCTTCTAAGGAGTTAAGACATATGACGTCTAAAAACTCCGACGAAAGTCGACTCTCTAAGTCAGATGGGTGATCGGACATGAAATTGGCTATAGCCTGACCCTTTACTGATTTTTGGTAAAAGTACTTAAGATCAAATTTAGACAGATCCGAAACTCATTTACCAATTCGACCGCTCAAAATCGACTAGTTTAACATATATTTTACTAGATCGATCAATGATATTATATTAACTCTTTAAGCCAATAAATAATGTCTTATTTTGGTGGCCATAAAATACAAAGATAAGCACAAGTTTTTCGATTATCGAGCATCATCTCTCGGTATCGAGGAGCGTCCAACTCAAATACTAGACTGGTCGCTCCTTTCTATCATCATTGTCTTGGGTTAGTAGATCTCCGACTGACTCTACTGATGTCGTGACTGTTGAGACTCAAATATTGCATAATTTCCTGCATTTATATCTTGGTTTTATGAACATAATCAGCTTAATGTTCTATTTTACTCATGTTTGTGTTGTAAGGTGAATTTAAGAGCTTGGATTGAAAAGGGTGATAAAAGCATGGATTTGATGTTCAAGAATTACCAAGGCAATGGATGGATCTTAGGAGACCAAGATTGAAGAATTCACATGCCAAAGATTCAAAAATACCAAGTGAGGAATGAAGAGAATCAAAGATTTGAAGTGAAGAAAAGGATTCCTAAAATCGTCCTGAAAAAGTGTATTCTGAAACTCTGAAGTCTATTTTGGGAAACTGCGCAGAGTGAAGTCTATTTTATCAAAATTTGTAAATTTGAGGCAGTTTCTAGAGTTTTTTAACTAGGTGCGAAACTTAGAGTTCCCGACATTCCTAAGCATCATTCAAAGCATTCAAGTGCAAGATTTAGGGTTTTTAGAGAGTTTTCAATTTTATTTAAGTTTTATAAATTATTTTTTTCTTTTAGATCTTTTCTATTTGCATTTATTTCTTTCTTGTTGCTTTTCTATTTTGCAATTTAATTATATTCTTCTAAGTTCCCTCTAGCCCAAGCTAAAAGGGAAGTACATTGGTTTAATGCTTTTATAGTTATGATGGTTAATTGTTTTAATGATGAGAAGAATGGCGAATACATGTTATCAGTTATTTAGGTTTAGTTTATTACCCTCATATGAGATCCATATGTTTCCATCATATGAGATCCACATTGATAGATAGGCTTACCCTGAATCAATTAGATTTCCTAGATAGGAGAGGTTCTCAACCTGTTACATTTCTTTGATATTCATTATCTTATAGATATGAATTATTAAAATCACTGGCGCTTGAGAATATATATCAATGGTACAAATCCATGATTTTCTAATCTTTTATATCATTTATTTAAAATGTTTAAATTGTTTGATTTTCCGATTAGGCTGACCATAGTGCTCGGATCCTAGTTGTGTTATCCAAGTCATCATGATTTTGGAACATTAACCTACGTGTAGAACTTTGAAGCTTAGGTGTGGTTTTAATTCAGTTGAATTACATCCATACAAAATCCCCAAAATTAAATCATCAGTTTAATTTTTATTAATACTTTGTTTGTTTTGCATTTCATTTTCTCCTTCTCCCAATTCATCTCCCTGTGGGATCGACTCTGTATTCACGGGATATTACTTACAAACATCTGTACTTGGAGGCAAGCAATCAAGTTTTTGGCGCCGTTGCCGGGGAGAGACTGAGATAGATTAGATTTGTGCAAGATAGCTAAAGTAAGTTCTTTTCTAAGGTAATTTATCTTCTAAACCCTCTAAAATTTCTGTAGATTTTATGTTTTTCTTTAAAAGTAAATTCAGTTGGGTCTTTCAAGCAATAATTGTAACATAAGGTTGCCCTGCTTGGGATTTTATTACCTAAGTGTTATGGTTGTCCTACAGTTACTGTTTAATCACAAAGATCATCCGATGAATCTATTTTCTATATTAGCATAGTTTAATTTTTACATTAGTTTTACTTTTGTTGATTTATTTTTTATTTTTGCTTTGTGGTTTCAACCTTTATGGTCGACTCTACTAACTGGGTTGTTGATTTATTTTGTTTTGTGGATTGAATCCTCATGGTCGGCCCCGCCGCCTAGGTTGTTAATTTATT
Organism: Magnolia officinalis; assembly: GCA_021015155.1. NCBI lineage: Eukaryota > Viridiplantae > Streptophyta > Magnoliopsida > Magnoliales > Magnoliaceae > Magnolia > Magnolia officinalis. The sequence goes on from JAJHSJ010000001.1 coordinate 32,713,336, forward strand.
TTTCTTTATGGATTGAACCCTTATGGTCGGCTCTGTCACTTGGGTTGTTGATTTATTTTTCTTTGTGAATTGAACCACCCTCATGATTGTCCCTGCTACGTAGGTTGTTGGTTAAGTTTTTGTTTTTATTTTAAGTATCATACTTGCTATTTGAATTAGTGGTATTTATTGTGTGGTGTGGATGATTTATGTCCCATTGGAGTAGGGATCAAAACGATCGACTCTCCTCCGAAGGCGGACTTGTCGCACCAGAATTTTTGAAATTTGGTTGAACCTTAAACCAATCAAAGCTAACCTTAGACTAGTCAAGTGAACCATTTTTCAACTTATAAATAGAGGCCTTTTCTCAAACTTATTCATTCATTCAAAGCCAAATCAAGCATCCACTTTGAGAGAAAAGTCCCCATGATTATCAAGCTATTGTCCGGTACATTGTAGATTCATTTTATAGCTTCTTGATTTGTAATTTCTTGATCTCTCTTTGCTTCAATCAGAGTTAAGTTGCACATTCATTTAGATTTATTTCATGAGCTTATCTATCTAGAGCTTTCAGTAAGTCAAATTTTGATAGCATATCTATTACTAGGCCACCACCGTTTGATGGCTTAAATTATGCTTATTGGAAAGCCAGAATGAGGATTTTTCTGAAATCCATTGATGAAAGCATGTGGCAAGCCACAGTTAACAAATGGAAACCACCAGTGTCTGAGGTTCTAGGTAGTGATGGAACCAAGTCCATTAAAGAAACGCCTTTTTATTTGTGGACCACACCTCAGAAAAATGAAAGCAGTGCTAATGCTAAGGCTGTAAATGCAATCACTTGTGCACTATCACCTGATGAATTCAAAAGAATCATTTCATGTGATACTGCTAAACAAGCTTTGGACATTCTTGAAATGACACAATAGGGAACAATTATAGTAAAAAAGTCTAAAGTTCAGATCCTCACCACTAGGTTTGAGCTGATTTGTATGAAAGAAAATGAGTCTTTCATGGACTTCTATACGAAACTAAATGACACAATTAACTCTATAAGGGGTCTAAGAGATGGTATCCTAGAAAGCAAAATCTGTGCAAAAATACGACGATCTCTTCCTGAGAGATTTAATTCCAATGTGACTGCCATTCAGGAACTTAGAGACACAGACCAAATGAAGGTTGAGGAACTTGTTGGTTCACTTCAAACTTACGAGTCAAATTTCAAAGCCCCCAAAGGTAAGTCCATAGCTCTTAAATCATCCATATCAATTTCAAAAGATAGTGATGTTATTTCTAATTGTGAAAACTCAGAGGATGATATGGCTTTACTCGCTAAAAAGTTCTACATGCAAGATTTTTAAAAGTAAGAAAAGAGTAGATTTTCAAAAACCCTTTGAGAAGAAAAATGGTAAATCTAAAAACTATCAATCTCTAAAAGACAGTCAGTGTTTCAATTGCCATGAATATTGGCATTTGGAAAATAAGTGTCTAAAAAGGGACAACCAAAGAGAAAATGCATGTTAGTCACATGGGATGAATCATCCGACTCTGAAGCTTCTTCTGAGTCGGATGAATCAGAACCTGAAACTTCAAATGAAATCAAGGCTTTAATGACTCTAGCCAGAGTCACTTCCACAGATAGTTGTGATTCAACTGAATATGAAAATTTGAGGAGTGACCCTAAAAATGAAGATGATCTTCAGGATGCCTATAACGCCCTATACAGGGAAAGTTGTAAGATTGTTGTCAAGCTAAAACTTGAAAAAGAGAAATTTTTGAAATTAAAAGAGGATTTTGAAAATTCTGTTTTAGAAAAATCTCATATTTCTAATTGTTTTGAAAAAGCAAAATGTGATTTAAGTTTCAAAACTTCTGAATTTGAAAAATTAAGAACAGAAAATGAAAAACTAAAACTAGAAGCTTCTTCCCTATTAAGTTCTAAGAATACATGGAGGTATGCCCATGGAGACCTTAAACTTGAAAAGTTATTAACCGCATTTAGAAAATGTGGAGATAGATCGGGTCTGAGCTATGTCAAAGATATACCTCTGAAAAATAAGAGCGTATCTCCTACATTTGTCAAAGGAGAATCCTCTAACTCAAAAGGAAAGAGCTTGAAAAACCATAATCAAAACAACTTTAATAATGCAAAAACTTTTCAAACTTCTAAAGTCAATTCTAATAACATCAGCTTTAGAAAACAATCTTACAATCCTTTAGCTGAAAAAATTGTGGATTTACTCAAAGAGCTTCTTAAATCTAACTCTAATATGAGAGTTGATAGACAAAATAATATCAAGCGAAGAAAAACCAACAGCGCTCCAAAACCAAAAACAACAATGAAATGGGTTCTTAAGCTTGCTTGTCTTGTTGCCCACACCGCCTTCAAGGCTTCGAATCAATCAAACTGGTACCTAGACAATGGTTGCTCAAGACACATGACAGGTGACAAAGATTTGTTCACCAACTACAAAGAAATGACTGATGGCTCAGTCACTTTTAGTGATGGAAGCAACTGCAAGATAATTGGCCAAGGTACGGTTCAAATTTTTAACCTTCCTCCTTTTGAAAATATTTTATTTGTAGAAGGGCTTAAGAACAATCTTTTGAGTATCTCTGTAACGCCCTGAAAATTGGGGGTCGAGCATAAACTCAACTCCCGAGTTCCAGAACATCACTTATGCAACAAAATGAATGATGATTGAATGTTGATTGTATTTGTGCATTGAACATGAGTGAGATTAAGCCAAAACAGCATATCATACTCCAGAGACAGTTAATTTGCAAGCAGAAGACTGTGATAGATAGATAAAATATATAACCTATGATGAGTCTCCAGAGTGTGATAACATTACCAGGTTAAATAAATACAAGTGCAGTTCTAAAATGTACCAAATGTGAGGAAGTGTAATGCCTCCTATCCCATGTACCATAGCCCCGTCAATACAATATCAGGTCTTCATTGACCTGCCAGAGAGATACAGATAGGAGATTTCCTCCTATCATCACAGAAGTAGTCCAGCTCTGCTTCACAAGCATCGCCATCACCTGAAACTCAACAAATCTGGTTGGTGTTGCAAACACCATCCCGTAACGTGGGAGTGAGTGATCAACTCAGTGGAACAGTAAAGCATAGGTTAACATGTTATCAACTCAGTCAAGCAGTAATGATAAAGCAGTACAATCAAACAATTCTAACTACTCTTATTTAATGCAAGTATGAAATGACATGATGTATGCCCTTGCCAAACCACCCTCATGCGACATCATCTTACGTTTGCGAATGCTTAACTCCCTCAGTGCGCCACATCTACTAAGCACATGCGGTGCGATGATGATCATGATTACCGAGTTATTATTAGTCCATTTCAAACAGCAGTATTGGGAAACTAAGGTACCTCCCTTGTATCATTCCCAAACATGATCCATTCTAGGGTCGTCAATCCTAGTTAATCTTATACGATATTATGGTTTGAGAGGCTTAGCGAAGGCATCACAAAGGGCTCGTCACCCGTCAGCACGGATACAGATCTCACCGTATGCGGCTCAATTGCTGACCGTCAGCTCAAGTACAGGTCTCACCGTACTCGGCTGAATCACTAGCCGTCAGCTCGAATACAGGTCTCACCGTACTCGGCTCAACTCATACTCTAGTCACTGTGAAAGACTCGTCGCCAATCACAGCCCTTGGAGTATACTCGAAGATACTACAGAGGACTCGTCGCCCGTCAGCACAAGTACAGGTCTCACCATACTCAGCTCTCGCCGTAGGTATCGACAGCTCGAATACAGTGTCCCATACCACCATATTCAGCTCACGAGTTTGGTTGCGCAATGGTCACTACGGGGAGGCACATGGCCCCAGCGTAGGCCGACAGCTCGACCACGGTGTCCCATACCACCATTCCCGGCTCATGCGTCTTAGCGGATCGAGGTACCATGGTTAAAAGGGGTTTCACTGGTAAGTTTGGTACCCTAGGTTCAAGCACTAGCGTCCAAACAGGGTGAACATGCATAAGGCAGATCGGGTTACTTGACGAACTCGACTAGCACGATCGCCCGTTGAGCTGCACGACATGAAGTGCATAAACAACTTCGTGTGGCCTAGCCACTGCCGACATGCAACGCACGACTCGAGTTCGTCAAACACATCCCACGTGGCAAATGAATCTTAGCCACGAATTCAATCCCGTTACCGACTGCCTGGGCCATAATCATAGCCCCAAACACAATCAATTGCAGATAGATAAAGCAGTAATGGATCAAGATTCAACTCATACAATCAAGGTCTGGTATTATCCGTTTAGGGCTGCCAGGGCTGTTGCACGCACTCGTTGCTCCGCTCCCCCATCACCCATGACGGATCATACAACGTAAATATAAATTTAAACATATGCATTACATAGTTAAAATCATAAAGCAGTTGAACATGTTATGAATCACAACACAAGCATGAGTTTGTACCTGTTCAATTCCTAATCACACAACTATCAAAGGAGATCATACACATAGTTAAAAGAGGTTGAGAATCATATCTCAACACCCTTATACATTACAATTTGCTAACTACTACTCATTCAGACATTTCAAGAAACACTTGAACTACATACATCACATACATGACATATGTTGATCACATAGGTATTAGGCCAAATCCCTCTACTAGGGAGCTACCCCAATTATAACACGCGTGCCCCCACGACGGATAGTCATGGCAAGCATGGGTCCAAGTTCTATATTCATTCAGTCATTTCCACAAACACTTGGACTACACACTTTAACACATGTAGTGTATTGACCGTGGCGTGATTTAGGGCAAGTCCTTTCGTCAAGGGGTTGACTAGTACATTTCAATCATGTTCTTATATTCAATACACATGACAAACATAAATCATAAATCCATATTTACTTAGTCATTTCAACAAACACTTAGAATACACTATTCCAACATACATAGTGTATATTAGCAAACATGTATTAGGGCGAACTCTTTCGCCAAACTAGTAATTTACGCATGTATAATATATTTATACAACAAATAATCATGGCAAACACATCTCCAAATACATACGTATAAGATACTTTCTACAATACAGTATTTCTACATACATAGTGTATATTAGTAGAACATGTATTTGGACGAATCCTTTCGCCAAATTAGTATTTTATCCATATATCATATATTCATACAACAATTAATCATGTCAAACACATTTCTAAAATTTATACGTATACGGTATTTTCTACAAATACCTAGAATATGTAGAATTTCATATTTTTCATCTTTAATCGAAACGGAAAACAGACAGCACTTTGTACATGTGTAATTGCATGCAGATCATGAATCTATCATTATCTGACATTAAAAGCATTGAAAACCATAACCTATACACCTAAAGTCCGCACCTTTTGTCGTAGAATCGCAACGGAATCGATAGGTTTGCTAAGCTTCCGTATTCGGCAGTTTGGCAACCTATAGAACGAAATAGGTTAGCTATTTCACAACCTACAACAGTCTAAACTCCAAAACAGATTAGGGTTAGGGTTTCTTACCTAGAAACGATGCCGAAAACGCCGGGAAAAGCGTCAAGAAAGGGATGGTGCAGCCCGTGTGGTGGCAGGGAACAATTGTAGGGAGATTCTCCCACTTCTCCCTCACTTTCTCTCTCTTTTCCCTCTCTCAAATCCCAAATTCGTATGGCTACCATGAGAGAGGGTTTAAGGTCCTTATATAGTCTCAAAACTCAGCGAAATAGACTCTTGTTCAAGGGTTACTGCTAATATAGGTATTTCGTCACTTTTCCAGCTCAAAAGAGAGGTTCTGGTGGCCCTCCTTGAGTCAAACGTCAGACTTAAGCTCACCACACATGGATCTATGCGGAATTACGTTTTCGACTCGATCGGATTCCCAGATCGCACGTGGCGGACCACTTTCAGTTCAACGGTCAGTGGGCCACGATCCGAAATTCCAAGTACATGTAAATGTTCCTGAAATTTTTCTTAATCCGAGGGTGTAATTTAGTCTGATTCTAACGGTCTGGTTGCTTAATACTGATGCGCAAGCGAATGGTGCCAGATCACTATTCCAGATATTTATTTTGTAAAGGGAATAGTATTTTTCACACTCCCTCGCTCCGGATCCAAACGAATGGCCGTGGGACATCGGCTGGACCTGATTTTTGAAATGATTGTCAAGCCCAGTGAGGCGGTCCTAGTTCCTTAACTTCGTGTTAATCGGACTTCCGATGTGCGGCCTAGACCTAATACGAAGTTTCAAGTCATTCCCGAGAGTAGTCAGGAAAAGAGTTTGATTCTAAACTTTAGGGTAACCTAGAGTCACTGATTTTGCAAGTTTTGGGTCTTGCAGATCGTATTTAAAGCGATCCCAATGGATTTCATGGCTAATCGAGTTTTGCACTTAGTTAACTTTGTTAAATTTCTAAAGGATTTAATCCTAATTGTTTTCTGGTTGAGATGGTACTTAGGCCTTTGTAGTTTGTATATAAAGTGATCCAAGTTTTACTACTTAGCTAGTTTAAGTTAGTGTCTAGGGCGAAAGTGCTTTGAAAAATTGAAAGTACAAGGTAGTGAAGGGTGGGATTTGTGAAGAAAATGGTTTAAAAAGGGATTTAAGGCTTTAATTGAGCGTTTGGGAAGTTAAACCTGTATTAGGATTGACCCATCGCCTAAGGACGTCTAATTCCAGGTTGGCGAAAATCCGGGATGTTACAATCTCTCAAATCTGCGATAACAAACATAGTGTTAAATTTACAAACCGTGTTTACATTAGAAAATCTAAAGATAAAACGGCTTACGAATTGTGGTTTAATAAGAAATCTACAGTTAAATACTTTCAAATTTTTAGAAGTAAGTGCTACATTTTACGATACCGGAAAAATTTAGGGAAGTTCGATACTAAGAGTGATGAAGGGATATTCCTATGTTATGTTCTGAATAGTCGAGCATATCGTGTTCTTAACAAAAGAACTGGTGTCATTCAGGAGTCTATAAATGTTATTATTGATGATCACCTGAACACACCAACATCTATTTCGGAGATGATGAAGTCAATATAATTGAAAAACCTGACTCATCATCTTGTCCAATCAATACTGAACTACGATCAGTTAAAGGCCACCGTACTGATCAAATTCTAGGCAATCCTCTCATAGGTGTGCGTACTCGAAAACAACTAAAAAAATATATGTAATTATGTGTGTTTTACTTCCCAAATCGAACCAGCCAATGTAAAAGAGGCACTCACTGATGAAAATTGGATTGTTGCCATGCAAGATTAATTGAATCAATTTGTTAGGAATGATGTATGGCATTTGGTTCCAAGACCATTTGATAAACATATAATTGGGACTAAGTGGATTCTCAAAAATAAATTTGATGAATTAGGAAATATAATCAGAAACAAGGCTAAACTAGTTATACAAGGGTACACTTAAATAGAATGAGTCGATTATGATGAAACTTTTGCCCCAGTAGCTTATCTTGAATCTATCAGATTATTCATATCCATTGCGTGCTTTAAAAAGTTTAAGATTTATCAAATGGATATTGGTATGTATAATTCTAATTGAGTTTATCATGTTATATTTGCATGTTTATGTTTATATTTTTTATGCAAATAATTATTGAATAAAATTTAAATAAATTTGAATTTTTTTTATGCTTGCATGACCAGTCGAGCACGTCCTCAACCAGCTGTGTCTCGACGGGTCAAGCACGTCCTCGACCAATCGTGGCTCAACGGGTTGAGCACGTACTCAACCAGTCGAGTTGTGCGGTTAGGTGTTTTTATGAGAGAGAAAAGCTCTTTTTCTTCACATTTCTCTTCTTCTTCATCCAGCCCCCTTTCGACTCATCGAACCCATCTTCCATTGGGACATTGTAAGTGCTCCATTTCTTATTTCCTTCCATATTTGGGTTCTTATTTGCATACATTTCTAGATTTTGGAGTCGAATTTAGTTTTTCTTGTGATTTCTAAGAGTTTTTAGCTTAAAAATCTATTCTACTTGAAACCCTTCTTTCCATTGCTATATTTCTTCATTTTAATCTTGCAATGGAAGGTCATTCTAAGAAGAAAGCTACTCGAGCTTCCTCTTCTCAAACTACTGTTGGGGTGAGAACCCTACGTCCTCCCGAAGAAGACTCGGAGTATGTGCGGGATCTTTGTAATCGCGAGATTATTGTTGAGCGTTCGGTTAATTCAAATCACCTTGCTCAATTTTAACTCCTTTCCATCCTTACCACTGTAGGTTGGAAAACATCTTGAATTGGGGCGGACCGGCTTACCACTCCATTGCTCAAGGAATGTTCGCTTCCATTAGCAATGTATCTCTTGAAGACTTAACTTTCTCGATTAAATTTAGAGAAGGTACTTTTCAAGTTGATCGATATTTAATTTCGGGTTTGCTTGATGTAAATGAACGATGATGGTATTCCGCTACTAACTTTAGCCGAAAAAATGACTGAATCGGAACGTCGATCGCTAACCTGTAATTTATGTTGCATGGACTCTGAATGGAGTGCAGGGAATGCGCTACAGGCCAATCAGATGTTCCCAAATATAGGGTACTTCATCGCATTTTCATTGCGAATGTTTATCCCCATTTTAGTGACAAAGCTGAATTGACTTCTTTGATGGTTCGCATTCTACATTCAGTTGTGTCAAGTATTCCTATTTGTCTTCCGTCCTTAAGTTTCTATATTATCATTCAATTTCGTCTTCATCCGAGCGACGGATATATTCCATCTGCCCACTTGATGACCACTTTGGCTTTACATTGTAATGTGGTCATGCTACTTGGTGAAGCTCCTATTGCGGTTCTTCCTTTCAATAATTCAAATATAAACAAGATGAACTTGAGGCTCAATCCTGGCCAAAGAAATGAGGCCAAGCAATGGAAGTTGAAGAAGAAGATGCTTTACCAACCGACACGATGATGCATGACATATTTGATGAACTTGAATCCGATGATTATGAGGCTGACCTTGATTATCAGCTACCTCAGTTTGATGAGCACCTTCGTGCTTTAGAGGAGAAGGTGGATGAGTTAAAAATTTCTCAAGACAGTCTGCATGAGAGTCACAAATCGTCTATGAAATATATGCGTAAGTACTTTCATCGCATAACTAGAGGACTCCATCAGATTGATCGATCCATTCCACCTCCTTCTTCATCTGGTTCAGATTAGTGCTTTTTCTTGATATTTGGGCATGTATAACTTAACTTTCACTTTCACTTTTTCACTAGTTTTCTATGACTTGATGATGATGACACTCTGGTTTCTGATTATGTACTTAAAGTTAACTCTTTTTTTGCTATTCTCTTTTATTATCATAATCACATTTATGTTTTATCTCTATATTTATATCTTCCTTTGTCAAGTTGTGACAAAAAGGGGGAGATATTTGTGGTTATGTTTATGGGTTTGATTGTGTGTGGTTGTAGAGTGGGTTTTTTTTTTGAAAATATGTATATGTTTAATACAGGTACTCTACTACACAAGTCGTCAAGCTCAGATTGAGGGGGAGTAGATTAAGAGGGAGTTTGTGAAAGAGTGTTGTAAAGTGAAGCTGTGAAGTTTATTGAGTTTGTGAACTTGTGAAGTTTGTATGATAATCTTCTAAGTTGGTTTTGTCACGAATTTGACAAAGGGGGAGATTATAAGTTCTATGTTGTATATCAAGCACCCTATGTTGTCAAATTTCGTTGAGATAAACCACTTTAGAATGATGAAAAGTTCACCTTCGTAAGAAGATGTGCTACAAGGCTCAAGATATGAAGATTGTTATACAAGTTCAAGTGCTACTACAAGTTCAAGTACAAGTGCACTACAAGGTCAAGATCAAGTTCAAGCTTCAAGTGTATCAAGTAGAAGATCTACTGAAGCTACTAAAGCTACAAAGTTCAATGTTCAATATTCAGGTATAAATGACCCTAAAAAGACCTTAGGATTAGGTCATTCATATTGCACATTTGGGGTATGGCTTATTATACTTCTTATAGGCGTTATTTCGACTAGTCTTAGCCTATGTTCGACTAGTCCAGGCTCTAACTCGACCAGTTCAGGGTTTCTCTCGACCAGTCCAGATTTTGTTACAAATTTTCAGAAATTTTCGGTAGGTCCTCGACCAGTCGAGCACTCTGCTCGACCGATCGTGGAGACTGGCTTGACTAGTCAAGAAAGACTCGACTAGAACTCTAACAAGCTTTTTGGGCCCACTCGACCAGTCGATGGTCAGTTTTATCCGATCACGCCAGAATTTTAGAAATTTGGTTGAACCTTAAACCAAACTAAGCTGACCTTAGACCAGTCGAATGAACCATTTTTCAACCTATAAATAGAGGTCTTTTCTCAACTTTATTCATTCATTCAAAGCCAAATCAAGCCTCCACTTTGAGAGAAAAGTCCCCGCGATTATCAAGCTATTGTCTGGTACATCGTAGATTCATTTTATAGCTTTTTAAATTGTAATTTCTTGATCTCTCTTTGCTTCAATTTGATTTTTGAAAAAGGGTGTTCTTTTCTACCCCTTTTGAGATCCAAGGAATTCAATCAAAGCGGCCCAGGTTTGAGTTTAATTAAAATTTATTTAGAACCTAGAACCCTTCTATATGTGTGTTGGACATTGAACATTTACATCTACAAGTGAAGTGGTTCTATCGGCTACATCAAAGCAGAAGCTTCAGATAAGTATTTTTATTTGCTTTTCGTTCTTGAGATTTTCAGAAAATCTCTATACTGGTTTTGACTAAGATAGCGAGAAAATCTCAGCGCGGCGTTTTTAATTGTGGTAGCCCATTAAAAAGGTAATTGTAAAGGTTTTAAGGTGAACCTTGGAAAACCTTCTTTCATAGTGAAAGCCAATATCACGTGGGTTGTGATTATTGGGAGTGGAGTAGGTGTGGCTATTTGAGAATAGTTGGTATACACACCGAACCACTATAATTCTTGGAGTTTGGTGGATAATGATGTATGTGATGAATGTGCAGTGAATGCTTGTATCTATTTCATGTACATGTGGTGAATGTTATAATGGCTATATTTCATTATTTTGCCTCTTGTTTTAGTTTGGGTTTTTTATCCTTACCAAGTTCAATATATCAGGTTGTCCTATAAAAAACTTTAGTTTTTGGTGTAAGGTTGTCCTTTGAACAACGTTTGAATCAACTTCTCAATATTATTGCAATTGAGATTGCTATTTGTTTCAACTATCTTTATTTCTATTCCGCATTTATTTTTTATTTGGTATAGTCCTATTCCCCCCCCCCCCCCCCCCCTCTTCAGGACTGAGAGCTCGCCCTTTTCACCTACTCTACTTCTGGTGGAAGCACTCAACCCATGAGTGTACCAAATTTCACTAATATTAAAGGTTTTAAATCAAATTAACCTCTAACATTTACAATCTTATATAAGGAAGGGCTCCCGCAGGAGACTTTGTGTGATTTTTTATAGGCTCGCCACAAACCTTAGTCCTACACAAGAGCCTACTAACATATAGTCTTGTTAGACGCTCCCTTAGGAGACTTTAGTTAGTTTTCCATAAGCTCACCAACAACCACGATCCTAGTCTAAGGACCTGCGTTTACTCGGGCCGGAGACTCCACGGAGACTAACATGTATGCTTCCGTGTCCAGTGGCCTACACAAAGACTTGATTTAAGCCCTACACATGAAATAAGGTATACACAAGGACCTATGTTTTAGGCCCTACACAAGAGCCAAGGTCCCACACAAAAACTTAATCGAGTTTAGGTCATAAAACTTTACCCTCAATACTGCATAAGAAAGAGAGTATACAGACTCTTACACTTAACAACTTACTTACCCTTTTGTAGAATCGCCTCGGGTTGCTTGATCAATATTCTCAAATGCTTCAATTAGCCCCCCTTTGCTCCCATGATCATGATGTAGATTATTTGCCAAGTCTCCAGCTCCAATATCAAACACCTTGCATGTAATACTTCTTTGAGGTGACCAACGTGATGTGAGGTTGGTTGAATCTCCTACAACTAATGAAAAGTTGTAATTCCTAAGGGATACACCTTGATGAGTTTTTTTTTTAGAGGATTTAGACAATAGTATGCGTATAGAGGTTGAGTCTAAACTCAAGAAAATAGATGAGTTCAAGCACATCTTCAAGGTGGAGGTTAAAATCCTCATTAAAATGTTAATTTGAAAGAAGATGACTTAGAACTCTTTGTTTTAGAGGCTTGGGGTAGGGATATGATCATGGATTCACCTAAGCTTCAATTGCACCAAATTTTTATCAAAATGCCTAAGAACCGAATACCCTTTATAAGAAGTTCAAGTTCCAACAATCAGAAAATGAGTAGATAATGGCTCTGTCGATGCCATCGATAGGTCTTCAATATCATCAAGGTGACCTTCGACGTCATTACAGGGTACCTCGATACCATCAAAAAAATCAGTAATATGATATATTTCTTACTGGACATATTTGAGTTACCTTTCAATGTCATCGAGTAGTGTTCGATGCCATCGAAGGAGACCTCAATGCCATCAAGAAAATCATATTAAATTATCAATTCTTGCTGGATATATCAACTTCTTGTTCGATGCCATTGAGGGAATATTCGATGCCATCGAAGACCCCTCGACGTCTGCTCGATGGGATCGAGCACCACTTGAAAACTACTGTTTTGGGAGTATATTTTCATAGCAACTTCACACTTCTTTTAGCTGTAATTATCATACTCTAATTAGGTTTCTAAGCTGTTAAGGAATGATTAACTAGGTTTACCTATTAACCCACAATCATATAGAGGTTCGAATATTGTTTTGGGTCAAGGGTTAGGGTCACCAAGACACCTCATTTATCTGTTCTTTGTTCTTTAATGCTTTTGTACTTTGTGTCTTCAGTCTTCAATTTCCAAAGGCTCAACTGACTACATGACACAAGGACTCACGTGATTGATAAAAAAGATGCACAAATCAGTGCACTAATACTCATTTTCTTATCCATCTTATTACATTCATCATCTGTCATAGATTCTGGTCACTTTTTACGGAGAGCATCATCCAATCTATGTCGAACTAGGAGACCGGTCATTTTAACCTTCCATAGTTCAAAATTATCCTTACTGAAATATTTTTCTACATCCAACTTTAGATTAAATGTCATTGATATGATGCTTTTAGATTCAATCTACTTCCCAATATTAACTCAGATACCACTTGTTAGGGAACCGTGAAAGCACACAGAGATGAATCAAGCAAAGTACTCCTATCGCACAACCAGTTCAAACATAAACAAATAGAAATTTATGTGGAAAAACCCTTACGAGAGAAAAAAAACATCTGCACAAAGCAACGGTAATACACTATAAAAGCATAAAATTATAAGAGAGAGAGAGAGAGAGAGAGAGAGATTACCGATTTGAATAAGCCTAAATATTCCTCATAAGTCAAGCTATGCCCTTGAATCCCTTAGGAACGAAATTAGAAAACCTATAACATCTTTTACTATCCAAATCCTAATTACACTCGAAATATATAGTATCATATAGTATCACAATCGGAATACGAAACAAATCCAGCACTTATGTAATTCTACACACGTGCTCGATGTCACCTTCAATGGGACTTCAATGGCATTGATGATCTGTCGATGGCATCGAGTAAAACATCAAAATGTTCTAGCGATAAAATATGGATTTTTCGAATTTTTCTGATGGCATCGAACATCTATTGATGCCATTGACATCTGCTCAATAGCATCGAGTGGTCTGTCAATGGCATCAACAGACCCTGTTGTTTCCAAATTTAAGACATCAACAACATATATCACCATAAAAGTAGTAATTTTATAAATGAGTAATAATCACTTACTCCCTGAACTGTGTGTTGTTTTATAATGTAAAAATATATTGATTACAACTTTCATTACATATTTACTCTATAAGTATATTCAACTCTTTATTTACATGTTTATACTCATTTTTTATGCCCTAACTTGGCCCAATAAGAAACTGCCACATGGTGCCACTACGTGTTTAGCGCATGCCAGATGCATACTTACACTCGAGGAGATCTTCAGTTGATTTTCCCTCAACGTTACGCATTTCACTATTAATGTGATGGCATAAACTTTTTTGCATGCCTTTGAAAATGGTGAATCATCACATACCACATGTCCATAATCAACACACCCATGTATGAGGAAACGTATTAAAGCATGCTTATAAAAGACTCGTCGGAGAATGGATCTATCATGAATATGAAGATGATATCCTTGGCGAGGTCATCTCTCGCAACCCTTCTAAAACGGGATATGTCCCTAGAGATGTTCAGAGTTGCAATAGCGATCGAGAAGGTTCCGAACATCAAGAGATCCAACCCATGTCTATGCTAACATGGTTTGAGTCCGAAGAAGAAAGATTCTCATTGGATAATCCCAAGTTGTCCAGAGGAGGCTTGATCTAGACTATCCAACACCTCTTGGTTACCTCTGGCCCAATCCATCCAGTAGACCATCATTAGAGACATAAAGTGGTAGAGATTAATTTGTATTTAGCTCCAGACATAGCCGCCTTAATTAAAGGAATCTTAACAAATCTAGGCTAGGTCCATGAACACCTGATGATGGATCACCTATGAGAAGAAGATCCAACAAGGCATGAAGTCTGAATCTAACTGAAGCCCTTCTTTCCAATCCAAGTGTTAGTTTTGGAACAATCAAATGGATTTTCATATCCAAAGTTGAGACATGAGCACGAAGGAACCAAAAGCAACAAGGAAACCCTAGCGAATGTTTCACCATCTCGACGATCTATAAAAGGAGCAATCAAAGAAGAGCTTGTGCCCTACACCAAACACATGAATTTATATTTCCTTTATTTTAGCATAACTTAATATAGTTTATAGTTACTGCTCAACAGCTCTCACTACAGTACCTTAGGAATAGAGATAATCTTTCTGTAACCTTAAGTTGTACATCGTGATCATTAAGTTTTGATTTCGTTTATTACACCTGCTTTGATCATCTGTTCTGATAAGCGTATCATATATTTATCATTTTTCTTTTATTTATTTATTTAGTTGTCTCACGACTTGTCGATTATAATGAACATCACTTCATTATATTAAAGAAATCAACAACCTTCTGCCTTCTTTAATTTAAATGTGTATCTTTGCTCATTTGAAAATTATTTTGAACTTAAAGTGTTAGTGAAAGAACAAGTCATTAAGTCCGTAGGCTCACATCTATTGTCACAAGCCAAATTTTGAAAGGATTAGCCTTCCTTTCACGAATCATCTGAACAAAACGTGATATTTGTGGTCGAGCGAACTCTAGATCTTTGATCCCAACCTTCAATTTGTCCATCTCAGTGACGGGGACACCAACAATTCAATCAACCATTAAGTGAGGCAAACTCTGACACACTCGTGCATCATACTCACACATGTATCAAACCTAGACCCTCAATCCTATGGGTGGTCTAATTTGAGTGAATTGAATACAAAAACTATCAACCATAATTTTTATCTAAACAAACATCAAAATAATAATGATAATAATTTACTATACATTACATGATAAATAAAAATCAAATATATAATCTAAACGTGCCTTTGAGTAGGATCCAGGCATAAGACATGCTTGTCAGGACACTGACCATTCATCAATAGGGTACACTGAGCATCTGGGATGGGAATAAATTATTGCTAGTCCACTGAACAGCAGGTCAAACCTACTCAAGAAAAAATAGGCCCTAGTTCTGAGCGTCGCTCACTTGATAACTATGCTACTCTGACTTTTTATACACGACATGTTCACAATCCACACTACATGATGAGTGACCCATTTCTTTGACATGTGTGCCCACAATGATGTATTTATTATATCCACACCGTTCAGCCATTTTTCTAAATCATTTTAGAGCATTAGCCAAACAATGAATCATATATATCAGGAGATTAACTGGACAACACCACAAATAGCAGCGGGGATAATGATTTTCACCATAACGTTTATTTTCCATCCATTCTGTTCATAAGGTCACAAAGACCTGGATGAAGAAGAAAAAAAAATTTCATATTGATCCAAAACTTTTGTGACCCCCAGAATGGTTTCAATGGTAGACGTTCAATTCCTGACTGCCTTTTGTAGTGTGGTCCACTTGATCGTTAGATCTGTCTTATTTTTCGTCTCAAGCCTTATGAAGAGCTCGCCAAATGGATAGACAGTTTGGATTTAACACATACCTCATGATGGTACCCACAGAACTTGCTGACGTCTAGCTGGTGTGTGGTACACCAGCCAATCCGCTTCCGCCTCCAACCCCCAAGCTCCTTGTTGAGCTTATGACATCCACGTTGTCCATCATTTTGCCGATGTGACAACTCATGATCTGTCTTCTTGTAGGGGCCCACGTGTTGACATGTCTTATGATTGGAACCGTTCGTGTTGTGATGTATCTTGAAAGGATGATCGTGACCATCACTATCAGTTGATGAATTTAGAACACCGAAATGAAGATTTTCAATGGATCACATTCAACTCAAAAAATCAATGGTTAGGATTATCAATGAAGCGTGATTATGGAATAATAGCTTATTTCATGGAAGTAAGGAAACAGTGGACGGTTCAAATCATTGAAGAATCTGTGAATATGGCCCAAGTGAGTGGTCATTGACAGATAGGATTGGGCTATCAATAGGCCTAAAAAAATCTAATTTTCTAAATAGGCAAGCCTGAACAATTAATAATTCAATTTGAGATAGCCTTGGCCCAGCTGTTTGACAGCTCTACACGAATCCTGAGTCACGACAGATACAATGCGAACTCTCCGCGACTCAACATCCAGAGTCAGTTGTAGAATGGTGGCCCACATTCTTGAGTGATTCGACCATCGTAACCGTCCATGTTTTTAAACGGTCACCCTGAGAAATTATGGTGAAAGGATGACTGGTGAATCTTGACCAATGAAAAGAAAATTTTAAATGGCTCTCATTCAATTCCAAATGTCAAAAGTTAGCTCCATCAGTACTCGAGCTGTCTAATGGAAGCGGATTGGCTGGTGTAGCACACACCACCTATATAGTTGGTGTACCGATGTCAGCAAGTTCTATGGGTCCCATCATGAGGTATGTGTTATATCCAAACCGTCCCTCCATTTTGCGAGCTCGTCGTAAGGATTGAGACGAAAAATAAAACAGATCTAATGATCAAGTGGACCACACTGAAAAAAGCAGTGAGTAATTGAATGTCTGCCATTGAAACCCTTTTGGGGTTCACAGAAGTTTTGGATCAATATGAAATTTGTTTTTCCTCTTCATCCAGGTCTTTGTGATGTTATGAACATATTGGATGGAAAATAAATGTTATGGTGGGCCCTACAAAAATTTTAACGGTGAAAATCATTATCTCGGTTGCTATTTGTGGTGTGGTCCAGTTGATCTTTGTATATGATTCATTTGTTGTATAGTACTCTAAAATGATCTTGAAAATTGGATGAACGGTGTGGATATAATAACTACATCATTGTGGGGCCATGTAACTTTGATCTCTTTGAATAGAGGTGGGAATTGAGTTGAGTCGAACCGATTGGGTCCAACTCGAGTCGGTCCAAAATTTTCAATGAACTCACCCGAACTTGATCCAATTCGGTACTGAGTTCGGGTCATCTGATTCGATCTGATCCGTTGAACTGTTGGCCTGACCCGAACCAAGTCCAACTCGGTCAGGGAAACCGAGTCGAATCGAGTTGGGTACGGTTCGAATTGAGTCTTTTGTTTTATTTTTTATTTTTTGAAAATTTAAAAAAATAATAAAATAATATGATTTTTACTATTAAAAAATTCATAAAGCCCACCATAACGTTTATTTTCCATCCAATCTGTTAATAAGGTCACAAATACATGGATGAAGAGGAAAAACAAATTTCATATTGATCTGAAACTTCTAACCCCTAAAAGCGTTTCAATTTTAGACGTTCAACCCCCACTACTTTTTGCAATGTGGTCCACTTGATCTTTAGATCTGTCTTTGTTTTCAGCTCAAGCCTTAACACGAGCCTGCCAAATCGATGGACGGTTTGGATATAACACATACCTCATGATGGGACCCACAAAACTTGCTGATGTCAATGCACCAGCTGGTGCATGGTACACCTGTCGATCCGCTTCCTCACATCAATACATTGTCAGAGTGTCAGGAGTCAGAATTGGTGCTCGAGACGCCAGCAGAGAGGACTGAGGAAATGGATTGGCTACTCCCCATGGTGGTCGATGCTATGTGGACCTCACCATGATGTATTTATTTCATCCATGTTGTCCATTTATTTTTCTAGATTATTTTATGGTATTAAACAAAAAATGAGGTATATCCCAATCTCAAGCGGACAACATTACAAGAAACAGTATTAAATGAACGTTGTGCGGATCAGATCGGATCAAATCCCTGATCGGATCGGTCCGGATTAACCATTGACCCGAACTTGACTCGATGTACGGTCAGATCTGAGTGGGCCAACTCGATCTGACCCGATCCTAGCCTTCGATTCGGGTTGGATTGGGTCGGATTGTACCCAGCTCTAGTAACGTGTTACCAAGGTAAAATAAACTTCATTGATAAATATGAGAATTTTACTATAATGAGCCCAAAGTTTGACTATATCACATGTTTAGCCCTTTTATATTTCTTATTTTTTTAACTTTCTCATAACTTTTTTAATTTTGCAAGGACTTAAATATCCCAGTCTCCTTATTTTTAATTGTTGATTTTTTCAAGAGAAAAACTAACCAAAACCGTTCTTCATTCAAAGCTCCCTCGATGATACTCACCACCACTCTTCGGCCATCATATTTTTTGAGGTTTTATTCTTTGCAACTCTTCTTTTTCAAAGCTTCCTCCATGGACCAAACACCACTTTCTAGCATTCCATTATTTGGTGGATCATTTTCCTACGTTTCATTATTTCTTTTCTCTGAAAAATTACCATTAAGGGTGTCTTCATCCATTATCCCGCGTTATTTTCACTGACCAGCCTAATAGAAATAAGGTTAATGCAGAAGTGGAGGAAATAAAGGAACTGGGAACCCACCCAATGTCTCAATCTTGATTAGAAAAAAAAATAATAATAATAATTAGATAGGAATATAAATAATTTATATATAATTTATTTTACTCATGGGATGTACATATATATTTATATAATCTTGTGATATGTATATTATTGTATGATTTAATGTTGTGTATACGGTAAAATGAATGAATATAATTTTTTATATGTTTAAAAGATTCTGTGAACGTGGAATCAAGTTGAATGAAAATGTCCTTCAAGTTGGTGGAATTAGTGTTTTCACATAGGTCTTGTGCTGGTCGTCATTGTCATGTGCAAAGAGTCACCCCTGCCATGAGTAATGGGTCACCGTTGTCATGTTTTATGGGCCATTGTTGCATGAGTAATATATCACTGTTGTCATATGTTATAGGTCACTTTTGTCATGAATCACGGATCGTAGTTGTTATTTATTATGGATTTATGTTGTTATGTGTTATGAGTTATTGTTGTCATGTGTCAACTGTCTTATTATATTTTTGGTGTCACATCCTAAAATGATATAGAAAAATAGATGCACGGCATGGATGAAACACATTCATCATGGTGGGCCGACATAGCACCGACCACCGGCCATGGCAGGGGGAGTAGCCAATCCGTGATAGTCAATGGTCGCCTGACAGGAGCGGATCATGTGTTACTCAGGTAACACGTTAGTAGCTTACACTGATCATGGGGCCATCTTGATGTAGTTTTAGTATATCCATACTATCCATCCATTTTCCCATGTCATTTTGAGGCATGACACCAAAAATGAAGCAGATTGAAATCTCAAGTGGACCACACTAAGGAAGCAATGGTGATTGACTATTAAAAACTTATTGTCACCACAAAAGTTTTGGATAATATGGTTTTTTTTTTTTCCCTTCATCCAATTATATATGACCTTATCAACAGGTTGAGATGGAAAGTAAGCATTACGGTGGACCATAGAAAATTTCTAATGGTAAGAGTTCAATCGCCACCGTTTCCTATGGTGTGTTCCACTTGAGATTTGGATCTGTTACAAGCTTCGCATAATGCCCTAAAGTGGTTTGGAAAAATAGATGGACGGCGTGGATATAGTATACATACATCAAAGTGGGACCATGGTCAGGGCCGTACCGTGTTGAGTGAGGCAGTGCCGCACCCAATCCACTGCCGACCAGCACACCTCGCGTGCGTAGCGTGAAAAATATGTCGGAATTTAAAAATCTTTCAATAATTTCGTGGGAATCTATTAAATGATATTATCAAGATATACTTAAAATATCGCCAGATTTATCTTATCTCACTTACTATGAAAAAGAGTAATAACCATTGTACTGGTTCTGATTCGTCAAGAAATTTTGAAAGACGTGGGACATCCAATCACTAATCAGGACCGTTCATTAAATAGTACCGTTGAAAGCAAGTCATGGAGCAAGAACATGTGAATTGGATGATCCTAACCCTACAAAGAGACAAATTTATTACAATCATCTGTTTTTACCGGCCATAAATAATGCGGATAGTTCCAATCATCAAACCAATACAAACTTAGATTCCCTGGAGTGGGGGGTGTGTGTGCGTGTGGCGTGAGTGTGTGGGGGTGTGTGTATGGTAGACTCCCTGGAGTTTCAACACCGGGTCCTTACTCTTACCCGGGTGGTAGACTCCCTGGAGTTTCAACACTGGGTCAAGGGTTCGAGTACCCACGGTGGTGAAATCCCACGGTGTGCTTGTGTGGGGGTGTGTGTGCGTGTGGCGTGAGTGTGTGGGGGTGTGTATTCGTGTGTAAAAATAAAAAATAAATAAATAAATACCAATACAAACTTAGATTCTTGGGATAGATGGGTCAAGATGATAATTAGACTTATCTGATCAATCCTTACTAATCATTTTCTATCATGTTGATTGGATGTTCAGATCATCTAATTACATGTCCTTGGTTGCATGAAAGAATGGATGGTCCAGATTGATTATTAAGCGTCCCTATATGTCATCAAAATGTGGGGACCTCAGCAAAACTCATCCAATGGCTAGCACAAGTTGTAGTGATCTTAATTAAAGTGGGACACTTGAACAATCGGATCACTTGATCAACACCATTCATGAGGTCTAACTAGGGGTGTACACAAACCGGGCTAGCCCGATTAGCTCGCTCGACCCGGCCCGAAAAAGCCCGACTCGGCCTAACCCGGAACTGAGTTCGGGTCAGGACGGGCCAATTTTCTAGACCCGAAACTGAGTTCAAGCCGAGTTCGGATACCTCCCAGTTCGGCCCGACTCGATCCGAAACCCGACTCGCCCCGACCCAACCCGACTCGGTCCGAAACCCGGTTCATGATATATATATATATATATAAACTAGTTCTTGTAATTTGAAAGGTTTAAAGCCATATATGTAATTTCTAAGTAATTTCTAACTGCTCATGCCTCATCCATCACTCTGCAAGGGTATCAAATCATTTCTTCATGAAGATTGTGAAGATGATTTGCAACATGGCAAAATGTCATGTGTACAAGATCTGGGTCAGTCATCAGGTAGGCTAGCCCTGGTTCCCACTTATCAGTTGGGCCACATTTTTACCAGAAGAATCAATGGTTGAAAAAGCAATAATGACTGATGGTGAGTCTATCATCCTATTTTTTGGGTCATTGGATGTTCAAAGTGGGACCCAATAAGGACTGGCCTAGATGTGAAACACATGTGCCATATTTCTTATCTTAATATGGATTAGAAAAATGAAATCTTAGTTCCATCCAGTTGGATGTACTAATTAGATCTTCTGATTCGAAAATCAAGCCGGTAAACACCTTAGGTTGGCCACAGGTATAAAACAAATAAACGGCTAAAACAAATTCTCTAGTCACTCATTTGTTTTGGGCAGTATGGTCACCGGGAGGAATTGAACGTTCCAGGCCAGAAGATTTTTTGTGGAGTCCATAGTTCAACTATCTAAACCGTTGATCGAGGGCCTTGTAAATTAATGGGACACGGATTACCTGCCAAAGCTCTTCCCATGAACTTGCTGTAAAGTTCGAAACTGGCCCGAACTCAGGTTCGCAACTGGCTCGAACTCGAAGGTTCGAAACTGGCCCGAACTCGGCCCGAACTCGCCCGGGCCCGGTTTGGGCTGGAGATGTTGGCCCGGTGACCAGGCCCAGTCGGGTTCGGACCTGGTGTGGCTGTTGAACGGGCCTGGATGAACTGAGGCCAGTTCGACTCAGCCCGACTCGTGTACACCCCTAGGTCTAACACACATTTCAAGGGCTATCAAGCAAACATCACACTATTTTGATTAATATTAACCACTTAATCCAATTTTGTACGATTTTTTCCAGAGAAAAACTTCAAATTTTTAAAATATCCCAGGAAATTGCATTGAAATGATCGAGAACGAGATTTGTTAGTTCCACGGCCATCACTAGGGTTTCAACGGTGTTTATCCAATCCCCACTGTTCCTGTGGTGTGGCCCACATAAGATTTGGATCTTCCTCAATTTTGGTCTCACATCCTAACATTATATTACACCAAAGGAAGCTTCGGTGATAATGACACCCACCATTGAAACCTTTATGAGGGCCATGTAATTTTTTTTTACCATCCAACCTATTAATAAGGTGATGTAGAGGTGGATGAAGTGAAAACACAAATATAAGCTTGATCCAAAACTTCTCTAGCTCCCAAGAACTTTTTAATGGTGGATGTTCAATCCCCACTTTGTGGTCCACTTAAGAATTGTACCTACCTATTATTTTTCATCATACCTTTAAATGATCTGAGAAAAATGATTAACGGCGTGGATAAAACACTCACATCACTTTGGGTCCCATAGTAATCCGTCCCGGCGGGGGTAGGACGCAATCCACGTCCCCACCGAGGTGAGTGGGATCTTTGACCGTTTGCCCATTTTGATTTATAGGCCTTATTATATCCACGCCGTTCATCTGTTTTGGAAAATCATTTTAAGGCATGATTCTAAAAATGAAGCAGATTTAAATCTCAGGTGGACCAATATATATGAAACAGTGGAAATTGACCATTAAAATTTTCTCATTGGCCACAAAAGTTTTGGATCAAACTGATATTTACGGTCTCTTCATCCAGGTATTTGTGACCTTATCAACAGGTTGGATGGAAAGCAGACAATGTGGTGGCCCATGAAGTTTTTAATGGTGGGAATTCAATTACTATTATTTCCTGTTGTATGGCCAACTTACTATTTGGATATGCTTCATTTTTGGGATCATGTCCTAAAATGATCTTCCAAAATGGATGGACGGTGTGGATGCAAGGTACATACATCACAGTAGACCCCACAGTTAGGGATTCACTCACACCGCTTAGGGAC
Source organism: Magnolia officinalis (assembly GCA_021015155.1). Classification (NCBI taxonomy): domain Eukaryota; kingdom Viridiplantae; phylum Streptophyta; class Magnoliopsida; order Magnoliales; family Magnoliaceae; genus Magnolia; species Magnolia officinalis. The sequence goes on from JAJHSJ010000001.1 coordinate 32,736,734, forward strand.
GGTTGCTAGGGATGGGGGAAGCGGATTGGCTGTGGCACGCGGGTAAGGATATCACCATGGCATCCTAGAAAGTTTTCAACGGTGGACGTTTAATCCCCACCTGAGCTTTAATCTCCTCGTATCCTGAAATGACCTGAAAAACCGGATGGACGGTGCGGATAAAACACGTACATCACGGTGGCCCATAGAGCTTGGGCGACGTCATGGCAAAGGAATATTACTGTGACAGACTGGTGGGTGACCCAGGCGTCGGTTGGTAGGGGGAGATGATACGTGCATCAGGAAGAAGTGGAATATGTACCTCCATTTCTCTACAGTATACGTATCAAGCTTCCATTCAAATCGGGTCCATCCCGTACGTAGGACTTTAGATGGATGGTTCATATCTAAAAAATCATACTTTTAAGTGAATTCTAACCGTCTGATATTTTCCCAATATAAGTAACGGTAGAAACAAAAACACCTACCATTCAAATTAAAAATGGGATACATATAAAAGAATAAGATCGTTTGATGGATTTTACTGTCGAAATTTTAGTCACCCATCGTAGCACTAGTATATGGGTGGACCCGATCAATACATCACCTGCCACGTGTACTATGTTGAGAGGAATAAGATCGTTTGATGGATTTTACTTTCGAAATTTAAGTCACCCACCCTAGCGTCAGCATATGGGTGGACCGATCAATACATCACCTGCCACGTGTACTATGATAGGAGGTTCTATCGTAATTCGGTCGTTGGCGTATTCAAATGAAAGCGCATCTTGCACCGCCGTTGACAAATAGATAGCGAATGCTATAGGACACGGGAACGGCTTGGCTACTCCCCTTGACACCAGCCCCGTGGCTGTGGTCGGTGCTTTGTGGGCCCTACCATGATCTATGTGTTTCATCCTTTCCGTTCATCCATTTTTACAGACCATTTTATGGCTTGATACGAAAAACGAGAGGTATATAAATTTCAAGTGGATCACACCACATGAAAACAATAGTTATTGGATATCCATCATTAAAATTCTCCTAAGGTCCACTGTACTGTTTATTTGACATTAAATAGGTTGATTAGGTCATACAGCCCCAGATGAAGGGGAAAAACAAAAATCAACTTGATCCAAAACTTTTATGGCCCAAAATGTTTTTTAATGGTCGACGCTCATTCAACACTGTTTCCTGTATTGTGGTCCAATTAAGATTGGGATATAACTCATTTTTGTTATCATACTATAAAATAATCTGTTAAAATAGATGGACGGCATGGATGAAATACATACATCATGATAGGGACCACAGAGCACCGACCATCAGCCATTGGCTGGTGTGAGGGGGAGTAGCCAATCCGTTTCCGTAGGACACGGATCGCATTCTGCCAGCCCATTACCGAGGTGGCTGCTGGACAGTGCTATGGGCTACACCGTAATGTATTTGTTTTATCCACAGTCCATTTGTTTTTTAAGATAATTTTAATATAACATCCCAAAAAACGAAGCAGATCCAAATCTCAATTACACCACATTATAAGAAAACAGTGGTGATTGAACACCCACCATTAAAACATTCCTAGAGCCCACTGTAAAACCTGTTGATTAGGTCATGTAGACTGGATAAAGGGAAACCACAAACATCTACTTCATCCAAAACTTCTGTGACCCTTATAAATTCATTAACGATGGGCACTCAATCACCACTGTTTCCTAAGGTATGGCTCACTTGAGATTTTTACATGTCTTATTTTCGGTCACATGCCTTAAAATAACCGGAAAAGTGGATGTACGGAGTGGATAAAAGAAATATATCATGGTGGATCTCACATGGTACCGTCCTGTAGGTAAAGGCTACTGACAATGTCAGTAGGCAATCCACGTCCAATGCTGCAGGCTCTTGTCCTTTTCAAAGAAATTGTAAGGTCCTGATACGTCCAGTACAAGTGGCGTACGAGATTATGTAATCTGTACCATTTATATGATAGATCTAAGGAATAGAACTATGTAACTTTTATAAACCATTCATATGTTGTGCACTAATTCAATCAACAGTTGGGATTTACAGACTATCGTCATTAATGTGCCAACGTGGAAATCGAGAGACCATTCAGCTACAATTATTGAGAATTCTTTTCCTCATTGATACTCTGGCAGAGTGTGACACGTGATACGCAGGCAGTTAGAAATTACATACATACCTAAAATGTAATTCAAATTAAGCTGTCTAAACTGTGGGTCCTAGTTTAGAAGCATCATGAACCAAAATTTATTCTAATTTGATTAATTGACCATCAGATCCCGTGAAATTTAATGGACGGTAAAAAATGAAAAAAAAAAAAAAAAAGAAGTCATATTTCAACAAACAACAATCATATTTTTGGAACTTGACTTATATACAGTGGTTTTCCCAATATGATCGTTTTAATAAGAGTTAATGTAATTCTACATATACAAATTCTGAGCGCCTGAGTATCAAATGTCTTACACTGCAGAGTATCAAATAACTGGCATTCCCTATTTCTCGCTCTCACAACAAGCACACAGGCAAACAATCATGTCGTCGGAAGCCACTTCCCGCAAGAGGTAAGAGAAGCCATTTCCCTTGTTCTTGAGGTCTCACACGTGCCATGCTAGCATTCGTGCTAAACATCCAAGCCGTCCATCAGGTGGACCCCATTGGTTAGATACACCGGCCCAAACCAGGCCAGGCCACAGTGTATGTTCATTTGTTTCCGACACTATGGTCTACCTGATTACTACACTGGCCTGATCTTCAAGGCCAGATCATGTCTTGTGACCCACCAGATGGACGGTGGAAAATGCTAGCGTTGCACATGTGATTCTTTACACGTGTGGGATTAGCTGATTGATTGGTAGTAAGTACTAACAGGATCATGATCTCAGGTTGGATGGTAAAGTGGCCATCATCACAGGTGGGGCCAGCGGCATAGGTGAGGCCACTGCACGGCTCTTTGCAGCTGAAGGTGCACGTGCGGTGGTGATCGCAGACATCCAAGATGAGCGAGGCAAACGTGTGGCCGCATCCATCGGCACCGATCAGTGCATATACTTGCACTGTGACGTGGCAGATGAAGGCCAGGTCAGATCAATGGTGGACCACACAGTCCAAACCTACGGTCGACTCGACATCATGTTCAGCAACGCTGGCATGATTAACCTGACCCAGACCATCTTGGATATAGACTTAGAAGCCATGGACCGTCTATTCGCTGTAAATGTACGGGGGACGGTTGCCTGCGTCAAGTACGCAGGGCGAGCCATGGTCGAAGGACAGATCAAAGGGAATATAATCTGCACCGCTAGTGTAGCGGCCACGGTCGGCACTGAGGTTCGGACGGACTACACCATGTCGAAGCATGCGGTGCTGGGGCTGGTTCGATCGGCCAGTATCCAGCTCGGCAAACATGGAATAAGGGTGAATTGCGTGTCGCCTTATGCAGTGGCCACGCCACTGCTGTGTGGGATGCTTGGAATGGATGCAGAGGCTGTGGAGAAGAAGTTCTCATCCATCCCAAAATTGCAAGGGGTTGTACTGAAAGTCGAGCATATTGCTGATGCTGTGTTGTTCTTGGCTACTGGTGAGTCTGCATTTGTGAGTGGACACAACCTGGTGGTTGATGGTGCTTTCCTTGCTCGTTGATTGATTTGATCAATCACCACCGTTGAAATTTGTTTGAATGGATGATGATGGTGTACGTTATGCTTTCTTTGTCTTTAGTTGCTCTCCCTTGTGTTGAAGATAGATACGTTTTTAGTTGGTGAAGGTGGACCTCGTGGTTCGGTGATCTAAGCCGTTGTTTTTGGATGATTGTTGTACTGAAAATACCCCAGATTGAAAAATCCTAGCCAAGTGATGTTTAGCCTTTTATTGATTGAGTTCGAACCGTTGATGTCTTTGATGAAGGGTTAAGATTCTCCAATCTTGGGGATTTTTGTGCATGGGCCATCGGCGGTGACATCTATCATATCAACGGTTTGGATGCATGGACCTATGGCCCGAGCATTGTATAGTGCCATTTTTGGTGGGGACATCAGTCTGTTTCTAGGAAGAGAAATTGCACGGTGGTCTGGGCAAATGTTTGTACAGGTAATTAACGGTTTTAAATTTGTATAGGGAGCATATGAATCAATGATCTAAGCCGTTGATACCATGGATAAGACGCTATGAAACCATTTGTGAAATATCCGATCCTTGCAAAAGGTGAGTCACGTTATGATGATCATCTGGTATAAAAATTAGCATGATCCACTCGTTGAGTGGACCACACCAATACACTGAGTGATTCCATCAACTGTCAATAGATTTTGACCTTGTGGCCCATATGATGAGTGGATCGGCCTCATTTTCATTCTACGTGATTTTCATGGTGTGCCCCACCTTTTGCATCGATACAAAACAATGGTAGGAAAGAAAAGGACGCGGATTTCCTGCGAAAGCCTTTCGCAGGAAGTTCCTGCGCTGGGAACCTTTGTGGGGCCCACTGTCAAGTTTGTGAGACATCCTCCCCGTCCATCAGTTTTGTGAGTTCATTTTAGGACGTGTTGTCCAAAATGAACCATATCCAAAGCTCAAGTGAGCCGTACTAAAGGAAAATGTGGTTAGGGAAATTCCTACGGTTGAAACCTTCCTGGGTTCAACAGTAATGTATAGATGCCATCCATACCGTTAATAACGTCATTCCTAGTGGGATGAACTGAAGACAAAAATATTAGCATGAATCAAGACTTCTGTGGCCTCACAAATATTTCAACCGTGGACGTTTAATTATCAAGTTTTATTTCAACGGTCTACGTCTAATTATCAAGTTTTCGGCTCCCTTGAGCTTTGGATACGGTTTATTTTGGCAACATGTCCTAAAATGAAGTCACAAAACTGATGGACGGAGAGGATTTTTCACAAACATGACAATGGGCCCACCTGGGTTCCCAGCGCAGGAACTTCATGCGACTTTCGCAGGAACTCCGAGTCCGAAAGAAAAGACCGTATCATGAAAGATATGGCTGTATCGTGAGTCTTTTGTATGGCATGGATTGGGTATTAGCCAACTAGGACCTAGCAAGAGACGGACAGTGGGATCTGTAGGGCCCACTGTGATGAATATGTTTTATCCATGCCGTCCATCTATTTTGACGGATCATTTTAAGGATGTGATCAAAAGGGAGTCAGATCAAAAGTTCAAGTGGACCACACCAAAGGAAACAATAGGGATTGAACTTTTACCATTTAAAAAACTTCCTACGGCCACCATGATGTTTATTTGCCATTGAACCTGTTCATAAGGTCACATAAACATCTACTAAGGGAAATAAATATCAGCTTGATCCAAAACTTCTTTGGCCCCCCAAGAAGTTTCAACGGTAGGATTTCAATCACCACCGTTGTGGTGTTGTCCACTTAAAGCCTTCAATCTGTCTCATTTTTGGGGTCATGATCTAAATACAATCTTTCAAAATGGATGGACAATATGGATAAATCATATGCATCACTGTGGGCCCCCCGAATGGACGATGCCTATAAAACATATACATCACGATGGCCCCACAGAGCCCTTACGGTTGCTAGAACGAACTACAGATGCACGGTCCAAACATGTGAGACGGTAGCAATCGTTTAGGGCATCATGGTGGGCCCCACCTAGCTTCCCGTTGGGATAGGCTTTCGCAGGGAATCTGTGCCCTAGAGATAGGTAAGGATAGGATAGCCACATAGGCAGCTTCTTCTCCAAAATATTTTTTACTGCGCTTAAACTAGAAAGGTCAATGACTCGTTTTGTATATATAAAAGCCTTTGAAAAGAAGAAAAAAATAAATAAAAAAAATTGATATTTCTGGAGAAACTTTGTTTTCAAATAACTCCAAAAGGGATATAGTTTGAAAAATCACCTGATACAACCTAAGTCATTCGCTTAGTGATTTCGGTCCCAAATAAATTTAATATGGATTGAAAAATCTTCTGATACAACTTACATTGTCAAGATTTTTTGGACATTGTTCATCTCATCATTTAGAATGGATTGACAAGCCAACCAACGGTAGATTAAGTACCCAATAGGGAAGAAGTCGGCCCCTACAAATATTGCCCTTCAAACATTTCTAGGAAAGGAAACAAAGTTGTATGGGACACATCTGAGTCACATATCAAGTGGGACCCACCCTCGAGATCACAGGGCCAAAAATTGATGCGGGTTCATAAATCAAGTATGCTATGCCAAAAGAAATACTATGGATGGCCCATCCATGGCTTTCGGACTTAACCATCCAATCAATCACATAAATGTATCATTATATATGGTTTTTTAAAGCAATGTTCAGTAAACTGTTCCACCCATCTAATTGCTTTTATGGTTCTAAAGTATCAATTTTATTAGAGAATCTTACACCTTTATATCTAGGCCTCATAAAAATGGAATATTACAAAATGCAAGGCCAGAAGATATTACAAAATACAAAATGGAATAATATATATATATATATATATATATATATATATATATAATATATATATATATATATATATATATATATATATACTAGTTATTATAATAATCACTATAAACATGTTGATAGCAATTGCTTAGGTTACCTTATAATTCATTAAATGAATATAAAAATAACTTTTCTACGCAAAGAATTAGAAGATGAGATTACATATACCAACCGGAATATATATATATATATATATATATATATAGCTCGCACAAGAAAAGTGCGTAAATTAATTAATTTTTTTATGGCATTGAACAGACACCAAAACAATGATATGAACATTTTGATAAGTGTTAATGTTAATTAGTTTTCAAATCAATAAATCTATATATATAGCAAACTGTTCAAAAATGAATAAATCATCCCTCTTTTTTTTCTGTTTTTTTTGTTTTGGGGTTAGCTAGGTAGTACACACCCATGTCAGTACACACTCCATGTTAGCCACCCCCACTAGGGGTTGATACCAAGACCTCAAGTGTTGAAACGAGGTATCTCCACACAGTCTTCCAGTTGAGCTATGGATCTGGGTGTATGCATGAATCATCCCTGTATGTGCATGATCTGTTAATTTTCTGTACCAACATTAATATGGTAAATAAAACTAAATCCTTTTTTTAAACAGAAAATTGAATCCTTTTTGTTATCTCAATTAACATAAAGGACTTGGAAGAAGCTAATATAATTCTTGAAATCAAATTAATTAAAGATTCTAATCTAATCATATTACCACAATCATATTATAGGCAAAAAAATTGAAGTATAATTTTCTAATTGCTTTTATGGTTCTAAAGTATCAATTTTATTAGAGAATCTTACACCTTTATATCTAGGCCTCATAAAAATGGAATATTACAAAATACAAAATGGAATATATATATTACAAAATACAAAATGGAATATATATATATATATATATATATATTATATATATATATATATATAGAGAGAGAGAGAGAGAGAGAGAGAGAGAGAGAGAGAGAGCGCCGGTCTCCTACGAACCATACCACACAGAACTTATGTGCGAGCCTTCATATCCACCGTAGGATGAGGAGAGCGGCTGGGATTCCAATTTTTCCTTGAGAGAGAGTGTCTTCAGAGAAAAGACTCTCCTACTCCCGTGAAAGTTTTTGCCATAAAGATCTTGTGAAAGAGCTTACTATAATGTTTTTGATAAATCCAACCCGTTCAGCCATTTTCTGAGATCATTTTAAGACATGCTACAGAAAATCAGATGGATACAAAAGTCAAGTGTGCCGCACTAGAGGAAACAGTTTTGATTCAGTCACCACTGTTGAAATATTTTTAAAGCCACGAAAGTTTCTTATCATGATAATTTTTTATTGTTTTCACTTCATCCCAGTGAGAATGATCTTGTAAACTGTTTGGATGGCATATAAAAATCAAGGTGGAGCCTAAGAAAGTTTCAACGGTAGAAAACTCTTTCCCCAGATTACCTCTTATATGGCCCACTTGATTTTTGAATCAATATCATTTTCAGTAGCATGTCATAAAATGAGCTCGGAAAACGGATGGACGGGATGGATTTATCAAAAACATCACGGTGGACCCCGCCTAGCATCCAGCGCAGGAACATCCTGCGAAGGCTTTAGCAGGATGGACGTTCCTCCGAGAAGCAGATTGCATACTAAGTAACTCACTCTATGGGGTCCACCGTGATTTGCATATTTTATCTACTCCGTCCATCCATTATAAAAGATAATTTTATGGTTCGATCCCAAAAATGACATATATCAAAATCTCAATTGGACCTCACCATGGGAAATAGTGTGAATTGAAATTCTACCGTTGAAAATTTCTTGGGGCCCACAGAAGTTTTGGATCAAGCTGATATTTGTTTTTTACCTTCATCCATGGCTGTGTTATCTTATGAACAAGTTGGATGACAAATAAAAATCACTGTGGGCCCTAGCAAGGTTTCAACAGTGGAAGTCATTATTGGCATTGTTTCATATAATATGGTCCACTTGAGCTTGGGGAATACTTTTATTTTATAGTCAACCACTAAAATGATCTCAAAAAACGGGTGGACGGCGTGGATAACCCACATACATTCATAGTAGGCCCAACTGAGTTTACTCAGTAAGCATGCTGAGTAACTCAGTACGCAATCCTGTTTCGTTCCGTTCCTCCATGTCCCTCTCGAGCGCGGATTAGGTACTTCCCCCACCCATTCCGAGCTCGGGACAGGCAGACGCTTTCAGGGCCACTGAGGGTCCACCGTGATTTTTAATTTTATCTAAGCCGTTCATTCATTTTTCCATATCGTTTTAGAGCACTGAATAAAAAATAAGATAAATCCAACACTCAATTGGACCACACCACATAAAGTAGCAATGCTAAGGATACCCACCGTTGAAACCCTCTTAGAGTCTATCGTGTTTTTTTATTTTCCATCCAACCTGTTTATACGATCATATACACTTGGGTGAATTGAAAAAACAAATATCACCTTGATCCAAAACTTTTGTGGTCCCTAAGAATTTTTCAACGGTAGGAATCTAATCCCCACTTTGTGGTCCATTTAACCCTTTGATATTCTCCATTTTTGTCTTAATAATTTAAAATGATATAGAAAAATGGATGGACCATGTAATTGTAATTTAATTGGACCGTGTGATTGTATAATTGCATCTATGATTGAGATGGAACAATCACTGTTCAGCAAACAAGTAAAAAAGCATGAGAGTCAGGGAGGCGGATTATGGACTGAGTAACTCAGTAGGGTGGGGTCCACTATGATTTATATATTTTATCTAATCCGTCTATACATTTTACCAAATGATTTTAAGGCCTTATTCCAAAACTGAAGCATATAGAAAGCTAAAATGGACCACATCACACGAAACAGTGTGAATTAAATGTCCAACGATTGAAAATTTCTTAGGGGCCATAAAAGTTTTGGATCAATCTTATATTTGTTTTTTCCATTCATTTATGTTTGTGTGATCTTATGAGAAGTTTATATGACAAATAAACATCACTGTAGGGCCTAGCAAGGTTTCAACGGTGGAAATCATTATTTCCACTATTTCTTGTGTTAAGGTCCACTTGATCTTTAGATAAACTTCAATTTTGGGATCAGCCCCTAAAATGATCTGAAAAAACGGATGGACGGTGTGGATAAACCACATAAATTCACAGTGGGCCCAATAGTGTTTACTCAGTACGATAACAGCGTACTGAGTAACTCAGTACGCAATCCGATTTCGAAAGTCAGGACGCTGTAGTGGACCCACCACAGAAAACAGTGGGGAACACGGTTGACACTATCTTAATGCCCACCATAATGTTTTTTTGAAATCTAACCTGTTCAAAAGTTAAAAAATACATGAAAGAAGGGAAAACACAAATATCAGCTTGATCTAAAACTAAACTTTTGTGGCCTTTAGAAGTTCTTAACGGTGGACATCACTGTCCCCACTGTTTTCTGTGCTAGGTCAGATTTGGATTTAAATTTTTCTTTGGATATTACCTTAAAATGATCTCTCCAAATGGATGAAAGGTGTGGATACAAAACAGACATCATGGTGGGCCCATGGAAATTGGTGACGTCACTTAGTAGCAAGTCTCGCTTCTCAATTCTCACCCTTTCAGTATCTAATCTGCGCCCGGAGAGTCTGCTTTCGCAAACTGAGGATCCAGACTCCTACGTCCTAAGTAAACTCCGTAGGTCCACCACGATTTATATATTTTATCATCTTCGTCCATTCATTTTACCAAATAATTTTAGGGATTGACACGAAAAATCAGGCATATTAAATGTTCAAATTGACCACACCACTGGAAATAGTTGAATTGAACATCCACCTTTCAAAAAATTCTTGAGAGTCACATGAGCTTTGAATCAAGCTTATATTTGTGTTTACCTTCATCCATGTTGTATAATCTTATGAACATGTTGGATGACAAATAAACATCACTATGGAGCCTATAAAGGGTATGATCCAATTGATCTGTGTATGTGCTTCAATTATGGGCTCAACATCATAAATTTCAACGGTGGTCACTAAATTCCCACTGTTTCCTCTCATGTGGCCCATTTAAACTTTGGAACCTCCTCATTCTTGGTCGCATAACCTAAAATGATTTCAAAAAATAGATGGACATGTTGGATTTATCACAAACATCCTAGAAGGCCCCACACAAAATCCTTTCGCATGATCTTCATCCAAAAGGCTTTGTCCGGAAATCCTATTACAATTCCAAATTTCTCTCCGTGAGTGTAGGATAGAGTCTTCTCTTCAAAGACTCTCTCTCTCTCTCAAAGAAGTGGAATCCCAGCCGCTCTCCTCATCCTATGGCGGACATGAAGGTTCGCACATAAATTCTGTGCGGTATGGTTCGTAGGAGACCGGCACTATATATATTATATATATATATATATATATATATATATATACACACACACACACACTAGTTATTATAATAATCACTATAAACATGTTGATAGCAATTGCTTTGGTTACCTTATAATTCATTAAATGAATATAAAAATAACTTTTCTACGCAAAGAATTAGAAGATGAGATTACATATACCAACCGGAAAAAAATATATATATTATTATAGCTCGAACAAGAAAAGTGCATAAATTAATTATTTTTTTTATGGCATTGAACAGACACCAAAACAATGATATGAACATTTTGATAAGTGTTATTGTTAATTAGCTGTCAAATCAATAAATCTATATATAGCAAACTGTTCAAAAATGCATAAATCATCCCTCTTTTTTTTTTCTTTTTTCTTTTTGTTTTGGGGTTAGCTAGTTAGTACACACATATTTCAATACACACACTCCATGTTAGCCACCCCCACTAGGGATCGATACCAAGACCTCAAGTGTTGAAACGAGGTATCTCCACTCAGTTTGCCAGTTGGGCTATGGATCTGGGTGTATGCATGAATCATCCCTGTATGTGCATGATCTGTTAATTTTTTGTACCAACATTAATATGGTAAATAAAACTAAATCCTTTTTTAAACAGAAAATTGAATCATTTTTGTTATCTCAATTAACATAAAGGACTTGGAAGAAGCTAATATAATTCTTGAAATCAAATTAATTAAAGATTCTAATCTAATCATATTACCACAATCATATTATAGGCAAAAAAAATTGAAGTATAATTTTCTTGATTGTACATCTGTTAGTACCCATTTCATTTTCATATGAAATTGTTTAAAAATAAGAAAGATATAAAGATTCTAATCGAATCATATTACCACAATCATATTATGGACAAAAAAATTTTAAGTATAATTTTCTTGATTGTACATCTGTTAGCACTCATTTCATTTTCATATGAAATTGTTTAAAAATGAGAAAGATATGTATCATAATTTGAGTATAGTGTTGTTGGTCACTTGATGTACTTAATGAATTGTATTAGACTCAACATTGCATATGTCATTAGTAGATACACTAGTAATCCTCGACAAGATCATTGAAATGTTATGAATAGAGTATTAAGATATTTTAGAAAGATGTATCCTTATGGTCTCCGATGTGTTAGATATCTAGTTGTGCTTGAAGGATACATTAATACTAATTAGATAATAGATTTGATTGAATCCTAATTCAAATCCATGAGTGGATATGTTTTCATTTTGAAAGGAGTTGTAATTTCTTAAATATCTAATAAACAAAATGTATATCTCAATCCACAATGAACTCTAAATTCACTACTTTAGCAATTGTTGAAGAAGAAACGATATGGCTAAAGAATCTGCTCGTAGATGTATATTTATGAGATAAACTTATGGCAACAAAGCCTTGCATTGTAAAAGTCAAGTTGCAATAACGAAGACAAATAATCAAACATACAATTGAGAAATCTAAACATTTCTGTTTGAGGTGCAATTTAATCAAGTAATAAGTCTGTGAACATTGCCCTTAATCTTGACCCCCTTCCCAACATGGTCCGCATGAGGAAAGAGGAAGGCGCTCGAACACACGTCACCTTTGGAATAATGCGAAGTGTTTATAGTTTGACTTGGCTACTTTCTTATTTCCTTGATTGTCCAATTCCTTTAAAGAAGATTGAGAAGGGATACGTTTAGAAATTTGGAGTCACCACTAGCCGAGCAAACTTAATCAGATTCACGGTCGACTAGAGTCCTTCGAACTGCTTTAGGGTTGAGGGATCGTGAAATCTCTTAACGTAAATGACTCTGATAATCAATCTACAATTGCAAGATCTAGGTAAGGGTCACGATGAGAAAAGAGGAAAGGGTTAGGCACCCTCTTCTGCCTACATAATGTGCGGTTTCTACTCTACGGGATTTACAACTTACAAGGAAATTTAACTTTGCAGTAATGTTAAGGGTACTAGGTAGGAAAAAAAAAACATAGCCTAATTTCACGGGGTTAAGTAACTCCGGGTAGGCGAGCATGATAAAGGAAAAAGTGAAGGAGAAAGAAAAGTAAGAGTGTGGGAGGTGACACCCAGATTCAAAGCTCAACTGGCAGACCGAGTAGAGATACCTCGTTTCAACACTTGAGGTCTTGGTATCGATCCCTAGTGGGGGTGGCTAACAGTGAAGTGTCAACTGACAATGTTGTGTACTAACAAAAAAAAAAAGTGTGGGGGGTGATTATGATACATCAGTAATGTGTGGAATGGATTATGATACATCAGTAATGTGTGGAATTTGACTGAAATGTGGGAAAGAAGAGGAGAGACCTTACACCTTTTTTATTATTATTTAGAATGGATGGTCAAACATCCCCGATTCCAACCCTGCTCCTAACATTATTGGCTTCCTTAGTTGATTTGATTATTTCTTAGAGCTGGTACCTTGAGTCAGGTAGGGCTTCGGTGTTAGTCCTAAATCTCCTAAGTCTTCGATGAAGAGGGCATGCCTCAACATCTCCCTCATATTGTCTATTCTTCCTTCTCCTCTTCCCTCCTCCCCCTTAAATGGTTGTTGGAGATATGAATTTATAAAAATATATTGTCGACTTATGGTGAGCTGACGGTGGACACTTGTCATCTTTTCATTGCTGTAACATCTATAGAAAAAGCCTTTATATCCTTCGCTGGTAAAAAGTGGGCTCGGTGTCCGTCGGCATGCGGCAGGCTGACGATCCACTACCTTTGTTCCCCCGTGCCCTATTGAGTTTAGAAATTTTTTTTTTTCTTTATGGTTTGTTTCCGGGTTAAATCCAACTTTACAGGGTCTATGACTACTTGATCAGAGCCATATACTGGCTCCAAGTGGTGCTCAAGTCCTACTTTTCACCTTTTGGTCAGTTTCTAACGCCTCTTTGAGTGTGTACGTGCGATTTTATCATAGCGATGTGTAGACATGGTTCCCAGTAGGTGTGGATTATCGGTTTTGCTTCGGGTTTTTAAGGTCAAGAATCTTGTAATCAGATACGGTAACTAGGTTCATGACGAAATGATGATTCTTTCCCTTGGCTTGGTTAGACGTTCAACGGTTATCAAGTGGCCTAAGAGTGATTTTATCAAAGTTCTGTCAATTCTTTCAGTAGACTTTCTTGGACTTAGGTGAGGTGTCTACAAACTCAAAGATAGAGAGTAATTGTAATTAATGATTTCATAAGATCCAATGATAATTTAGTTGATCCACTACCAGAGATTTATCCAAAGAGTTGTGATAATTGCATTGAGGGAAATAGGGCTAAGTCCCACATAAATTAAATCACCAGCAATAGAAACTTAACCTATATGACTAGAGACCCAAGAATTAAATTCAATGGATGACAACAAGTTGGTTTTAAGTGATTTAATATCAACACTATTGTGTCAATTCAATTAAACACGAGGCCACACATGTGATTAAGGCACTATCTTAGGATTTCATGTGTGGGTATGATGCGCGAGAGTGCTAAAGTCTACTCAAATCAATGTCTGATTGAACTGTCAGTATACCACGCATTAAGTCAGACTGATTAGATACTAGATGCAATGATCTAGCTATTATCTCAACTATCAATTGTGATTAATGATCTGGCGATTTGTGAAACGGTAGGGGTTAGCCTTTTCGAATGGATTCTTTTTGCCTTGTGTCAATAGATTTAAAGATTTATTCTTTCACCAGTATTTTAGCTTAATATTTCTCAAAGGAACAAAGATGAATGTATAAATTTTAAAAAAAAAGGCTAAATAATACCATTTTTATTAATATTTACATATATGACCCATTAAAATTGACAAAATATCAAATAACCAAGAAAATAAAATAAATGAGAGATAGATAACTGATTCTATTATCAAGATAGATGATCGAAGCGATTGGTCGACAGGATGTGACTGGATTGGTATAATCAGCTAAATCAAAATTCAATTGATCACAATCTAACAATTTAAGGCTGTAAATATTTAATCTACTCCTATGATATTGTAGTGGATGCTAGAGCAGGGCATCGGACCGAGTTGGATCGGATTGGGTCCAACTTGACTTGGTCCGGATTCTACATGGCCGAACTCGGACCGATCCGGTACCGAGTCCGGGTCATCTGACTCAGACCGATCCGAACCCCTGCTGGCCTGAACCGATCCGAGTCCGACTCGGTCAGGAAAACCGAGTCGAATCGGATTAGGTAAGGTTCAGGTTGGTTGTAGTGTAAGCTACATGATACTTTTATTTTTTAATTAAAAAAAGGGATAAAAGAAAAATATGCCTATAATCAGGGGCCATTTTCATGCAAAATAGGTCTACAGGTGGGCCATTTCTATGTAAAACGCTAAAATAGTGGTCGTTCACAACTGATGCTTGTCAAACAAGCTTATTCTACAAAATCGGTATCCCCAAGAGAGAGAAATATGAAGAAAAAAAAAAAAAGCAACCAAACAGGGAAGAAAATGGAAAAAAAAAAATGGCAACCAAATAGGGGAAAAAAATATTTTAAGAGTTAACATAACATGTATCAATCATTTTATCAATAAAATTAAAATAAATATAACTAAATGACATTAATAGTAATAAACATACATTTAATCTCTTCCAAATCAAGCAAACGTCGCAAATCGGAAGGCCTACAGCCGCACAAACATTAGATTGAGGAAATACTTAGTTCTCCTTTTTTATTGATCCAATGCCTCTGAAACACCACCCATGGTATCCTCTAACATGGCCGATTAGACCCCTAAAATCTTGTTTCAAACAGATGTCTAGATTGAGAGAATCGAAAATCCCCCTTTTGGGGTTGGAAGCAACATCGCTGGAGTCGGGTAGGGACTTCAAAACCCTTTTCTAAATATGTTGTTTTTATAAAAATTTTCTTATTGAGTTAGTCTAATACTAGTTATAAAACCTAAAGTCTCTCCATCCATACAGTTTCAAGCCCAAAATCAAATGGTTAGGATTGTCCACTGGGTGTAACTATATGGACAAAGAGTAAACACGATAGGGACCACAATTTGGATGGTCCAGATTGATGTGAAGTACCACCACGTGTGATGTATAAGAGTCACCACCATTTCCAAAAGAACTGCATGCCTAACACTGTAAATAACTTTAAAGAAAAAGAGAGTTGCCGGTAGCTCGCTTCGTAAGAAACCCCAACGCGCTCTCATCTTTGTAGGATAAAAATAATCGTACTCACGGTGAGACAAGTGAGCATGTTTCATATTTCAAAGAGATCCCGTCCGTTCAGCAGGCGTTTAACGCCGTGAGTATTTCGCAAGCCAGAAATCAAGCTAGTTTGTTCATCAGGTTGACTACACTTCATTGTTGAATATGGATATCTGTTCTCTGGTGTAATCAACGTGATGAGAGGATTGATCTTATTTTCTGGCAGGGGAACATAAAAGGTGGGGCCGTCCTGATGAATGGACCAGATCTTGAAAAAATTTGCTACGGGGCCATGTGTGTAGACAGCATGACTGTTATCCTGCTCATGTAAGTGGCTGCACTCTTAAGGCTACTCGCACGAAAAGTTTTTACTTTTTAAGCGGAGCACTTGACTCAGTGTAGAAATCAAGGCAGTTCATCAAGCTAGATAGAGAGAGAAAGAGGCGTACTCGATGTAGCTTTCTTATTAGACGAGAATCCTCCCCCTTCCGAGGAGCGCACGTGCACACGTGCTTCGTATGGCACATTGGTTTGTTCATGGAATCCGTCAAAACAACGCCGAAACTACACTTCCCAGATTCAGCAAAATCAGCTGCATCTGCCGAGAAAAGATTGGTTCTCCCTCCATTTCTTTTCTTCTCTTCCTAACAACCATCTTCAAAATCCTAAGTCCCAAAAGATCGAAGGAGAGGATTATCGGTAGCTCTGGATCGAAGCGACGAGGCATATGAATATATGATGGATTTCTCTATATAACCCAGCTCCGGATCGGGTTAGGTCGTCTCGGTCCGGATCCTTTCGGATCGGATCGGTCCGGATAGACCACTATCTGAACCCGACTCGAAAAACAATTGGATCTGGATGGACACACTCGATCCGCACCGATCCAGGCCGTCAGTTCGATTCGGAACAGGTCGGATCGGGCTTGATCGGGTCGGATCCACCGGATCGGGTCAGACATGCCCACCTCTAGTGGATGCCGTTATGCAACAGTAAACTATGTTAGAACTAAGCTAGGCTATGAAAAATCAATTGAAAATGTAGATAGATGTGTTTGGCATAAGGCCTTGTGCTCTTCTTCAATTACTCCTTTTATAGTTTGTAGAGGCCGTAAAACCCTAGTTGGGTTTTCTTATTGATCTTTTATCCTTCGCGTATTCGGGATGCTTTCTGAATATAAAAACTTTTTGAATAGATTTGAAATTGTTGGCTTCTCAGATCTTCTTCTCGTAGTCGATCCCATCAATACAAGACGTTTGGCGCACTAATCAAATTGATTAGGAGATCGTTGATCCCTAACCTCAAACCGATCATGGTTGCTCATTTGGTGCCCACCTCTTGCACTTCCAATCAAGATGTTGGACAGTCCAATCGAACCACATCTCGTATTTATCTTTGCTCTCTAATAATAATTTAGAGTATTGAAGGAACTTCACACTTGATATTGATCTGTTATTGGATCAGATCAAATCTAGTTCTTCGATTCTCTTGGTCCTAATTGAACCATGACCACAAGGATCAGGTCATTGGGCTCTCCCATTCTTTTAATTCCAATTGATGTACAGAATTGGGACTCAATCTAGTTGATGCGTATCTCTCCTAATTTGGGACCAATCCACAACCAAATTTGGTCGGATATCAGTTTGATATTCGGATATTCAGAACCATCTCAAACGCTACAAAGTCTTCAAATGTCTCTAAGAATATCTCCTATTTTAGAAGGATTGTGAGAGATGACCTCATTGAGTATATCATAGTAAGATATGCAATAGGAGATGTAGAGCGGGTCGCAGACAGTTTCATGGCCAAGATGGATCAGAAAAGGCCCGGTCGACGATAGAAGTGATTCGGACTGTCGGACCTTAAATCGGGCGTATCTCGCAATCCGGAATATGATTTTAAGGTAGAACGAGTTACTTTAGCCACCCAACCCCACTATGCCAAGTTGCGCAAACCGAATTTGCGAAATACCACTAGGTCGACAATCATTTCCCTATTTTAATTCTGTTTTACTATAAATAGTAAGTTTTAGTTTCATCATAACTCTCCATCCGTTGGGCTTTAGGGGTTGTGCCCAACGCGAGAAGTGCTTAGAATAATTAGGAGAATAGCTTGGTGAAGCCAAATAAGACACTATTTTTGGCCGAAAACCTTGTGCACTAGTAGACATCACGATCATCTGTAAATAGTAAGTTTACTATTTATAGTAAGTTGCGAATTCTAGGAATTTTAGTTGTAGTTTGATTCTAGTATCCCTATTTAAGGGGTTGTGAACTCGCATATTTCATTCATCAATCAATTTATTTATTGTATATCCAATAAATACATCAAGGTGGGCCCCACCATAATAAATTGATTGATGAATAAAATAAACGAGTTCACAACCCCATAAATAGGGATACTAAGCGATGGGAGAGAAATTAGAATCAAACTACAACTAAAACTCCTAGAATTCGAAACTTATAATAAATAGTAAACTTATTATTTTATAGATGGTTGTGATGTCTACTAGTGTAAGGTTTTCAGCCAAAAATAGTAAGTGTCCTATTTGGCTTCACCAAGCTGTTCTTCTAATTATTCTAAGCACTTCTTACGTTGGGTTCAACTCCTAAAGCCCAACGGATGAAGAGTTATAATCAAACTAAAACTTACTATTTATATTAAGAACGGAATTAAAATAAGGAAATGATTGTCGATCTGATGATATTTCGCAAATCTGGCTTGTATAACCTGGCGTAGTGGGGTTAGGTGGCTAAAGTAGCTTGCTCTACCCCAAGATCATATATTTTACACCCAATAACTCATTCCAGATCGTGAGATACGCCCTATTTAAGGTCTAACGGTCCAAATCACTTCTGTCGTTGACCGGGCCTTTTCCGATCCATCTTGCCCATGAAACTATCCGCGACCCACTCTACATTAGATACATTCTCTCAGCGGGTCTTTTATAGATGTGTTAAGTACACTCTCATTAATTGGCACATTTAATTGTAGCCATGTGGCATCTCTCAATTTGTTTTCCTAAAGGCATGCATATGGGTCTATGTCTCTACATTAATAACGGAATGTGTAATTTGAAAGGAAGATCAACTAAACATAATCTTGGGTTTGAGTACAATTTTTTTCCAGTACTAACCCCTTAGTATTGACACATGGTGACCCTTCATTGGTCCACGTTAGGATGCCAAAAATGAATGTAAACAAGCACTACAAACTTGTAATTAAATATTCCATTCCTACAGTGTGACATTGTTATGACCTGTAGTGGGAAAGGTTGAACAATGTCCTTAACCAATTTTATAGTTGTGATATAGTGGAATATATAGTTATAAGTACATTATTGATAGATTCACTTATATGAGTATAGAAGTGAGACCACTTCCTATAGAAATTAAAACATTCTTTAAAACATTCATGAAACTGGTATATAGCATATGACCATAATTTGCTGGGTTTTTTAGAATTTTGAGTTATTTGAAATTGTTTTATATGTGAAATATCAAGGTTGTTTTTTAAAGGAGGTTAGTTCAAAACCCTCGGTCACAAACCGAGTAATGTTCAGGTCTATACCTTTATGTATGCACTTCGTTTCACTTATTTGCCAATCTATTTTCTTTATTATTATTTATTTTTTAATCGTAGGGAATTGTTTAAAAAAGAAAAAAGAAAAGACCGTGTTTTTATTTTGTTTTCCTGCGAAGTGATTTTGTCCCACAATATTGAAAACCATGATATTAAATTTCTCTTTGTTTGTATTGAAAACCAAGGTGATGCCTTCAAAGCATCTTCAGGTACACTTGCCAATTATGAATTCTACTTTCACAAGCCCATGAAAATTTCAAACACATTAAATAACGATCACATCATATCTTGCCCATCAGATTTCTCCCTTTAGCTTTCATGTATCAATGCCCAATTAGAAAAAGGCACGGAGAGGGCAGCCCCATAGGCAGCCTAGAAACATTGTTTTCAAAAAACTCTGAAAGGAACGTAGTTTAAAAAACTGCCTGAAACCACCATCCTTGTTAGATTGCCATTTTGGTACCAAATGAACTCTACGGCATTGTTAATCCATCATTGATATGGATTGATAAACAAAGAGCAGATTAAGTACCAAATAGGGTAGAACTCAACTTCTATAGTATTGCCATTCAAACATTTCTAGAAAAGGAAACAAATTTGTGCAGGACAAATCCTAGTCGCATATCAAGTGGGACCCACCATCCAGATCATAGGGCCAAAAAATTGATGCCGGTTCATAAATCAAGTACGCTACACATATAGAAATACTATGGATTTCGTACATACAAGATCATCTATTGGGTGGCTTTCAGAGCATTTTAAGTTACAGTTCCCCTACTTGGACAATCAAATTGACAAATCAGGACTGTGAATTAGCTCCAGCACACTATTCAACGGCTACCATGCAAAAATCAGAACACTTTTAACCGTCCAATCAATCACATATAAAAGAACCACTATGATTGTTTTTTTTTTTTTGTTAAACAATGTCCAATCAACAGTTCGACCCACTTATTTGTTAGGGCCCATCACGGATTGCTTATGATTCTAAAGTATCATTTTAATCAGGAAATCTTTAACCATCATCTAATCCATGTGATTTTTGCCTGGTGGCCCATTAAATACATCTTTGACCTATTGGACGGTCCGGATCAATGATTGGACTATCCAATAAGCATTATAATTTCTAAAGGTTTGAGAGCATTGAATCACCCATCTATTTTCATGCAGAAGAGAGAAACGGCAGAGATTTTACAAGGACCAATTGCCCTGGGAATGGCCCACTTACAGAGACACTATGGATAACCATAGCCCTTCATTTACGTAGGAAATTCAACAACGCCCTCCACACAAACGACAGTACGGTGCATCACATCCCATCAAAACTTGTAGTTCTCCTTCATGTATGTCACAATCTCTTGCTGAGTGCATCAGAGGAATGGATGTATCAGTCACATTTACCAGGAATCATATGATCCTGGAGCCGAAGATCTGGGTTCTTAGTATCTGTATGTGGGTCCCCCGGTAAAGTGATCTAGACGATTGGTCGACTAGGATCATGGACCTTGCTTGCCCTAGAGATCTCCTAGAGAGAACATTCCAAAAGATTCTATTTGTGGTCTGTGGATAGACGGTCCAGAAGTGAAACATGATAACGGTCCACCACTCAACTTGAGAAGGCTAAAGATGGATGGTTAGTAATTCTTCAATTCCACCCACTTCTACACCCAACAGATCAACGGTCTGGATCATATGCGACGCTTGGGGTTATTGATATGATGGACCACTACATGGATAGATAACTTCGCTAACAATCCCAATTTCAGGTCGCATGGCCACCACATTTCATCTTGTCCATCCATGTAGTGGCCCACCTCAAGATCACCATTGCAGTCATCTAAATAACATCATTGGGTACTAGAACACTTACAATTAAGCAAAGAAGAATACAGCCAGTGGCGCCTGGGAACAACGCGTACCAAAGATGCAAGTGGTGGAGCTTCGCTCCGTCAATGAACAGTATCGGCAAGCTTGCAGCTGCATCTCATCAAGCCATCAAATGATACAAAATCAGTGTCCTTTGCCACGGCGGATTAGATGCACTTAGAAATAGTTTTTCACTTCCATTTTGACCATGGCGGCAATTCATTTATCTTAAGCGCATGCTTAGAAAGTAAGAAAAGAAAAGAAACGAAATCAAGACTCTAACAATTTTCCAACAATGATTATCTAAATTTCTTTGAGAATGAATATTCATGAATTTCATTTTAAGGGCTTGTTTAGATGGGAAGTGAAAATCCAATAAAGTTATTGGTTATCACATATCTTGTGGGTATGAATTTAAGTGTTTAGTGTTAGAAAAATAAGAAATTCTTGTACACAACGGAGTATAGAAGAAAACGATAATGAAACGAATAGATCTTTCAAGTTCAAGGCTCGACTTGAATAGTTAATTTCTCAAGACAGATTTGTTGCCTTTTTTCTGAAAATTCCAGCAAGTACAAACGAAGGAAATCTGCAAATTGTCTTCAGGATACAATGAACTCTCAATCCGATTTTCAACATGAAAATTTGCACATTTAAGCGTTGAACAGATCTCTAATTTTGACACCGATATGCCTAAAGACGTTCAGAAAAGACTCAGCAAGGGATTAGATCGAGAGTAATTTGCACAGAAGATAATTTAATCTTGAGGATTGAGAGTATATTCTTCTGAATTATAGTATCCAGGATTTATATCAATTGAAAGGTTATGGATTTCTTTCTGAAGAGGTGTTAAAGAGCCTCTTCAAGAAATTCATACTCATTCACAGTAAATAATTGCCTTTTCATGAAAGGACATGACTCTTTGTCCTATGGCAGTTATTTCTGTACCCATTCAGACAGGAGCAGTTATCCAACAAGAAAAAATTGTATCCACATAAGCGACACATGACATAGGTGTCACATGTACAATCATGTAACAATTACTCTTAATCAACAAAATAAACATCAGGGTACAATAGCCCAAAAAATATGAACCAAGTGTCAAAAAAACTAAGGCTCTCATAGCTCTTTGCGACGATGTGCACGTGTGAAGTGTTAAGTGCGCCTAATAAAGCGCCCAAGCAGCCTTACAGTCCGTCCTCTTACCGACTGGCCATACACATTATTTATGAAAAGTTTAAATAATTAATATATTTATTTACTTTCTAAAAATAACTTTTATTTTTGAAATTTATTTTTATTCTAGAAAATACAACATTTGAATAATGATGGCTTTTTAAAATTCAATATTTCTTTACTATGTTAAGATAACGAAACATCCCACAGCAATGAAAAAAGTCATCCCTTTTCTTTTCAATCTCTTTCTATTCTTTTGCCACCATCCAAACATGCTCTACATGCCGTGTACGCACAACCATCCAAATCACAGGCCTCACTGTGGATGGAGCATTGCCTGAAAATCATGCTGATTGAAAGATCTTAACCACCTACAAATAATGGCATCATGTGCCCGAAAAATCACCTTATAATGTGGTGTATTGGCTTCCAGTGGCCATTATAATGCATTCTGAAAATACCATGTTATAACAGGTATGTATTTCCTAATTGATCGATGGAAAGGTCATGTTAGACATGCTGCTATAGAATATATTTAAAAGTTGTTCGGTTGAGTACTTCAATCATTCAGCCCAATTAAATTCCGTATCATCACTGACTGTCACTGGCAGATCGAGACAGGACAGTACCTTATCCTGTTCCCATGAGAAGTGGTATACAGCTCATGCGAGTAAAAATTAAAAAGGCTATGCAAGCACACGTGCCAACTTAGCAAATGAGTGAGATTTGGGCCCATCAACATATGGGTCCCACTTTGAACATGTGTGGAGTAGAAATCAGCGTTGTCTGCTCATTAGATGAGCCACACTTTATAGATGGTTAGATGAAAGACGACCAATGGTCTATGTTCAACACGAAAGTGGGCCCAGATGATGAGAACGGACCACCTAATTCATGAACCAGGGAAAGTTCTCTATGGGACCCATTCCACAAGTGCTCTAGATCCGCACACGTGTGCCATGCCGTGAGTACAAGAGAGTGAGTATAAAATTACCCGGAGGATGAGTGGAGCGCGTGTAGATCATGAATGCGATTGATGCTGCGAGAGCCGTACTACGAGAGAGCCAACCGGGTCCGAAAATGAAGAAAGCCAAAACCCCAATGAATGCACAACCGATCTGAGCCACAAACATGTTGTACTTCTGCATCACCACCGTTCATAGATTAGATGCAATGCACTGCGACCAAACTGACGCTTGCTTCTATCAAGTATTTTTCTACGTTTTCCTTTCACCACAAGGTGGAAGCACATTACGTGGTGTGCCACCCACTACCGATTTTGGTGGTGTATGTTATATCCACACCATCCATCCATTTATCAAGATCATTTTTAGAGCATGATCACAAAATTGAGGTAGATACAAAGCATAAGTGGACCACACCACATAAAGCAATGAGAATTGGATGCCTATCATTGAAAACTTCTAGGCACAAGTGGACCACACCATGTCAAGCAATGGGAATTGGACACCTACCGTTGAAAACTTCTTGGGGCCACGTAGATTATGGATCAAGCTAATATTTGTTTTAAACCTTCATCTAGGCCTGTGTGTCCTTCCCTATGAGACCTTATGAACATTTTGAAGGGCAAATAAACATTATAGCTGGGCATAGGAAGGTTTCAACGGTGGGCATTAATGTCCTCACAACTCTCTGTGGTGTGGTCCACTTGATCTTTGGATCTCCCTATTTTTGGGCTCATGCCCCCTTAAAACAATCTGGCCAAATGGATGGACCCGAGTTTTCTAATCGTAGCAAGTAGTAGATCCAAACTCGTCCCTGCGACATCCAACCCTTCCAATAAGTTGGTCGCCCAGTAAAAAATCAGCCCTATCCACTCATCTGGTTGACCACTCCATAAGAAATAATTTCTAGCCATTTGATAATTAGAAAAATATAAGCATGGTCCACTAAATGACTGGATGTAGCTGATTTTGCACTTTGTATTTGGTAGTTATCATCTAGGTGTACTATAACTGATAGTCCAACCAGCTGAACTAGAGACCACCTCTTCTTTTTCTTTCTCTTTTTTCTTTTTCAGAAAACAACAGGTTACAGTGCTCCTGGTTGCATTGGAAACTTGGCCTGTCGATTCAAATCGTCCATTAGGTCCACCACATATTTCTCACGGGTTACTATGTGAAAATCACATCAGTCCGATCTAAGTCTAAGTTGGACTTGTTTTACAGTGACTTGCTTTCCAAGTCGTCGATAGCATGGCTAGGAAAACATGATAAAAGTGATTATTCGTAATCATAAATAATCTGTGACCGGATCCAACAAATAGATGGTTCAAAAGTCCCACTATAAGAAAATCAGTCAAACGTGTACATTTTACTAACCTTTGGCCCATCCGACTTGTAATTAGGTTCACTACAAGTTGACATGTTCAAAGCGCAAGATTCTTTCGGCTTTTTGAAATGCGATCATAATATATTGAGGGTGCTCGTGGGATCATGTGCATCCCATTCCCACCGTAGCATGCAAACAAATAAATAAATATAAATATAAATAGTTTACTCCACATGCAAGTTACTTGTTATTTTAATGTTGTTGAAGCTGTTTTCGATGCCCCCTTCTTAGTGACCTTAGGTCCTGCACGAAAAGAAGGAGAAAGGTGACCCTGGCTTTACCAGAGGACCCTCTAATGCTTAAGTCAGAACCTGAGTCTTTGAATAAAGATTTCGGGGCAAGAATTTTTGCATACCTTTTACTATGAAAGTCTTTGTATTTATAAGAGTGTCGTCCCCCGTAGGGTTTCCGTAATCAGAGTGAATACCAATCGAATGAGATCCGTAATCTCGGATATTCCTGGATTTTCGGGAGATCCTAGCCTTATCTCCTGAAAATCTCGAATAGAGATCCAGAGTTTTATTAGGTAACTTGCAGATATGGAGCGATATATCTCGGCTGATACTTATCTCTTCAACACGCGTGTGCCAAGACAAGTTCTACAGCTAATCTCCGCCCACTTTATTGACCGACTCGATCTTTGAGTTGGACTAAAGCTCGGGCGGCTTTTAAGGCCAACTGATCTTAGGTCGGCTTGTGCTTTCCTCTGTGAGGCTTTCGATTGAGCCTTGAGGTGCAGTTCCTCCTGAGAGGCTTCGCTTCATGGCTCAGGACGTTAGGGCTACAGCCGGGCCAGGAGCCTCACGATCCGAGCTACGTCTCTCCATCCAGCGTTTTACGAACTTTGGGCTTCGTCAGACTCGGCGTCCAACGAGTCCGAGCCATTGCTTCATTAACTTTTTCGACTCTTGAACCGACTCAAGGAACTTGTTATATTTTTCCCCCAACAGTAAGCCCCCCTACTCCGTGTGTCTCCTTAGGGCGGTTACGAAGTATTTCAGAGTTGAGTCGGGTTATATTTGAGTCGAGTTTATGATGAGGCATTTATTGATTACAGGGTGGTTCACGCGGCTTCCGAGACATGTCGCCTCGCTTGACCACGCGTCGACTCGTTTATCGAGACCACACGAGCGGAGAGACCGTTGTTTCGGCATCAGGGCGTATGAGGATCAAACATGTGGCAGAGTATTCGGCGGCAACGGATGGGGTGCTGCCACGTGTAAAGTTGGGGCACCCGAGGGGACGTTGTTTCGGCTCCTCATTTAATGTTGGAGCCACATGGCAGCTCCATATAACGGAGTCGCCCTAAACGAGCTTTCTCCACTTTCGTGCCCTCTTTCGATTTTCCTCATTTACCTTCTCTTATCCTCTTGCGAACTCCAGCCCTGTAATCCTTTGCTCCGCCATCCATTTTTGGCATTCTTGGATTTCTCCCGGTGAGCTCTTTTTTCCTTATTTTCTTTTCTTTTAACAATGTCAGGCCCCGCAAGCCCTAGGGAGGGAGAATACAGCGATGAGGGTGAAGCGAGCAGCTTCGGAATCACTCTCAATGCTGGCGGAGGTTGCTGGAGAGGCAGATGTCCTATTCCGCCATTCACAGAGGGTAATAGATCCTTCGGTAGAGAGGCCAGTGGCATCAGTGGGAGCGTCGGATCCGCCTCTTGAGCATATGGTCGTCGAAGGCTTCTCCGGTCATTTCGATCATGGGGAGGGCGGCGAGGAAGAAGTTGAGACCGAAGAACGGGTTAAAGGGCCCGTACCTTCAGTGATGAAGCAGGGGAACCGTCTAAAATTCGATCTGGATATCACATTCCAGACTCGGTCATTTTGACTCTTCCTCGGCCAGGAGAGCTACCCGACCAACCTCCCCCAGGCAGTTGCGATTTTCCATGTTGCGCTGCAATGTGGTCTCCAATTACCGCTTCAGAAGATTGCTCGGGATTTGCTCAGCAATCTCGGCATAGCTCCAGGACAGGTTGTGTCGAACAGGTGGAGGGACTTGTTCGGTTGTACGGTGCTCTGGGCCGAGATGCAGCAACCCGAGCTGATCGTGAACGAGTTTCTCCACTTGTACCAAGTGCGGGCTCACACTCAGCACCCTAGCTGGTTCTTTTTCTGCTTTTGGCGGAATACCGGCGGGCCTTTAGTAACCGACCCTCCTTCATCGAACAAACGTTGGAGGGATAGGTGGTTTTGGGCCCTCGGTAGATGGGAGTCGGCCGAGACAGGGCCCATCCGTCATTTTGTCCCTCGAGCTTTTTGCGCTGCAGGTAGAGTTGATGTGATTTTATTGTTTTTACTTAGTCGCCTCTTTGCTGATTTTCTGACACGACTTCTCTTTTTCAGTAATTTCAAAGCATCCTCCGAAGCTTGACTCGGGCTCCCTGACTCAGATCTAGAATTTTGAGCCCTGAATCTGGAAAGGAGATCTTGTAAGAGGCTTCTCCAACCAGAGCTTCTTTTCGAGTGGGGCTTCGACTTCGCTGTGACCGATGAGAGACCCCCTTCTTTTTCTTTTTTTCTTTTTTGTATTGACGATTGTATTGACGCTCATCTTTCAAACACAGACATGTCTGAGGCTCGGCCCACTCTTCGCCCCCCGTCTCAAGTCTGAGCCCCACCCCGCTCAAGCTCCCGGGCCTCGAAGAGGCATAAGGCAGTCTCGAAGGGCCCGGCAAAGACCGCTCCTCCCCGACTATTATTGAGGTCGAGGAAGGTACGGAGGCGACGGAGGCAGCGACGGAGGCGATAACGACGACCTCTGAGCAGTCTCGGGAGGTTCCCGATCCAAAGCCGGCTGAGGCACCGGTTGCTCAGGGGGCAGAGGAGAGGGTGCCACGCAGGGCGGGAGCAACTGAGGAAGAGAGGTTGGCCTTCCGCCAGAAGGTTGAAGAAATCATTTTGTGGGCGAGTCGATATATGTTCGCGGGAGAGTTCTTTGGACTTCTGGAGTCGTCTTCCATTGACAACACGCTCGGTAGGATTGGGATGCTGATGCTCGAGGTAACGTCACCACTTTCCTCAGTTATTTTTGCTTCAAATTTCCTTTTCCTTTATCTTATCTGAAGAAAGATTTTCCTTGCGCAGTTCGCCCCTTGTATGCTGAAGGCCCTCGCCGAGTTATCTGCCTTAGCTAGGCGAGCTGAGGATGCGGAAGCTAGGCTGTCAGATGCCGAGGCTCGGGGGTTGGAAGCTGAGGCTCGGCAGTCGTTTGCTGAGTCTCGGACTATCTTTGCAGAGGGCGAACTTGAGAAGGCAAAGGCTGCTCTTCAATCAGTCACGACTGAAAGAGACCACGTGGCTTGGCGATTGGAAGAGGCCAGGTTGGCCTTTGAACAGGCCGCCACGGAACGGGCCTTAGCTTTCAACAAGGTTCAGGAGCTCGCAAGAAGGACCAAGGCTGCTCTCGAGGTTACGAAGGTTGAGGCGGTGGAACAGTATTTTTCATCTTCAGCCTTTGAGGATGAGCGAACCCTTGTCTACCGAGAGGGCTACACGGAATGCATCAAGGTGATGAAAGGTGTTTTTCCCCATCTAGATCTATCCGGATTCGATAAGGGCGAGTCAGGGTCTAGTGGCGAGGCGACGACAAATCCTGAGGCATACACTTATGACGCCTCTGCTACTGCTCCTGATGCAACTCCATCAGTATCTCCTGGGTTAGCTCCTGGTGCATCGGGCGAGGCTGAGCCTTGAAGTTAATGAGGCGGAGCAAAATTCCTTTCTGCTCCCCACATCTGCTTTAAGCACTTCAAGAACACTAAGCTTCGGGATCGAGCATGTCAACGGCGGCGAGCATCATCCTTATCCGAGCAACAATTGTTTGTTATTTTATCAATCCAATATAAATGTAAACAATGTACCGACTAATGTAACACTTTACTGATCAATGAATACATGTTTTTTGCCACCTATTCTTGCATTCTACATTTTTTTCATGATTCTTCTAAGTGTTTAAAGTAATCAGGCCGAGTGTGGACTGCTCCTTGGCTGAGCTAAAGAAAGTATATCTTGAGATGCTCGGCATTCAAAGGATGAGGTAGGAGTTGCCCTGTTAGGTCTTCCAATCGGTAAGTACCTGACCAGACAGTGTTCGCGACTACGTAAGGGCCCTCCCAATTGGGCCCCAACGTTCCTGCATCGCTTTCCTTGGTATTTTGAAAAGTCATTCGAAGGACTAAGTCCCCTGCTCGAAATCGTCTGACTTTAACTCGGGCATTATAGGATCGGGATACCAACCGTTAGTACGCGGCTGTCGAAGTCAAGCCAACTCTTTGATTTCGTCTAGGAGGTCGAGGTTGAGGGTCAGCAGCTCCTCATTATCTTGCTCATTAAACGAAATTACTCGGGCGATAGGTAGGCCGATCTCCACGAGGACAATTGCTTCTGAGCCATAAGCTAGTGAGAATGGAGTTTCCCTTGTCGCGGTTCGAGCCGTAGTTCGGTATGCCCAAAGGACTTTAAGAAGTTCTTCAACCCATACCCATTTGGCTTGGTCTAGCTTGGTCCGAAGGTACTGTTTTATGACTTTGTTAACGGCTTCGACCTGCCCATTCGCCTGTGGATGACGCAAGCACGAATAAACATTCTTAATCCCGAGGTTTTGACACATTTCTCGGTACTACTTGTTGTCGAACTATTTTCCGTTGTCGGAGACAATAGTTAAAGGCATGCCAAACCGACAGACAATGTTTCTCCAAACAAAGTATGTGATCTTCTGCTCGGTTATCTTAGTCAAGGGCTCGGCCTCGACCCACTTGGTGAAATAATCGACGGCGACAATGGCGTACTTAGTCTGACCCTTCCTTAAAGGGAATGGTCCGATGATGTCGATTCCCCATTGGGCAAAAGGCCAAGGTTCGGCTATTAGCGTTAGCTCTTTAGGTGGTTGTCAGGTGGTGGCGGCAAACCTCTGGCACTTATCACAACCGTGGACGAGTTTTCGAGCATCCTGCTAAATGGTCGGACAATAATACCCTTGTCAAATAACCTTGTGAGCCATGGATTGTCCGCCTGAGTGATTACTGCAGATGCCTTTCACGCAGAGCATAGTTGGCCCCACTTAGTCTCAAGCATCGCAGGAGGGGTGCGTAGTATCCTTTCTTGTAAAGCAGCCCGTTGAGCATGGTGTAGCGAGCTACGCAGTTCTTCAATCGTCTAGCCTCAGCACGATCTTCAGGGAGTCCATTGGTCTCAAGATATCCGACGATTGGAACAACCCAAGATGACTCGGAATCGATGGGGAGCAAGGTCGAGGGTTCAATTCCCCCGACACTTGGCTCGGCCACGAATTTGATAGGAACGGATTTGGGGATGTCGTCTTCGTCGGCTGAAGCGAGCTTCGCTAGGAGATCGGCTTTGCCATTCTCGGCCCTCGGGATTCGGGTGACAGAACTTTGGTGGAATCCGGCAATCATCTCTCTGGCTTTCGCAAGATAGGCTTTTAGCCTCTCCTTCCTAGCTTGATATACTTTGGCTATCTGGTTGACAACTGGTTGGGAGTCGTTGTACACGTTTAGATGAGTGACTCCTAAGCTGGCTACTAGCCGGAGTCCTAGGAGCAAAGCTTTGTATTCTGCTGTATTGTTGGAGGCTTGAAATCCAAGTCTCAAGACATATTGAATGATCGTGTGATCAGGAGTCTCCAGCACTACCCCTGCCCCGCTTACTAGAAATGCTTTGCTTAGAATATAGTATGTTTTAAAACAGGAAACAAGGAAAGCACAACTTGAGGGGGAGTAGTATTTTTTTTTTTTTTTTTTTGCTCACTTCAATTACATCATGAGTTTAAGAATACAAGGCTACACTCAGATTCATGTATCACTAAGTGTTTTGTCATGAATTTGACAAAGGGGGAGATCGTAAGTGCTATTATGTTTAACGTACATGTTACACCTGGTTTGTCAAATTCCGTCTTATCAAAACAACTTAGCATAGTGTTCTTCAAGTTAAAGATAAGCTCATGTTCAAGTTGAAGTCTAGCTTATGTTCAAATTGAAGTCAAGCTAAAGTTCAAGTCACGTGGATCAAGATAGAAAGTTCACCTTCAAGTTCAAATTCTACTAAAATTGCTAGTAGAAGATCAAGATCCAATTGCAAGATTAAGCTTCAAGTTCAAGTTCAATTTCTACTAAAATGTTAATGGAAGATCAAGCTCTAAGTGCAAGTTCAACACCTACTAATGAATCTTCTGAGTAGAAGAAGATCAAGCTCCTTTGAGAACTTCAAGTTTCTATGAAGTTCAGTCCATACAGGTAATTTAAACCCTAGAAAGACCTTAGGTTTAGAGGCTTTCGAAACATATTTAATTTGAGTTTTTCTACTTATAATTGACTGAATTTTGACTTGTCAAAATTCTGCTTCGACTAGTCTAAGAAATCCATCGACTAGTCCAAGGAACAGCTGTAGTATAACAGAATTTCTGTTACATCTTCGACCAGTCGAGCAGAGTTCTCGACCAGTGGAAGGACCCCCTTCGACTAGTCGAAAGTTCCTCGTCTCGAAGTCTAGCAACTATGATCTAGTCGGATTTAGCTTGCTCGACCAGTCGAACAGGCTCTTCGACCAGTCGAAGATTTGTTGGAACTTATTCCGCTCGAATTTGAAATTTTGTTGGAACTAAATCTGTTGCTTCGACCTGTCGAAGGAACAGATTTTGTGACTATAAATTGAAGTCCTTTCTCAATCCGAAAATACAACTTAAGCCTATCAAAGCCCTGACTCAAGAGAGAGAGAAGCCTCATTTATTGTCAAGCTATCAAGTGGTATTAATAATTTTATTTTATAGCTTTTTTATTAATTCATTTATCTCAAAACTTTGTCGTTCTAATTTATCAAAAAGAGTGTTTAGTCTTATTGAGATTTGATGGAATTGATGCAAGTAACCTTTGGGTTTAAAACTAATTAAAATCAATTAAAACCCTAAACCTTTTCTATTGGACTGAATATTGAACATTCGTCATTCAAGAAAAGTGATCTACAACTACAGCTTCTTCTTCAGTGAAGATAAGTATCATTCTACTTTCTATATTTGGTTTTTTATGAGATAGCTAGAAAATCTCATTTATTGGTTTTTCTAAGATAGCCAGAAAATCTCAGTGTGAAATTTTTGTTTGTGATAACCCTTTAAAATCACAACTGAATCAGGTTTTAAGGTGACCCTGTGAAAACCTTGTTTTTAGTGAAAGCCAATATCATGTGAATTGTGATTATTGGGAGTGGAGTAGGTATGGTTGTTTGAGAACAGTTGTTGTAACACACAAAACCAGTATAATTCTTAGTATTGTGGTGAATATTTACTTTTTGCATATGTGGATAATGGTTGTAATTTTGTTTATGCAAATGTGGTGAATGTTTGTAATACATATCTTTATTATCTCTTGCTTGGTTTGAGATCTTGATCCTTACAAACATTTGTGAAATAAGGTTGTCCTACCTAAAACTTTGTTTTTGGTGAAGGTCGTCTTATGAACCAAGTTTGAATCAATTTTTCAATACTAGTGCTATTGAGATTTTTGATTTATTTATTATTTTAGTAAGTTAATTTTTTATTTGGCATAGTCCTATTCACTCTCTCTCTCTCCCCCCAGGACTGTTAAGCTCACCTTTTCAAAGTCGAGTACGACTCTGTCACGGTTGACACTATTTCTACTCACACACGTTTGACCAAATTTGAGTCGTTCGTAACACGTGTGGCCACGTGTTCGGATTGAACAACAATACATCCAATTCATAAAATTTTCAATTTGGCCCCACCCGCAATAAGATTCACCAAATGAATGGTTCTGATCACCAAGTAGGGGCCCCATTTAAGGTCTGCGTGCTTACGAACTAGAGCTGGGCATCGAGTTGAGTCGAGTCAAACCAAGTTAGGGTTACCCCGACTCGATCCGGTTTTGAAATAGGCCTGACCCAAACTCAACTCGACTCAGTATCGAGTCTAGCATGCTTGAACCGATTTGAGTCCGGGTTTGGCATGGACTAATCCGGACCTTGTCCGACCCGGTCAAAAGTACCAAGTTGGTTCGAGTTGGCACTAATTCAGATCGAGAGATGAGGGAGGGAAGGAGGAAGAGAGTGGGAGAGGAGAGAAAGAGAGAGGGGGTGGTGATGGTGGTGGGTGGCTACCGGGTTTGGAAGGGGAGGAGGAGAGAGAGAGAGAGAGGAGGAGAGAGAGAGGGAGAGAGAGAGAGAGGGGAGAGGAGAAGGGTGGTGATTGTGTGGGTTGCTGCTGGGTTGGAAGAGAGGAGAGAGAGAGAGGAGAAGAGAGAGAGAGAGAGAGAGGTGAGGGTGTGATGGTGGTGGGGGTGTGCCGGGCTTGCCCCTTGGAAGAGGAGGATGAAGGAGGGAGGGAGAGAGAGAGAGAGATTTTGGGATCGGTTCAAGATCGGGTCGGGTGCGGTGTATAAGGTTAGAGATACTTAAAAATTAGAGTTTTTTTTATTATCTATAATTGAATCCGAGTTGAGCCAGTTTCGGATCGAGTCGGGTCAAGTTACTGGGTAACTCAAACTTGACTTAGTTTGAATCCGGATTGGGCGAAGCTTACTCAGTTCGGACCGACTCACTCATTTGGTTCGGGTCGAGTCAGGTCTAAACGAGTCAGGCGAGTCGAGTTGTCCATTGCCCAACTCTACTGCAAACTACAATCTTAAGTTGTCCATCAAACTACTAAACTAGACTACTTTGTATAAAGATCAGGATTATGTTGGTGGTTCATCAACTTTGTATAAAGATCAAGATCAGGGCCGTCGAAATCTTGGGCCTTATTTCGTATACAGCATAGCCCGCCCAGAATCCATACCCATGGGATGTTCGTAGCCGTCCAATTTCTCTCGTTGAATTTGGACCATTTTCATCTTATTTTAATCATCCATTTGATAGCCACCAAGTATCGTATATCAATATGAAACGTGCAGTGTTCAAATGGTCTCTCTTCATTTGTGGTTTAGGAACCATACTTACTATATGTAATATTACCTTGACCGGAACTAGACCCATCCAAGACCAAACTTGATCCAACCTAAACTGATTTTAACGGTCCAAGATGATGGGTCTGACCTAAACACGACAAGACCCGAATTTAACGGGTCCTAAAGTTGAAACCCATACTCAACCCAATTTCTTAACGGGTCCAACAAATTAGGCCCAGCCCCGTTAAAATAGAGTTGGGACCATCTAGCATCCATGCATCAGGTACCCATTGACAGCCCTACATAGATGAGACACTGAAACTTACGAAGTGAATTTATATATTGTAGACTTATCCTGTAAAAAGAGGAGAGGTTTAGTGGCCAGTTGACCACTTAAAATTGTAGCAGTGGACCCCACCACCAGCATGGCATGATAGGTCCGATATCAAATCCGTTCTGAATCCATCCATCAAAATGGCACCATTATATTGATGCTCTAAGAATCAAATTGATCAACTTGTCAAGTGGCCCACAGTTAGCAAAATAAATGTACGGCTCTGAAAGACTTGGCTGATTTTATTTTTCTAACCATCCACTTGTCATGTGGGCTAGATTTATTTTTTGGGAAAAGATGTTCGTAAGGCTGTACACGAACCGAGCTAGCTCGGTTAGCTCACTCGACTCGGCTCGAAAAAGCTCGATTCGACTCAATTTGCAACTAAGTTTGGGCTGAGTCGAGTGGATTTTTTGAGCTCAAAAAATTTTCAAACCGACTTCAAGCTTGCCCCAGCTCAACTTGACTCAGATTCAGTAACTCAATTACTTTAATATTGATGTTGCTCACTAAATGTTTGATTAAATGACCCAACGAAGTGTCGGCTGATGGCAAGGAAGGTATGTACATAAAACAAATACCATTTTATCTTAATTTTGATGTTGCCTACAAGGTATTTGATGAAATACTTGTAAAACCACTGTGGCTATTTTACATACATGAGAATTTAAAAATGTAGTCATGTATTTGTGAAAATGATGTATAGACAAACTCAGTTCAAACTGGCCCAAGCTGCTGCCGGACCGAACCAAGCCAAGCTGGTAGGTTAGGCTTGAGGACCGAGCCGAGCTGAGTTCGAGCTCCGGTCAGCTAGGGGCCGAGCCGAGTGAAACTATGTCAAGCTGGACTAGGTTTAATTCGTGTACACCCCTGGATGTACAAGGTCGGACCAACTCGAAGAATGGATTGGATATGGCACATGTGTGTCATGCTGGCACGTGTGTAGAGTGTACATGAGCTTTATTGCACAGGCGTGTGCGCCTAGCAAAGCCCCACTAGGGCCCACATGCAAAGATGATCCCAGTATCTGATCGATTACGTAGACGGCCCACAGTAAGAAACTACCACCATGATATCGGGTAGCTGAATGTGGACCATTAAAATGATACGTTTCATGGTTCGTATTCAACTCCACAATCAATGGTCAGGATCATCTATCCAGAGCGGTCATTAGACCATAGGCAATTCAAACTAGCACCCAGATCATGGACGGTTCAGATCATCGGACCATCCAGGATGCGGCACAATTAGGGCACACATGCATAAGCAAAACCAACTCAAGTAGGAAGTATGGTACATACCCGAGCACCGGGGGAGGTAGGTGTAGCAAATAGTACGGCGGCTACGGCGCCAAAGGGAGCTATTGTCATGGACAGACCTTTTGGAGCTAGCATCTGGTCCACCCTCCCCATTATAGCCATCGCTGCGAATGCCCCTGCACCAGCACCTTCACTTGTGAGTTGAATTTTGGATGGTTGGCTCAGATCAGATCACATCCGTTCCTTCAGCTCACTAACATGGTTAAAACACTCGGTGGCTCGGTAGGGCTCGTTGAGTGAAAGGCTTGAGATTTAGTTGGTCCCACTCGGCCGAATCATGTCGAACCGGTTCAGGTCCCAGTCTAGGGGTGCACATGGAACTGGTAGAACTGGTAAACCGGACTAGAACCAACTAAACCGCACAGTTTGGTCCGGTTTTGAAGTGCACCGGTTGGTTCCAGAAATCAAAGAACGGTTAGCTTAGTTCAGTTCTCAATTTGGAGTTATGTAGAACCGAATTGGACTGGACAGTAAAACCAAACTTGAAACTAGTGGTACACAAGCCGAACCGAACCGAGTCAAGCTTGGCCCAGCTCAACTCAGCTGGGCCATTAGGCTACCTTAGCTCGTACTTGATTCGACTCGGTGCTTTATTAGCTAGTCGACTCAGCTCGGTAGAAGCTCAGGCCAGCTAATTGAATTCGAGCATAGGGTAAACTTGATCTTTCAAGCTGTTGAAGTTTTTATATAATATATATTATACTTACAAAATATTTTATATTAAGTGAACCCAATTTGAGATGAGGGTTTATAAAAGTCCACATATACTCGGTCAAAGGAGATAGAGACTACTGGGGCATCCAGTTTCTCCTTCGCCCCACTATGGTGGGCCATGATGGGAAAATCTTCTGTAGAAAAATCCTAACCATTCAAGACTTGCATAAATAAAAACGACTGTGAAGGGGCATAAACTGATGGCCCCATTAACTAGAAAGGCCCGGTATTAGTGGCAAGGCTCCGCCAATTCGAGACTTTTGGGTTGTGGTCTATGAATAGTTAATACGGGCATTTTCATAGGGGCTCAAGTGGGGTGGCTTGTGATATGCAGACACACTCGGGGTGGGCAGCTGTATGAGGCAGTACCCATGTGTTGTAGGGCACACGAGGGGGTTCGGCCGAGGTCCTAACTCATGTGATATAGGCCTGAGCCATGAAATTATGGATTGATTTGTCATGCTTTATCAGTTCAAGCTTTTAAAGCAACTGGTTAATTGTCCTGCAACAGTAGTAAGCCCCAGTAGATAAATATCTGGATTGGTGAATGAGAGATATGCATGTACAAACTGAAAACCCAAAGGCGAGTGTGGTGTAGGGCACGCGAGGGGGTTCGGCTGAGGTCCTAACTCGTGTGATGAGGGCCTGAGCTATGAAATTATGGATTGATTTGTCATGCTTTATCTGTTCAAGCTTTTAAAGCAATTGGTTAATTGTCCTGCATCAGTAGTAAAACCCCAATAGATAAATATCTAGATTGGTGAATG
>JAJHSJ010000001.1:32773909-32846054 GCA_021015155.1 Magnolia officinalis
GAAAGTGAAGTTCATTCATCGAAGATGGGTTGTTGTGTACCTTCCATAAGAAACGATTTTTTATAATACTAATATAATTAAACAAAAATAAAAACTCACGATCGGTTAATAAGAATTACCGCAAAAATACATCTCTTAAAAAAACTGTATTGGATAGAGAATAAATCCTAACCAATAAGCATAAATTTGAATTACAACTAAAGAATATAACTAAAACTTGTCGCTACTTGATTATTGTTACTTTTAGGATACGCAGAGATAAAGTAAATTGATATATTTGTTTAGTTTAATTAATTATTTTTTTATATTGGATATTAGATTATTCTACTATTTATAGAGTTTTTGTTGCATGTTATTTGGAAACTTTGTTCCTCTTCGTAGCTTTTTATATCTTGAATTGCTTAACCACGTTTCTCTCTTTACTTGTTAGACTTTTTGGATAACTTGACCACATCATTCTATCGACCATCCACTGACGTGTAAAACTAGATTTTACGCCAACTATGATTTTACAAAAAGTGCTCCAAGTATTTTGAATATATTTTCATCCACCTCGCATTTCTTTATGCAATGTTGTATGTCACTTTCTTATTGACTTTCTCTATAATGGCCAAAAATAGGGTAC
This sequence comes from Magnolia officinalis, assembly GCA_021015155.1. Taxonomy (NCBI): domain Eukaryota; kingdom Viridiplantae; phylum Streptophyta; class Magnoliopsida; order Magnoliales; family Magnoliaceae; genus Magnolia; species Magnolia officinalis. Next base: position 32,774,535 of record JAJHSJ010000001.1, read on the forward strand.
AACAGGTTTTGCATTTTGTTGTCTCATGTCCCAACGTTAGTTGGGAGAAACTAATAAAGGGAGTGGATTTCTGGCAGACATCCTGTTAGGCCCCTCAGAGTTGTTTCATCCTACAGGGCCGGGGTTATGGGAAAGTCAGGTCCAGCTCTACGTCGGTTGCACAATCGATGTCTCCAAAAGGACATTGACTGTGAATCAATTGTGCAATCGATGTTGAGCAAGGCTTCATCCTACGTCACGCAATCAATCTGCAAATAAACGTAAATGAGAATTCACAGTAAAAAAAGTGGGTGGTAGGGAAAAACTAAGAAGAATGAGCAATCGTAGAGGATTTAGATAATCTACTTTAGCCCGTCTTTACATAGTACAAGAGGTAATTCTAACGGGTAGGGGATATGTTTATGTAATCTCAAGCCACTGGTCAGTTGCATCCCAATGTATTGATTATTCCCAAAATCATCTTCACACGATCGTGGTTGTAAAAATCTTTTTATATATATACACACACACACACACACACACACACACACACACATTAAGTTTTTTGTCTTTATTAACTAACTTGCCTTAATTGGATTTAATTTTGTCCCACATTGAAAAGTTGTTAAGAAAATAAGCATTTATATTAAAACTCATCATTAATAATTTGTATTGGAAAACAATGGTATGACATGCGAGCAACCTCGCTTGTGCGCGTAGTTGTCATGGTCATTCGAGGCAGTGTGCATTATAGTGTGGAAGATTATAGCTTTCATATCATAGGTAAAATCTTTACTGGAACATGATTGTTAATATGCACACATGATATGTGAGGGCCACCATATTGTGTATGGTACATCTAATTTACCCATCATGTGCTTCTCTTGATGCTCTCTTATGGCCCTAAAAAAATAGTTTGGGACGTCTACTATTTAAAAAAATTCAGATTGCATTTGAGGCCCACTGTAATGGGTGGAATACATATTTTATACATTGTAAATACTTTAAAGGCTAGCCAAACATACAATCTATTAACTTGTAAGCATATTACCACTAAAAAGCCAAACAAAATAGTATGTAAACTGTCTACTCCTGAAACTCTTTCCGAGTGTAATGTATTTACAACTTAAAACTTATAAGCATCCAAACGACCTCTTAGTTTTTTCTGCATATGTTTTGCCTTACTCATGTACGAGAAAAATAAAAAGAGTCGTTGCACATATTCTTAATAATTAATGAGCAGGCATGCGATGACATGCATTTATTATGCCACTCACATGCGCTTCGAGCCCTGATGAACACCTAATTTTTCTTTATAAAGACACTCATCTCCATTACAAATCTATTAGAAAAAAACATATTTTGTTTGGTTTCTTCTTCGTGTTTTCTCTGGGCAAATCAGTTTCAATATTCTTGAGTTCATGTGGTTGTAATCAAAGTTCGTGTGGTTGTAATCAAGAGTGCGCCAAATCTAAATCATTCATCTCGAGGAGTGTTGTTGTATCCTGGGGCCAGACTTGTTGGGACCTAGTCTATCAAAAATCATTTTCATGTGAGAGAAATTTGTCTTTAAGACAACATTAGTAACATACATCAACTCTTCATGTTCTTCTATTATTATTTCTGGTTTATTATTTTTTATTTTCTGATATATCTCTGTATTTTAAATCCAACAACTTACACTCAACATGTCACACTCACCATATTTAATAAATAGGATGTCGTCATGTGTTAGCATACTAATATGAAAAAAAATAAGAAAGGCTATTCACAAGGCTAGGTAGAGATAATAAAGATTCAAAATAGCAAATATTTAAGGATACTTTTGTCAGAGACACGTGCTATGGTAGGAATTCTACAACACCCAAGGATATCCAAACTCTAGAGGTGGTCATTCTCCGAGGACATGTGTCTAGAAGATACGAGCTACACATACATATGCAGTATCTCTAAAAAGTATGCGTAACCTGTATAACGCTAAGGCGATGATGCACAGTAGCACATAACTAGATACGCTTGGTTGTAAGTATATGAAAACTTGTCAATGAAGTTATAAGAAGAGTAAACCATCAAAAAATATAATTATAAATAAATACATAATCCAATGGTTTAACCTCATCTTGAACTGGAAATGTATTCAGTCAAGGTTGCTTACCTATTAGCTAAACGATATCAAAATCCAAGAAGTCATACGCAAATGTATTGACTATCTAATTAAGTTTATAAAAATAACAAAGAATAAAAAACTCTAAGTTGTTACAATTCTAAATACACAATATCTCTTATTCATCTTAATATTATCTATCTTAGCTTTTTATTTAACATGAATGATTATCTTAGCTTAGCTTAATTATGTTTAACTTCTCCACTTCTGTCCAGCGCAATGTTATAGCAAGTCATGATCATTTAGAGTAAATTTAGTTTAATTCATTAACTTTTACCTAGTGTATCAATACAGTACATCAGTTAATTTAGATTATTGTCCAAGACCTCCTCGTTGGATTTCAAATTCCTAAATATTGGCAAAAAAAAATCTAAAATTAAGATTTTTGATACCGAAAAATAATCAAAATCAAGCTGAATCATGTATTAGATACATGTCCCTAAATTGTGATTCACCCTATTTCCTCTAATATTAGAGATTATTGGCAAGTTGTTGATAAATTGCTTCCAATATACAAAAGCCTTGTTTAGTCATATTTGCAGAGTAATCTTGAATAGACCACCTTAGGAACTTGGCTAACACGGTCACTATCTCTAACATATTAAGTGAGTATTTGGACTCAAAACTCAGTGAGTTCAGGTACCCAATGTGTTACTAACTTATTTTAGTTAAAAGAAAAAGAAAAAGATTTCATGTTTTTGTAAAGAATGTCGATTGGATTTTGTATACTTTGGACTTAGAGGGGTCCAATTTATATAGATGGAGGGAATGGACTGCCGCACCTAAAAGCATATAAGATTAGAACATTGCAAAAAATGTTTCTAAACATTGGCTCATTAATCCAGATGTTTCAGACCAGTGTATCATTAATCTGATCATTGAATTAATGATCTGACCGTTTGGATCATTGAATGGCTAGTCATTTTTGGATCATTGGCATTAATCAACATCAGTTTCTAATCGTTCTCCATAACGGACGGAACAAACTGTTTTCAAGAATTAATATAAGTTAGCTTCTCTCACATTTTGCACCTCTCGCACCGTCTCACGATGGTTCATGTTATGTCGTGTGAAGTGCAAAGTATGCCACTAACGCCTCTACAGCCACACCGCCTCAATGCCCATGCCCTCATTCGTGCCCGTGCGTGCGTGCGTGTGTTCTAATACTCACTAGAACATGCAATCCAAGCCCCCCCCCCCTTCCCTTTTTCTCTCTCTCTTCTCTTCTCTAAGTAAATAAGCTAAACATAAGGGAGTTTATAAACCCCATAATTTTCCATCTTAAGCGACGTGGAACAAAGACAAAAATTATTATTTTTTTATTTTTAAAAATATTTTGGAGGAAAATTGAAATTTTGATTTTCAAAATTCAAAGCATTTATTTATTTTAACTAAAAAAGAAGAATCTCAACACTAAATCCTTAACAATTTCTCCAAGTCAATACCAATTGGCCAAACCTCAACCATTGGACATTTGAGGCCACTTCGCTCGCACAAACCATCGTAGGTAATCTCTTCTACTTATTTATTTGTCAATTATACTATACTTATATTTAGTTTAATAAAAAACGATGCTTGTCTTATATTTTTTATTTTTCATTAAATATTTACTTTGTTAATAAACGGTACAAGTTATCACTGTAGTAATTAAAAAAGTCATTGCATCCAAGGCAAAAAGAACTTATCTAAAGAATTAACCCCCCTGCATATCATCGGATTTCTTATCAATCGATGGTTGAGTAGATGGTTGATTTCTGAGATTCGGTCTTAATCGATCTATTTCGACACCCAAGGTTATAAGACATTCAATTCATTTTGAGTTACATACGACTTTAGCATGCCCGACACGCATACATGCACGCACATGTATGATCAAATCTTGACCAACCACTACATGTGTGGTCATATGGTTGAATTGAAGCCCAATAAGGATAACCTTAACTTTTCAATTTATCCACTGAAGATTATCAGTTAAGAAGAAAAATGCAATGGTCAACATGCAACTAAAATATTTCAAATAAAAGGTTGATGGGATCTTCTAATGAGATTTTTTTTTTAATGTTTCATATACGATGGAGCTTAATGGACCAATATTTTGGTATCACCTAACAATGGGTCATACTTGTGATAATTTTTAAAAAAAAATCCTAAATATATGGAGCATCGGTCATTTAATTCTTCACCCATAAAAGTGAAGTGTGCTAAAGTGTCACGCTAAAAAAAGGGAGCCTGAACCCCTGACTCTATTCTTGGAATGTGGCTAAGAAAATTTGAGTGAAATTTTTCCTATGGTTGATAGTATTTCCCTCAACCATGATATCAATTATATAAAAAAAACAACTCAAAAACTTTTATTCCATTATATATCATTTACAATTACATCGAATATAAAAGTTCTAAATACATAAATACATTACATAATTCAAGAATATGAAACATTAGAGTGTATAATATACAATTCATGCTAAGTTATTCTCGTTGCCTATTTTACCATGAAAAAATAAAAATAAAGAAAATATAAGTTAAAAAGCCTAGTGAGTACATACCTCGTGTGTGCAGTGTTTACATGTCATACCATGCAACTTATTAATATTGAAGTGTAATAATACACATGCAATAACACATGATACTAATAATCATGATGCAATGCAATAAAGGACAATGTAATCATGCATGTCATGCCTCTAAGGCTAAGTATCTAACACATAAGTATAATTACCATGTAGAATTACTGAGGCCAATATCCAAATCAACCATGGTGTATGGCCCTGCATACCTAAATTCGATAATGGGGGCTCAAATCAACCATGACCCTTAGGTCAACTCCACTCGGCCCAACAGTAACATATTCGATTACACTTAATCTTACTAGCGGGTCAACCTGAACCTATTTCACACATTCACCCATGTTAGGATGGTCAGACCTCTTCTCACCCGACCTTGGCAACATATCTTAAATCAATCATAGACGTGTATCCGCTCGACCTGATGGTACCAACAAGGTTTAGAAAATTCCACTCATGTGGCTTGTGTATTAATACCTAGTATAAACAATATTTTTGGTGTTCATAAACCATAGATACAATTGTGATGTCCAAATCATCATAATCTACATCCGTTACCTATAAGGCTTAGTATATTAATCTCAAATATAATAACATTTCTAGTCATGCATGAATATGCTATGATTCCAACACATGTATAATGCCTTCAAATCATTGAATGCCTCTGTTATGCTGATGCAATGGTACAAGTGCAATCATGCTTATGTGACATCTGCATATATAATGTACACAATCATCTAGTGCTTTAGTCAAGCATGTACTCAATCAATCGGGGTTCCAAACATGAATATATAGTATATCCAATCAACAAGGGTTACTATCCTCCACATGCCAACCAACATAGTCATAGCCCACAAGTCTATATATAAGACACATTACAATAATCATGACTCCTCAATCCATGTATATGACCATCATGTGATCCAAAATCATGAAGTCATGTGTATATTCTTTCACATGCTCCATACACACATGTCATGCATAAAATTAACCATAATACGTGTGCATGCATGCATGATTCAATAAGTGTATCATAATACCATTATGTAATGTACATGTACTTAGGTAAAACTATTATAAATATACAAAGTATGCACAATCATACAAGTTTGTATTATTTACTTCTTACATAATCACATCTAAGGATTACATGATTCAATGATCACTATACCCAAGCTAGTCTACACATTCCAACGCATTTAAAAATGGTGAAACATCAACTATAACATGGCATTTAGTGACATATTTAAAAAGGTCATATTCTTAGTGCATTAACATACTGTTAAGTGGCCATAATGCTACACCTCATCACTAGGTTGGGTGACCATAATTTACTTCATTTATCATATAGGCAAGTACTCACAATTTATTGCATCCATCACCACCACTTAGCGTATAAGCAAACATCCAAAATCATATGGTTCATAACATATATAACTAAATTATGTATTCAATATATTGTTTGAAGTTGAGCATCATAGATAACATACTACAGTTTACTTCATATAATCACATGGTTATGCATATATCATGGGTCCACCCAAAGAAATAGCCATACACATGTTCATACGATCCCATGACCATATAATTTGACATAATTAAGTAGTCCCATATCTATTACAAGGTTTCAAGGTCAAGTGGCCACTCAATTAATATTCCTTTACATAACCAAATGTCACAAGCGTATTTCACAAATCCTCTATTTCAAGATATTAAGCAACTAGCATAGCTCATATGTTCGAGTGGTCACACCATTATCTTAAGTTCACATAGTTTCATGACACTTAATCATCATAGCACGTACGGTTAAATGTCAATATTGCATCACAAGTATACCTAGTCCCATAGTCATATAAATATCATAAGTTTACTTAGATAAATGACCACATATATCATAAGTTTATATGGTTTGATGGCCACATAAATATCACAAGTTTACTACTTCAAGTGGCCCTACAATTATCACAAGTCGATCTAATTTAATGGGCACATGATTATTATCAGATTATATATCAAATTAGTCTCATCATTATCACAAGTTTATATGCTCAAGTAACTCTATGTGCATCTATGATGTAGGGTTTAGTGGCCATACATAGGTTATAAATTCACATAATTAAGTGACTTCACACGCATCATATAATTATATAACCAATTGTCTTACTTCTATAATTTCAAAATTTATGGTTATTTAAACCTTAACATTTCACATGATTGAGCGGCCACATATTGCACACTTCACATAATTAAGTGGTCTTGCTCATATCATCTAATCACTTATATAAAAGGTCATCCGCCTAACTTGACTTCCTAAGCTTTGGTGACCATATGCATCACATAGTTGTACAATTAGGTGGCTACATTTTCACTACTATATCGCTTAATTTAATGCCACATTCTTAGTATTAGAAGGTGAAGTGGTTACACATATGTCACATAATCACATACTTAAAGGCTTAGATATACAACTCAATTTCTCATGGTTGAGTGACCATACATATATCATATGATCACATATATAGTGAATGGCCACCAATACAACTTAAGTTCACATAGTTAAAGGCCTTGTATACAACACATGATCGCATGGTTAACGACCATATATATTCCATGTGATTAAGTAGACACACATTCATCACATGATTACATGATTTATTGGTCGAATATATGTCATTATTTTATATAATGTCCTCACATGCATCACTTCTTTGCACGAGTCCTCATATTCATCACAATTACACATTGTTGATGAAGAATTCTGGTTAGCCTTCCCTGAACCTTCGTGTACCTGCAAAAGGGATAGACAAAGGAGACCTTCTCTAGTATAGGGGAGCCTTCGATGCCTAAGTCAGGTAGGCAATTCGGGTCTAGTCGAGTGAAGGGTTTTAGGCTAGAGATTGTGGATACCTTTCACCCTTAGAGACCTCTTTATTTATAGCTTATGAGAAGCAATAGCATGGAGCAAATCTTTCTTTTTTGGTAGGCGGTATTGTAGGCAGAATCGGATCTCGGATCAATAGAATGATACTCTGAGATCCTTGATGGGGATTTCAAGATTTTGAATACGTTGAAGATATCCTTCGAGATCTTAGGAGAAGATCTCGGACATATCTATCTTATATGGGAGTAGAAGACTGACCTGGATGATGTCGACTTGGGTGATACCGACTTAGTGCCGACCTGAATTATACCGAGCTGCCTTCCTAGTCAAATAGGAGAACAAGAGCTCCTGACGAACTCTGGAGATCTTCGAATCGATGGAGGTGGTGCTCTTGCGGGCATGTTACTCCACCTCGGACCTAGAGTAAGAAGTTGATCCTTGTGGAATCCGAGCTTTGTGTTGGTCTTTCGCGAGGCCAAGCTCACAAGGTTCCAACCTGACCTTTCATTATAGGTCAGTCCATTTTTTTTCATAACAGTACGCCCCCTACTTCCAAGTCAGTAGAACAGGCTTGAGAAGTAGGTTGGACCCGGTCAGGTCAGATTATTATTGTTTGGATGTTGGGTCGTCTCGCCATTAATGCTAAATAAGGCGGCAGGTGCGGGTATTGAGGCATCTCAAAATCATAGTACGACACCCTCGAGGTGGCGTGCCACGACTCGAGGTCACGTGGGCTGTCAGGGTGCCTTTTCGGCTCTAGACGAATGAGGCAGCGACGCGTGGCCTAGCCTCGGCCGTGGAGTCGTGCGGTGAGTGGGAGCACGCCACGTGTCCAAACGGGAGAGTCGATGAGCCGCTTTTCGGTCGTGCATTGATTAGGAGCAATAAATGCTCGTACACGTGGCTCCCCATTAAAGGGGACGCCCTAATCGTCAGGCGGGGTTATTTGCCTCTCCATGCTATCACGCTTTTCCCTCTTCCTTGATGTTAGACGATTTTCGGCTACTCCATTTCTGGCGGTTGTCTTAGGCGGTGCTACCCTTCGGTGAGATCCATACCTGCCTTCCCCTCCCTTCTCCTTTATTTTCTTTTTCTTTCTCCTCGTTTTCAGCATTCTTGGGCCCACAACCATGCCGGAAACTTTGGGCTCATGGGAGGGGACCCTAGGCAGTGATGGCGGGGTAGAGAATCTGCGTCCCATCTCGAACCAGCCATCACCCCTGATGATGATGATGAGAGACGTTGATTTTCGGACTTCGCACGCTTCGTGGGTGCTCGAACGGTCCCCAACGGAGTGGCCTGTTGAGGTGGAAGAGGACTTCCCGGCGGCGGCGGAGGAGGATTGGGAATCCTCGTCGGAGTTGGAGGAGAAGGGGTCTGTAGAGTCTGTCTTGAGGGAGGCCGACCTGGTGAGGATTAGGTTGGGGTATCATATTCTAGAGTCCGTGGTACTCCGAGCTCCCTCACTGGGCATGCTTCCCAACGAGCCCCCTGAAGGAGAGGTGGCCATTTTCTAGGTCACCCTCCAATGCGGCCTCAGGCTTCCTTTCCAGAGGATAGTGAGGCGAGTACTTGTGCATCTGGGTTTAGCTCCAGGGCAACTAATCCCCAACGCTTGGAGAGTGCTGGTGGGGTCATTGTCCTCTAGTCCGAGCTTGACCAACTCGAGCTAACGGTGGACGAGTTTCTCCACCTATACTAAGTGAAATCCAGCCCTCTGCTTGAGGGTTGGTATTACTTCTCTGCTTGGCGGGGGTGTAACGCCCTGAAAATTGGAGGTCGAGCAGGAGCCCAACTCTCGAGTTTCAGCGCATCACTTATGCAACATAGATAATGATGATTAAATGTTGTCCGTATTAGTGCATTTAAACATGAGTGAGATTATACCAAAACAACATCTCATACTCTAAAGACAGTTAAATTACACAAGCGGAAGACTGTGATAAGTACATATAAGAATATAAGTGAATTGCAAGTCCCCAGAGTATGAACGTCACCAGATTAAGTAATTACATGAATAATTCCAAAATTCATAAAATGAAAATGTGTAATGTTCCACTATCCATATCCCTGTAGCCCCGATTCGCAACCCCAGGTCTACGCAGGCCCGCCAGAGAGTTGCATGTAGGAGAACTCCTCCTCGTCATCATAGAAGTCAGGCTCCGTCACATAAGCCTCGACATCATCTGTAACTACAACAAGGTCTGGTTGGTGTTTTAAAATACCGTCCCAGAGTGGGAGTGAGTGATTAACTCAGTGGAGCTATAAGGCAAAGGTTAACATGTTATCAATTCAATCAAGCAGTAATGATAAAGCAGTATAACACTCATATCCTAAGTACTCTTATTAATGCATGAATGATATGCTGTAATGATGTATGCCCTCGCCTACACTCCCTCTGCGACATCATCCACGATCGTGGCATGCACCCCTTCCTCTGTGCTCAACTCTAACGCTAAAGGCACATGCAAATGCGGTGCATGTGCGTGATTAACCAAGTTCTTAATTAGACTCATTCATACAGCAGGTTTGGAAAGCTAAAGTACCTCCCTTTATATCATTAACCCAAACAATGATCCAACTAGGGTCGTCAATCCTAGTTTATCACATACGATAGGTAAGTTCGTGAGTTTACACTATATGTTGTTACGGGAGGCTCGTCACCTCAGCGTAGGCTTAATTCACACTCGAGGTCACTACCACCAATGTCCTACTAACTGGTAATCTATTTTCGAAAGCTTGTCACCAACCCGACTGGAGACTGCAGCCAGCTGCGCCGGGATAGGCCTATTTCATACTCGAGGTCACTCCACCAACGCCCTACCAACTGACAGTCTATTTTCGAAGGCTCGTCACCAACCTGACTATGGACTATAGTTAGGCTACACCAGTGTAGGTCGATAGCTCGAATACAGTGTCGCATACCACCTTATTCGGCTCACGAGTTTTTTTTGGTTACTCGCTAGTCACTACGGGGAGGCTCGTCGCCCCAGTCTAGGCCGACAACTCGACCACGGTGTCCCATACCACCATGCCCAGCTCATGAGTCTTAACGGATCGTGGTACCAAGGTTTAACGGGCTTTACATTGGTAAGTGGTACCTTATATTCAAGCAGTAACGTTCATACATGGTAAACACACAATAGGCCAATCGATTAATTAGACAAGTTCGACTGGTACGAGCGTATGCTAAATTAGTCGACATGGTACCACTGTCGACAATCATCGTATGACTCGGATTCATCGAACTTATCCAATGTGGCGAGACTAATTCGGTCACTCATTCAGGAATCATTACCGATTGCCTGGACTACGCAGTAGTCCCAATCATACTCAAACGCTTTAGGCATTCATATGTGAAAGTCAAAACAGTATGTGACAAACAATTCAAATATAAATCTCATTTGAGCATTTTGACAAGCACATAGCACACATGTTATCATACGTAGCATTTCATCCATAAAGCACATAGTAGTAAGATAGGTTACATGAAGGAAACTGTAACTAAAGATAAGGTAATTGAGAATCCTATTTTAATACCCTCCTTAAACACATTTCAGCCAACATTTTCTCATTCAAGCATTTTATCAAACACTTAAACTATACATGTCAACATACATATAATAAATTAGTTATAACATATATTATGACAAATCTTTTTACAAAGGACTTGTCACACATACAACAATCATATATTTACAATTCATAATCATGGTAAGCACAAATCCAAATTCCATATTCATTCAAACATTCAACAAACACATGGAATGCATTATAATCAACATAGTTTATATATATGCATAATATATGGAAAACATCGTATCTAAGCACATGTGATAGCAATCAAGTCAGTCATAAATCATTAACTGACATTGAAAGCCTTGAAAACCATAACTTAAGCATTTATAGTCCGCACCTTTCACCGGTAAACCCGTACCGAGCTCAGTTTGAACACTAAGTCCTCGCCTACAGCACAACGGTAACCTATAACATGAAATAGGTTAGCTATTTCACCAGGTACTCTATTTGAATCCCTAAAATATATTAGGGTTAGGATTTCTTACCTGAAAATGAAATCAGAATCGCCGGTATAATGACACGAAAGCGGTGGTTAAGCACGTGGAGTGGTGAGATTGAATCCTAGGAATAATCCCTCACTCTCTCTCTCACTTTCTCTCTCTTTCCTTCTCTTTCTTCTCTCCTGTCTCTCCTAGGGTTTGAAATTCGTATGGAATGAGAGATGGGTGGGTTAAGGCCCTTATATAGGCCCGGAATTGATGGAAATGGCCTCAGGGTCATGATATACTTAGGTTATAGCCAAACGGTGGCCGTTTCGGTCCAATGGAGCACATCCGGAGGCCCCTTTTCTGCATACGATATGGGAAAAGTTCCCTGACATTGGATCTAGGTCAAGCTAAGTTTTCAGTCCAATCAAATTTACGGATCGACCGCGAAGGACCAGTTTCAGTTTAACGGTCACCGTCACTCGATCAGGGCCACAAGTACACTGACCCGTGTTGGAAATTTTCCTTAATTCGAAGGTGTAGTTGGGTCATATTCTGATGGTCTGGAACCTTGAATTTGGCCTGCAAGCGAATGACCCAAATCACTTAAGTTTTAGTTCATTTTCTAAAGATATTCACGTTTCTCACACACTTAGCTCCGGGCTTAAGTTGTGCGTTTCTGGACACTATATGGATTTTATTTCTGAGTTGGTTGTCAAGCCCAGTAAGGCGGTCATAACCCTATAGTTTCACGGTAATCGAACTTTCGACGAGCGGTCCAGGTACGATACGGAGTTTCAAATTGTTCCCGAGAGCAACTGGGTTTAGAGATTGATCCTAGGTTTCTAGGTAACGTAGCGTTAGCGGTTCTACTCGTTTTGGGTCTTGCAGTTCATATTTAAAGTAGTTTAAGCTAATTCCACCAATGATTTAGTTTAACACTTAATTAATTTTCATCTAATTCATAAAGGATTTGGTCCTGAGTGATATCTACCTGAGGTGGTACTCGGGTCTTTTTACGAATTTTTCCGAAATGTTACAGGGGGACTGACAAGGCCTTGATCACGGATGTCCCGACCTCCAACAAGAACTAGAAGAACAAATGGTTCTGGGTGTCAGGAGATTGGGAAGTGCCAGGACTGTCTGGGCTTCGCTCTTGGGTCCCGACTTCCTTCTCTGCGCTAGGTCGGTATTGTCAGGACTTGGCTTCCTTTTTTCTTTTTACTTGGTCGTTCTCTGTACCCTGACTTAGTATATCTTCTCTATAGTTCTTCCCAAGTACCCTACCATGTTAAGTCCGGAAGCTCTTGCTCGAGTCGCTGGAGACCGATCTAAGATCTTGGAGGGAGCTTCTCGCGCCCGAACTCCTGCTTAAATTAGGTCTTAATTTCATCTTGATAGGTACAATTTTTGATTATTTTGGGACTTAACATATTTCGCGAATTTCCTGTTGACCCTTATAGTTGTGCAGATATGCCGGAGGCGAGGCCCGCAAAGCGCAAGGCACCCTCCCCAGCCGAGCTGGCCCAGAAGAAGAAGAAGAAGAAGAAGACGACCTCTAAAAGTAAGGAGAAGGTCGGACCTTCATCCCCTGTGATCCAAGAGGTTGCGGTCGACGTGCTGACATTGATTCCTTCAGCTATTGTTCCCGAGGTGGCTGAGGAGGTCGTTAGGACGACTTCGGTTGCCGAAGCTTGTTCTGCTGGGGCCCCGGTTGTCATGGGGACGTCTGTTGAGCTTCCTGTGCCCCAAGCGGGGGGCTTGTTCGGCAAAGGGGGTCAGAGGTCTCATAAGTCGGCTTGAGCCTCGCTAGTGAGTCTCCTGCCCTGGGTAAATCGACATATCCCCAATGTCGAATTCGCCTGTGTAATGGATACGACGCCGGACGGAATCATCGGTTAGATGACAACATTTTTCTTTAAGGTGGGTTTCCCTTACTCGAGATGACTCATCATTTTTTTTTTCTTGTTTTACTTCTGACATTGCTTCCCCTACTTTGCAGTACACTCCTTCCTTGCTTCATGTGCATCGTGAGCTGATGCGCCTTCAGACCGAAGTCAATGAAGCAGAAGCAGCGTTGCTGAGGAAGGGTGTCAAAGCTGAGTAATTCCGTGCCGAGGCCACTAGTCCAGCGTCAAAGCCGAGCAACTTCGGTCCGCTCTGAAGGCTCAATCAGAGAGCTCGGCGACTGAGCTAGGGGCCTCTAAGAAGTTGCTCCACGAGGCCTTGGAGAGGGGGGCCTGGTGGAAGTCCAACCTGGCTGCCTTGACACGTTCTTTCGACGTGAAGATAAAGGAAGCTTAGACAACTGTTGCTTCAGCTCGAGTAGCCGTAGTGGAGGAGTTCAAGTCTTCCAAGGAGTACACGGAGGACGGACATTTTGTATAGCGTCGGGTATGGGAAGTGCCACGAGGAGATAAAGGAGGCTCATCTTGAGCTCGACATGTCGGCTTACGAGGAGGCGGACTCAGATCTCGAGGTGCCTCCAAAGGATTCCCCCTTTGAGCCACCTTCTGTGGCTTAACGACTTTTGCTTTTCCTTTTACAACTGTAATTTTTTTTTTTTTTTTGCTGTTGTTGTAATGTGCTCCTCAAAGCTTTATTAACAAAGAGAATTTTTACCATATTGTTTGTTTGTGCGAATTTTCTAAGTAGAAAGGTCGGCTTATCCTTTTCAGGTCGTGATGTCCAAGTAGTTTTCTGTAGGTCGGATACGCGAATTGCGTAGCTTAAGTAGCGACGATAGTATATGGTCCCACCTCTTCTTGAAGGGTCAGCCCATTAATGAGGGTTATTCTTCCCATGTATCATGAGAAGCCCTCAGTAGACTTTTAGTAGATGGTCCATTTGTAGATATCGAAGTAGAAAACAAAGTTGTATCGACCTGGGGATTTTATTGATATTAAAGTAGAAAGGAAACTTTCTACGTTGGAATAAACATAATAGGTAAGTAGATCTTGCACTTGGGGTAGGTCAGCCCCTATGCGTAGTAGATTTTGAGATGCTTGACATTCCACAGATGCGGCAGGGGTCGACCTTCCAATCCTTGAGTCGATACGATCCTGGTCGACTCGTGCTTATCACCACGTAGGGTCCTTCCCAGTTCGGTCCCAAGGTTTTCGAGCCGGGTTCCTTGGTGTTCTGGAAGGTTCTTTAGAGGACTAGGTCCCTAGTTCAGAATCTTCTTGTTTTTACCTCTGAAATTGTAGAAACGTGCGACCTGCTGTTGTCGAATCGCGATCTTGACTCGCGCTTGCTCCCTTCTTTCCTTGATGAGGTCGAGATCCAGTTCCATCAATTCAGCGATCTGTTCTTTATCGTAGGAGTGGGTCCGAGTGGTCGGGAGTCCGATCTCAACCGGGATAATGGCCTCAACGCCGAAGGCTAAGGAAAAAGGAGTTTCTCCTGTAGTCATCCGGGCAGTAGTTCCGTACACTAGAGGATGTCAAGGAGCTCTTCGGCCCATGACCCTTTGGATTTTTCAAGCTTTGCCCAGAGGTGATTTTTGATACTCTTGTTGACTGCTTTAATTTGTCCGTTGGCCTGCGGGTGACGAGGTGATGAATAGACGTTTTGGATCCCGAGGTTCTCGCACATACTTCGGAACTGCTTATTATCGAATTGTTTCCCGTTGTTCAAAATGATCATGCGGGGGATCCCGTACTTGCATATGATGTTCTTCTAGACGAAGGCCGTAATATTCTGCTCGGTGATCTTGGCCAGGGGCTTGGCCTCGACCCATTTAGTGAAATAGTCGACCGCGACAATAGCGAACTTGGAATGTCCTTTATCGGTTGGTAATGGGCCGATGATGTCGATCCCCCATTGGGTGAATGGTCATGGTATGGTCATAGGAGTCAGTTGTTCGAGCGCTTGTCGGGATATTGCCACAAACCGTTGACATTTGTTACATTTTCGAACATGCTGTCGGGTGTTCGCTTGAATGGTCGGCCATAAATACCCCTGTCGGATGACCTCGTGGGTAAGGGCTCGACCACTGGAGTGATTTCTGCAAATGCCTTCGTTGATCTCTTTCAGGACATACTCAGCTTCCTTGGGTCGGAGGCACCTGAGATAGGGGAGGAAGAATCATTTTTATACAAGATGTCCCCGACCATGGTGTAATGAACGGCTCTAGCCCGAAGCCTGCGCACCTCTAGACGGTTCTCAGGTAACTTTCACTCTTTGAGGTAATCGGTTATTGGATCCATCCAGGTCGACTTTGAGTTTATCGAGAGAACTGTTACCGGATCTGACTCGTTGACACTCGGTTCAGTAAGGAACTCGATCGGAATAGATCTTGCGATATCGTCCTCATCTACAGTGGCCAATTTTGTTAATGAGTCTGCTTTAGAGTTTTTCGCTCTGGGGATCAAGCTGATGCTACACTTCAGGAACTTGTTGATCAACTCTCGGGCTTTTTATAGGTAGGCCTTCATTCGTTCCTTTTTGGCCCAGTACTCATTCACTATTTGGTTGATGACGAGTTATGAGTCGTTGTGAACTTTCAGATGTAGGGCTCTCATGGCGACTGCCAACCTGAGCCCGACCAGTAATGCTTCGTACTCTGCTGTATTGTTTGATGCTTAAAATCCAAATCTTAAGACATATTGTACACATGTCTGGTCAGGGGCTTCCAGAACTATACCGGCCCTGTTGCTTTTAGAATTGGATGAGCCATTGACGTAAAGTTTCCACGTCGGTTGATCCGGGACAGCCGCCTGGTTCTCAGCCCGAGTGGGCTTCATGTCAGGACTGGAATCCAGCTCGGCATAACTCAGCTGAAATCATCCACCGCTTGGCCTTTGATTGCTGTTCGGTGCTGATATTTAATGTCGAACTTGTTAAGCTCAATCGCCCATTTTGTTAGTCTCCCCAACACTTCAGGCTTCTGTAGCACTTGATAGAGAGATTGATTGGTTGGAACGATGATGGTATGGGTTTGAAAATACGATCGTAAGCACCAGAATAAAATGATAAGGGCCAGCGCCAACATTTCTATGTCTGGGTACCTGGTCTCGGCAGAGACTAGGGCCTTGCTGACTAGTACACTGGGAACTGTTTCCCTTCATGTTCCCTTATCAGGGTCGAGCTAACTGCTGCTGTCGAAACTGCCAAGTATAGCAGCAATGGTTCTCCTTGTTATGGCTTCGAGAGCAACGGTGGTGACCCCAGGTATTGCTTGAGTTGCTGAAAGGCGAGCTCGCACTCCTTCGTCCATTCTGTCTTCTGCTTCCCTTTCAATTGCTTGAAGAAGGGAAGACATTTGTCTGTAGCTCGAGATACGAAGCGGTTCAATGCAACTACTCTTCCTGTAAGGCATTGGACTTCTTTCGTCGTCCTAGGTGAGCTCATGTCGAGCAGGGCTCGAATTTTATCGGGGTTCGCCTCGATTCCTCTCGAGCTGACCGAGAATCCGAGGAACTTACCAGAGCTGACACCGAAGGCGCACTTACTCGGATTCAATTTCATTTTGTACTCCTAAAGGATCTTAAACATCTCTTCGAGGTCAGAGATATGGTCTGCAGCTTTAATGCTCTTGACGAGCATATCGTCAACGTAAACTTCTATGGAGCATCCGATCTGGTGGGAAACATTTTGTTGACGAGCCTTCGGTACGTGGCTCCGACGTTCTTTAGTCCGAAAGGCGTGACCTTGTAGTAGTAGAGTCATTTGTCAGTGATAAAGGTCATCTTCTGCTTGTCATATGGGTGCATTGCAATTTGGTTGTAGCCTGAATAGGCATCCATGAAACTCAACAACTCATGCCCAGCCGTGCTATCGACAAGCTGGTCGATCCTAGGTAAAGGGAAGCTATCTTTGGGGCAGGCTTTGTTCAGATCTGTATAATCAACATAGACACGCCACTTCCCATTGGACTTTTAAACCAACACTACATTGGTTATCCAGTCCGGATAGTAGATCTCTTTGATGAAGTTGGCTTTGAGAAGTTTTTCGACTTCTTCTACGATTGTGGTGTACCGTTCGGGTTCGAACGCCCTTTGCTTTTGTCGGATTGGTTGATGGTCGGGGTCAACATTCAACCTGTGCACCATGACTTTTGGACTGATGCCGGGTATATCCTGATGAGACCATGCAAATACATCGGCGTATCGTCGGAGGAGGTTCATGATTTCGTCTCACAACGGTGGTGTCAGGGATGACCCGATTTGCACCGTTTGGGTTGGATCCAAATCATCGAGCAGGAGGAGTATGAGGTCCTCCATAGGACATCCTCTTTCGGTTGAGTCTTCTCGGGGATCGAGGGAGGTGATTGCCATTGCATGTTGCTGAGTCCGTAATGCCATGGTATAGCATTGTCGGGCTTCCTGTTGGTCTCCTCTAACTAGTCCGGCACCATGCTCCATGGGAAACTTCATTGCAAGATGGTACATCGACACGACGACCCACAGAGCATTGAGTGAAGGTCATCCAAGAATGGCATTGTAGACGGACGGGCAGTCTACCACTAGGAAGTCAATCATAGTCGTTATCTGGTTCTGCCCATCCCCAACTATGACCGGGAGCTGGATCGACCCTTCTGAAGTGATCTTGTCTCCAACAAACCCGAGCATGAGAGTTTTGACAGTTTGGAGTCAAGGTCATCCTACTCCCATTTTGTCAAATGCTTCGGTGAAGAGGATATCGGTCGAGCTTCCGGTGTCCACCAATATTCGAAATACTTTGCGGTTAGCTATAGTCATAGTAACCACAAGTGCATCGTCGTGGGGATGATAGATTCCTCGGGCATCCTCTTCGGTGAAGGTTAGATGCAAGATTTTACCTTTTGCTCTTTAAAAGGTCTGCTGGTGACTAGGATCTAATGCTCTAAGTTGGAATGGTTAATACTCTTGGTGTTGGCTCTCCGAGCTCAGTTCGAGTCTCCTCCTCCTGCGGGCTTGTCGAAGATGGTGCGGATTTATCTGGTTTGCTCATTGTTGATGGGTTGCTCATTCTTTGAATCAGCTCGTTCTTCTCTTCTGTTGACATATTCTCGGAGGTGCCCTTTGCGGATGAGTACTTCAATTTCTTCCTTAAGGTTAAAACAGTTGTTGGTCGAGTGGCCGTGGTCTCGGTAGAAATGGCAATATTTTTGTTTATCTCGCCTGTCACCATTAAACTTCATCTTACTCGGCCACTTGAGGATCCGTTTATCTCGGACCTCCATGAGGACTTGCTTGGGCATCCTGTTAAGAGGAGTGTACGAGCTGAATCTACTGTCAGGCCGCCTGTTAGGGCGTTGACTCCTTTGCGGCACGCCTTCTTTCCTCCTCTTTTTTTCGTTGACTGAACTGGGTTCCTCCTTAGGCCGTTTTTCCTTGGCTGAGCTCCCCTTGTGCCAAGCCTTTCTCCGCAGGCCAACGACATCCTCCGCGTTGGAGTATTTTTGGGCTCTGTTGAGGAGGTCGGCCATCGTCGTGGGAGGGCTCTTATCGAGCGAAAAGAGAAATCTCCCTTCTCTTAGTCCTCCCATCATGGCGGTCAGTGCAATATCCTTCTAATGCGCTTACACGTGCATCGTTTCCTGGTTGAATCACTTGATATAGTCCTTGAGCAACTCGCCTTCTTTCTGGACGATGTGGAGGAGATGAAAAGCTGGTTTGAGGCTTTCTTTCTCCCCGATGAAGTTGGTAATGAAGGCTTTGCTGAGCTACGTGAAAGAACTAATCGATTACGGCTTCAGTTGTTGGAAGCACTTCCAAGCCGCTCCTGTCAGGGTTAGTGAAAATGCGCGGCACATGACCGTGGTCGATGCACCGTGTAATTCCATCCAAGCCATAAAGGATTCTAAATGCTCGGTTGGGTTAGTGGTTCCAAAATATTGGGCGATCTGCAGCATACAGAATCTAGGTGGCAATTGCACATGCATAATGTCGGCGGTAAACGGAGGTTCGGTCTCTTTCAGTATTACCTCTACTGAGGTCGGAGCTTTCGCACAGTAGGCCTGCCATATGTCGCCGATCTGGCCTCGCAGGTTGTTCAGCTCGGCTTCCCAGGGGTCGTCGCTTTCGGACATAGCCTCAGCAGCTACCTCAGGAGCTTTATCACACTTCTTCCTATCCAACTCATGACGGAGGTCGGAAGCGACCAGTGCTGCAAAGCTAGAGATGTGAGAAGGTGTCAGCCTTAATATTCCGAGTTGGTGGCTTCTACGGAAGGTAGCAGGTGCGTTAAAAGGCTCGAGGGGCTCCTGGACCATTGGTCCCACTGCTTGATCAACCCTTTGCATGGGTCGGGGTTGTAGTTGTTCCAACAACTACTTCATGGAATTCATGTTATTGTTCAACGCTTCGACTTGTTGTTCAAGGGAGACCAGTCGTCCTCCCCGATTACAGGATCGTTGCACCAGCCCTGTAGGGGTGGAATCAGCCTACAGTTGGGAAGTGGAGTCTCGGTGGCTGGCAGACTGATCTGGCGGTGCAAGGTCGGGCGCAACAGAGGAGGCCTGGGCCTTCTTCTTCCCTTTCGCCATTATTGAACTTATGGTGAGATGAGAGCGGCTTTTAATGCAGGTTCCCACCGACGGTGCTAAACTATTGATACAAAAATCTGATTAGCCTTCCTTGGACCTTCGTGTACCTGCACAAGGGACGGACAAAGGAGACCTTGGCTAGTACAGGGGACCCTCCAATGCCTAAGTTAAGTAGGGAATTTGGGTCTAGTTGAGTGAAGGATTTTAGGCTAGAGATCGTGTGTCACTTTCACCATTAGAGGCCTCTCTATTTATAGCTTAGGAGAAGCAGTAACATGGAGCGGATCTTCCTTTTTTGGTAGGCGGTATTGTAGGTAGAATCAGATCTCGGATCAATAGTATGATACTCCGAGATCTTTAGCGAGGATTTCAAGATCTTGAATACATTGAAGATATCCTCCGAGATCTTGGGAGAAGATCTTGGACGGATCTCTCTTAGAAGGGAGTAGAAGACTATTGAGGGTCAAATATTGCATATTGGACCCCATTTATATCTTGGTTTTATGAGCATGATATTGCTTAATGTCCTATTTTACTCATGTTTGTTTTGCAAGGTGAATTTAAGAGCTTGGATTGAAAATGATACTAAAAGCATGGATTTAACGCTCAAGAATCACCAAAGCAAGGATGGATCTTATGAGACCAAAAATGAAGAATTCACATACTAAAGATCCAAGAAAACCAAGTGAGGAATGAAGAGAATTGAAGACTTGAAGTGAAGAAAAGGAACCCTAAAAATCTGTCTGCTTCGACTAGTCTAAGCCCTTCTTCGACCAGTCGAAGGATCCTGCTCGACTAGTCAAAGGAACTTCGACTTGAACTCCAGCGACAAAATCTTCTAAATTCCTGTCATCCTCGACCAGTCGAAGGTGACCCTTAACCAGTCGTAGGTTGTCCTCGACCAGTCTAAGGTTACGCAGATAGCACATGAATTGCGGAAATTTGAGGGGGTTTTCAGAATTTTCTAACTCGGTGTAAAAGTTGGGGTTGCGAAACTATAAATAGGGGTCCCTAAGATGTTCCTAGGCATCTTCTAGGGTTTGAGGAGTGGAGAAAAAGGGTGGAGTCACCGTCCGAGAGTTTTATTCTTCTTCCTTAGTTGATGTTTTGTTTAAGAGTTCTTAATTCAATCATGCCTATGGTTGGCTAAACCTCTTGACTAAGGCTAAGAGGTGAAACTTGTAGCGTGATTGGGATGTTTGCTTTGTTTTGATTCATGTTTTGTAAACTCTCTTGGATTCTAGTTTGATTATGAAGGAATATTTTTAGTTTTTAATGGTTTGTTGTGACAAATTACAATGGATCTGCGATAGCTTGAAATATCTTCTTTTCCTGAAATTGAGATTGTGAAATTGGTAAGTCCTGTTGTTCACCATCGTCCCTTGGGCATGGTAGGGTGACAGAATCCTTCCTAACTTTCACAATTCTCTTATGATTGGTTGTGGGTTGGTAAATCCTGTTGTTTGCCTTGTCTCCCGGGCATGGTTAGGTGATGGAATCACTTCCAAATCTTCACAACTCTCATCCATTGATGATTAGATCCATTAGAAGTTCAGAGATCTGACAAATCTCTTTTTACCAATTGGATAGGATAGGACTCTGATTCCAGTTGTGTCCTTGAATCAAGCAAGGTAGCCTCCCAATTGCTACAAGTGGATCCTTGGAAACCCTAGTTACCACCTTTAAATTTATTAGTTTTAATTACCTTATTCAAAATCACTCTCTCGAATATTCCAAATTTAGGTTTACATCTTATTCTAGTTCTAGTTACTTTCAGAAACGTACGAGATTAGTCCCCGTGGATTCAACCTCGGTCTTACCAAGATTATTACTACATCGCGACTCTACACTTGGGGTTGTGAACAAAGACCGACCTGGATGATGCCAACCTGGGTCGTGCCGACCTGAGTTATACCGAGCTACCTTCCTAGTCAAATAGGAAAACAAGGCTCCTGATGAACTCTGGAGATCCTCAAATAGATGGAGGTGGTGCTCTTGCGGGCATGTCACTCCGCCTCGAACCTGGAGTAGGAAGCCAATCCTTGTGGAATCCAAGCTTCGTGTTGGTCTTTCGCGAGGCCGAGCTCACAAGGTTCCGACCTGACCTTTCATTATAGGTCGGTCTGAAATTGCGGTTTAGACCGTTATAATCGAAGTATGGAATAGGTCAAAGTGTCCTAGAGGGGGGGGGGGGGGTGAATAGGACTTTATAAAATTTATGCCAATTTAAAATCATAATCCTCTAATCTTGAACTAAAATGCAATTAATCAAGATGTAACAATCTTAACTCTACAAGCTTCCAAGCCAAGTAGAGGATTCAAACAATAGACTATTCAGGTTGGACAGTTTAAGCACTTAGTCTATGTAGAGTCATGTATATGAGTGTGTGGGATGTGATTCCTATCAGTTCTAACCATTCACATGCATCATTTTAAGCATTTAAGATAAGCATAATCAATTGAGTGTGCAAATAGCAATCCCAAACACAATCATATATAGTGGTTCGGCTATGTGCCTACTCCACTCCCGGCGGACGCACTCAACCCTTGAGTGTACTGGATTTCACTAACGGAGGTTTCAAATCAGGTTCACCTCAAACCGTTACAACCTACACAAGGTTGACATAAGGACCTATATAAGGTTCTTAAGGATGCTTACATAAGGCAATCAGTGCCTACACAAGGCAACCAGTGCCTACACAAGGCAACCAAACATGCCTACACAAGGCAATCAAATGTGTCTACACAAGACAACTAATCATGCCTACACAAGGCAATTGGACATGCCTACACAAGGCACACAAACATGCATACACAAGGCACAATAGGTCCGACACAAGGACTCTATATGTATTCTCCTGTCGGAGGCTTGTAAAAGGTCTTAGTAGGATAGTGAAACACAACCTGGAGACCAATCCTACACAAGGAAGGATCCTCAGATTCTGTTGACTCTTAAACACTTACTTGAAAGTAGGTGAGCCCCGTTCAGCACATGATGAAGACGATCTCCCTCGATGATGAAGATTCTTCAGCTCCCTTGAACTACAATACTTGAAGATGCTCCAATATAAGTAGCCGAGGTTGGGTCAAGGTTTTTGGTGGAATCTACTCTATTAAATGTGAATCATTAAGATATAGAGTGATTCCAGGGTTTGTGCATTCAAGAGATTCCAGCCCAATGTTTTGTTATTAAGAAGTTGCTGGAAGATCCTTGAATGATGAAGTTCATTCTCCAATCCGATCTATTGAGTATTCAATGATTAAGAAGGGGTTGAGAAATGAACTTCCATGAGAAAAACGATTTATGATGGTAGGTAAGAAGTTACCCCCTTGGAACTCTCTCTTTTTCTCAATACAACCACTAGAACCAAACTTCTATTTATAAAGGCAAAAACTCCAACGGTAATATAATTGTCGGGATCTGATTACGTTTGATGTCATCAAACTTGATTCGATGTCATCGAAATTTGAATTTCGATGTCATCAAATCTAGTTCGATTCCTCGAATTTATGCATGATTTTTCTTCAAGGCTTGTTGGACGATTTCGTGTCATTATTCGATGTTATCGAACCTGCTTCGATGTCATCGAGGTTTGAATTTCGGTGTAATCGAATCTAGTTCGATCCTTTGAACTTTTTAGAAAATTTTTCTTGGAAGCTCGCTGGACATTTTCTTGTCCTTTTTCGATGTCATCGAACCTGGTTCGATGTCATCGAAGTTTGAATCTCGATGACATCGAGTTTAGTTCGATTCCTCGAATTTTCAGAAGATTTTCCTTGGAAGCTTGCCGGACAAAAACTCTAAGTTCTTCGATGTCATCGAATCACCATCGATGTTATCGAATACATATGTTCGATGTTATCGAATACATATGTTCGATGTCATCGAAGGTACGTTCAATGAATCGAATTTTTCGTTCAAATATATATATGTGGTTGCTGGACATATGAGGATCACTTTTCGATGTCATCGAACCATGTTAGATGAGTCGATGTCATCGAACAGGAGTGTTCGATGTCATCGACCCAAGCTCGATGACTCGAAGTGACATGCAGGAAACTTAGAAAATTTACCTATTTGTACCAAGTTTTCAAGCATTGAATTCCTTCGTTGTTCTACAATTTTTAAAGGGAATTATATACCTGGGTGTTTTGGACCTGGGATGTGAGGTTTAATTTACCTTTGATGTTCCTAAATCACCCATCCAGTTGAGGCAATATCTTGTATTTTCTTCACATGAGGCTTACTTGACTTACTGACTCAACCGTTACGCTAATTGACTAACAAAGGCACTATCACTGTCCATTTTTCCCCATAACACACACAATCAAGTGTGTAAACAAACTTCACAACCATACATGATCATATAGCCATATGAATATCATATGACCCCATGACTTAAGGCACACAAACAACACTCTATCACATGATTCAGTGCCTACCCACACAACACATGATCACATGATCATGAACCGCACATACGATACAAGATCACAAGGTTTAGGGGTTGTCTACACATCATAAAATCACATGATTATGAGCCCCACATTCAGCACAAAATCATAAACAAAAGTGGCCCTAAATTTCATCATAGATCACAAAATTAATAGCCATATATACGTCACAGATTCTATACTTAGTGAGCCCCACAATTTACGCAAATATCATGAATCTAATTGTCCAGCGAACAATGCATTGATAGCACATTAGGCCCCACTTCCAATGGGCCACTTTGAAATTTTTATCGAGTTGATATTTGTGTTTTTAAGTTCTTCAGGTAGGACGACTTATGCATGGTTTAGATGACATATAGACCTCACAGTGGGGCCACATCCAGCCCCACAGGTTGGATGGTAAATAAAAGCCATAAGAGGCCTACAACAGGCCCCACCCTAAAAAAAATGGACAGTTAGAATATATCACATACATCATGGTAGGCCTTGGAAAATATTCAACGGTGGTCTAAGCATTTGGCAGCACACAACGTCATAGGGGGGTTCCCCTGACCTGCGGTTATAATGGATGTACAAGATATATTTCTCACCGACATCACGGTGGGGTCCAAATGGGCTGAAAAAACTGATGGATGGAGGGATTTACAACACACCATCAAGGTCAATTGTGAGAAGTTTCAGTGGTGTACATCATTTTTCCTACAATTTGTTAGAGTGGGCCCATTTTTGGTGGACAATCAATCTTCACTATTTCAAAAGATGTGATTCACTTGAGATTAGGGGTGTACACAAACCGGGCTAGCCCGGTTAGCTCACTCGTCCCGGCCCCAAAAAGCCCGACTCGGCCTGACCCGGAACTGAGTTTAGGTCAGGACGGGCCAATTTTCTAGGCCCGAAAGTGAGTTCATGCCAAGTTCGGATACCTCCCAGTTCGGCTCGACTCGGTCCGAAATCCGACTCGCCCCGGCCTGACCTGACCCGGCCCGGCCTGGCCCAACCCGGCCCGGCCACATGATGTCCTCCAAGACCACATGATGTCGAAGCAGGTTCAAGCTGCACAGGTAAAAAGAAGAATAGTAAGAATTCAGCTAAGTTTCTCTCGAGTCTGGGTGCATTTTACAGAACGTTGGGAACTACGTATAAATCTTCTCACAAAAATAGTTTGAAAAATCTA
This sequence comes from Magnolia officinalis, assembly GCA_021015155.1. NCBI lineage: Eukaryota > Viridiplantae > Streptophyta > Magnoliopsida > Magnoliales > Magnoliaceae > Magnolia > Magnolia officinalis. The sequence continues at coordinate 32,800,229 of JAJHSJ010000001.1, forward strand.
ATTCAAACTATACAAGAGGAGGGCGCTAAAAAACTATCTCCACCTTCTGAAGAGGGAGAGGTGAATGAGTACGTATATGAAGATTTACATAGCAGCTCGGGCTCAGCAGATGAATTTCCTCAACAGTAGTAGTCAGTAGTGTATGACTGTATTTAGTTTGTATAAAATGTTTTATTTTATGCTTTGTCAAATGTATGTAAATGTCCTGACTAGTTACATTTTTTGTAGAGTCTATAGTTCAACTATCTAAACCGTTGATCGAGGGCCTTGTAATGGGACGCGGATTACCTGCCAAAGCCCTTCCCATGAACTTGCTGTAAAGTTCGAAAATGGCCTGAACTCAGGTTCGAAACTGGCCCGAACTCGAAGGTTTGAAACTGGCCCGAACTCGAAGGTTTGAAACTGGCCCGAACTCGGCCCGAACTCTCGCCGGGCCCGGTTCGGGCTGGAGATGTTGGCCCGGTGACCAGGCCCAGTCGGGTTTGGGCCTTGTGTGGCTGTTGAACGGGCTTAGACGGGCTGAGGCCAGTTCGACTCGGCCCGACCCGTGTACACCCCTACTTGAGATATGGATCCACCTCATTTTTGGGCTCGTTCCTAGAGGTGGGTTCCACTGATGTGGTGGGGCCCACAACCCAGCAAGCCAGAAATGGATGAAGGGCCTAAATAAAACACATACATCACGTGGGATGAAAATTATATACATAACGGTGGGGCCACAACACACTCACGTGCTGTGAGCCCCCTCTCCTTTAGCTTTCTTTTCTTCTCATTTTTTTTCTTTTTACATCGCTCTGAAACCCAGAGAGGCTTCTAACAGTTTGGCCCACCTAAGATTTGGACCTATTCCGATTTTTGGGACCCATGTTCTTACACAACTAGCCAAAATGGACGAACGATTAGGATCTAATACATATACCACGGTGGGTCCCACCCATTGGATGGTCAGCGTTGATGTATAATGCATGTCTCATGGTGGGGTCCATAGCTGCAACAGCCACTACTCATCACAGTGGGCCTTACGTTTCAACAGTGTATGTCATTATCCCTACTACTTTTCAGTGGTGGGGCCACCAGAGTTTTAGTTCAGACTGATATTTATATTTTTTTTCATCTAATCTTTGGGACCCTATTAACAGGTCGGATAGAAAATAAACATTATGGTGGGCCATTTGCTTATATGGTAGGCCCCACAGTATGGTTGCACAGTACTGTCTGCATAGCATAGTCGCCCTGTGATGGGTCCTGTATAATGCCCCGAAACTCGGCACTTGGGTGTGAAGACTCAAATCCCTCGTCCTAGGGTATTAAAAGTTAAAACTAAAATGGTCGAGTGCAATGTCACCGACATTGACAACACCACAATATTTGCCTCTTGAGTACAATGCTCTAGTTGTGCAAATTTGAGTGTCGCTTAGGAATGTTGCATGTGGGAAAAATCCCTCAAGTGTGCGCTTAATCAAATTGACATTTGTATCATATAAAAATAACTTAAAGTAGCGCATTTCAAATAAATTCAATAGATATTAAATAGAGAATATGATAAATAAAACGCAAAGTAAAAGAGCAAATATCCCAAGTATATAAATCCAAACTGTGCCACAGGGACCACCACAAACCATAAACAAATTAAAGTACGAATGTGTCAATATTAAGGGAAAGTCATAAAAAGAAACTAATGACTCGAACTTCTATAGCTCAGCCAGTTAAGGTTGCTTCCCTTGATCATCCATCTCTTTACTGATCTCTATCTCGGTGATCCTAAGCTTTGCGGTCCATCTACCTGCATCCACTGTTTGGTTTTTGAATTCGAGATATGATTGGAAATTTCTTCAAGATTACATAATGACATATTAATTAGGTATATTTTCTTTAAAAATATACTAAAATAACTGTTGTTTATAATGCGTCTTGTTTAAATGCATGAATGTGTGAATGTTCTTCGCTTTGGGGATGCACATCTAGCTAAACCAAATGCAAATGAATGGGTCTTTTAAACAGTCGACTCATTCATATAGTAACATGAGACTAGGTCTTTTAAATAGTCGACTCAACTCGCAGTTAAAAGAGATGGGTCTTTCAAACAATCGACCTAGCTCATAATTAAAAGGGATTGGATCTTTCAAACAGTCAACCCAACCCATTGTCATAAGAGGCTGGGTCTTTCAAACAATCAACTCAACTCATAATAATAAGAGACGAGTCTTTTAAACAATCGAGTCGTCCTGCATGTCATGAGTGCATGATTAATTCAACATTTATTAGTTCGACTCCCAAACAACCATTTAATAAGCTTTTACAACTAGCGGACCCAAGGGTTGATAACCCCAAGTGCAGGGCTACGATGCAATAATCTCTGTGAGACCGAGGTTGATCCACATAAAGATTGGTGAGAACACAATTAAAACTAATTAGGTTGTCTGGGTTTTTAATTTAGTGAAATAGAAATGGCTAAAATAATTAATAAAAATTGACTAAGAATCCATGAATCATCAATCAATAGAATTTGAACTTAATTCATCTTCTTGAGTTGATAATTCAACTCGAACTAGATTCCAATACGTTCTACTCGGAAGATAACACAATAGAATCAAGCACAAACATCAACATATATTAGAATTATGATAGATTGATCTCTCATGAAGATCTAAGAAATCAATCACAGGGAATTAAAAACATCTAATATACCTATATATGACAATAGATCAATCAATTTTATGGATTGATTCATTCTCCAATTTACGAATTCAATCACATCCAATCACAATTTAACACAAAAATTTAAACTTTCACTGAAAACAAATAAAAATAAAAAATTCATCAAAATGTTCATCCTTTAGCCCTAGCTAAGAGATTAGCCCCACAGCTAAGAAATTAGCCAAGCATGACTAACATTTTAAATAAAAATAAAAGAAAAGCATGAAAAACAAATTAGAATAAAAAGAATTGAAGAAGGACGGTTCCGTGAAGGCTTCACTGCCTATTTGTCTCTCTCCCAAGCCTTAACTGTAACGCCCAAAAAATTCGGTACCCGAGTTTAGGAACTCTAATCCAGAATTTGAAGGTGTTAGATAAATAATCAATGAATATTTCCTAATTGCACTTTTTTTTTTCCACATCGCATTAATGAAGGTACACATTCACGAGAATAAACCCAACCATACTATAATTCTTATTTCTTTTAAACATAAAAGTTCAACTAATCATTTATTGCTACTCAGGTGGAAGCTTATTACAAATATCGAGATTTGTTGCATAAAATGTAAATAAAGTTAAACTAAAATGAAAGCATTAACAACATAATCCCAAGTCATTTTTAGTCTTTCATAGTGAGATCATACATCGTCCATATCTTCAAACTATGCATCATTAATATGTTTGGAGAGGGTCAATGCCCTGCTCATAGTAATGCTTATTTTTTAAGATTAATACAATTCAAGTAATTCCTTTAAGTAAGATAATATAAAGGTTCTAAGACTTTTCGTACTCCACCACTACGAATGGTATTAATATGCGCAACCAATCTACATGAATGCATGCCTAATATAATATGTGTAGCCCATCATACATAGCGACAACCACATCGTGGAATATAATTCATAAAAATCTAGCTCGCTCAGCATCCCATAACTATTCATTGGCGTATAAAGGGGGATGTGCTCACCTAAAGCGGTTTTTGGGTTCAGGTTTAGGTTCGATGTGTAGTGTGCTCTTCTCCTCTTCACTTCTTCTTTCCTTCTCCTTTCTCTTTGCCTCTCTTTCTTTTATCTCCTCCTCTTTCCTCTTTTTCTCTCTTCTTTTCTTTCTTTTCTTTCTTTCATTTCTTTCATTTTTTTTTTTTTTTTCATCTTCCCTTACTGGAAATTCTAGTAACTAACTAGGGTTCGAGCCTTTTTTTTGGTTCAAGAATTGACTATGGTGAGGGGAGGCTTGTAGCTAACCTAATTTGGGTTGGGTGAGAGGGGTGAGTGCAGTGTATTGTAACATATGCATTGGCTAAGGGGAAAGTGAGAGGTGAGGTGTCATGTGTAGAGAGTATATGTCATGTATGAGAAGGTGAGGTGGCATGCATGTGAGTAGTGTTGTACATGAACCGGGCTAGCTCGGTTAGCTCGCTCGACTCGGCCCTACCCGGAACTGAGTTCGGGTCGGGACGGGCCATTTTCTTCAGCTCGAAATTGAGTTTGGGCCGAGTTCAAACATGTCCTAGTTTGACCCGACTCTGTTCGAAACCCTACTCGACCTAGCCCGACTCTGCTGTTTATCCTAAATCCTTATCCTAATCATTTGAGACAGAGAGATGAGAACGCCGTCTGTCCCTTTGTAGATGGAGCAGGCCCGCCCTTTGTAGATGGAGCAGGCCCGAAATTGGCCCGAACTCGGCCCGAACTCGCCCGATTGCTGACCGGGCGAAGTTTGGGCTGGACATGTTGGCCCGGTGACTGGGCCGGGCCGGGTTTGGGCTGAGTGTGGCTGGTGACCAGGCCGGGCCGGGTTGAGCCCAGTTCGACTCAGATCGACTCATGTACACCCCTACATGTGAGTGAGGTGGCTAGAAGAGAGATTAAGTGGTGGTATTAGTGGGGAGTGATGTAAGAGGAAAGTAAGAGAGAGAATGAGTGGGGTTTGTAGAATGGACTCATGGGGCCGTGGTTTGGGTTTGGGTCCAAACCCGTAGGGGAGTCTCATACTACATTCCAAATGGTTTCTCTTTGCGCACATGGGGATTCAAGATTCTTTGCATGATACCGCATGCGTTCGGGGGTGTATGAAGGAGGGATTTGGGCCTACGCATAAGGAGGGTCACACTCATGCTTACGGGTTACGCCGCACACTCGTGCCGGGCCAGGAAACACGTGCTCAAGGGCATGAATACATATATGCGCATAGATTTGGGGAGTTTTCGAGAGCAATGGTCATACGTACGCACAATGGGAGAATATAAGGGAAGGACCATAGTGCGCATGGGGATCGAGAACACATGTACACAAGAGAGCATGCATGAAAGGCTAGGGTGCTCGCATAAAGGGTGTGGTTGAACACATACGTAAACCGGGCAGGCTCGTGTAGATTCCGGGCAAACCAAGGGCCGGTTTGGCCGGCGGATTGGAAGGGATTGGATGGTATTAGAAGGGATTGGAAGTTAAATCCTGGGATTGGCTGGGCGTGCCAAACAGACTAGGTGATCTGATCCCGGGATATAGCAATCCCATGGATCTTAAGACAATCCACTGACAACACCATCATTACCTTTAAATCCCATCCAATCCACCCTATTCCGTTCAAATTTGCCTGGGACGTGTTTGATTCGAGGGATTGGAAGGGATGGGAAGGTTTAATCCCGGGATTGGCTTAGCGTGCCGAACAGACTCGATATAGCAATCCCGGGATATAGCAATCCCATGGATCTTGCACCAATCCACTGAACGCAACCATCATTGCCTTGAAATCCATGCCATCCACCATAATACCATTCAATCCCTTCCAATCCACCCGGCCAAACACGCCCCAATGGTATTGCATAAAGTTCCCTTAATCTCTGACCGGGCGACTTTGATTGCGTGGCAGGTGCTGCCAAAGAAGAGCTCGTATAGGTACTCAACCAAGCAATGTTCAAACATGCTTTGCATGAGCCCTGTATCTAATAATAGCATGTTGCCCACTTAAATCCTATCATGTCGAGGGAGGAGAGAGCTTGGTCCAAGCAAGGGTAGTATCCAATGAACATTCTGATTAAGATACCGTAAGCGAGATGTAGGTTGGGTATTGTTCTATTTAGACAGAGGGGGGTTTAATTGGAGGATAGACTGCGGTGAGAGATGCAGCAAATCGAGTAGATAGTGGTCAACAAAACCACCTTCCAAAACATGCTTTGCCTGGGCCTCATAATTCACATTGGCTAACTATCCAATGGATTCCCACCAAATTAGGAGAGGAATCTCAGTCCAAGCATGGGCAATACCCAACAGTTGTGTCCCCACGTTATGATGCCTTTTTCTCATGTACGAGGTGGGTCGGATGTCAGCTTCGAATTGTACTTGTTCTAATGCAACTTCACATTCCTCGCAATTGTCCTCATTAAGAGGGGATTCTCAAATCACTGTGGTTGTGAGCTTATGGTCATTCGCAGGGCGGGTCGCAATATCAACGGCTCTGATAGTCGTATATATCTGTTACGTGTGGAGGACACATGTAGAAGGCTCGCCATCCTCTCTTGCAAACTTTCTTTTATGTGGTGGAATTATCTGATACGTGGCCCCGCATCTTTGGACACCATGCAGGTTTTTTGGATTCATTGAGCGGTCCTGGTTCTCCATCCGTTGGGCCCATCAGATAAACACGGACTACTTCTACAAATTTAAGGCTCGAGGACATTTATAAACATGAAGAGTTTTCCAAGGACCACATATGCCAATCTGCCTCCTGTATAGAGATATATCAGATTCGTGCAAGGGCGGGCAGTCGTTTTAACTCCTTCAGTGGGTCACATGTCATTTTCCCCTTACTAGTGACAAAATTGTACTTCAGACAGACTCGCGGCTCTTCCAGGCTTTCCAACGGACGCGGATTGGCTACTGATTGGTTCATTAGCGAGACTGCTACTGAATCTGTGGTCCCCACCATGATATATGTTTTGTATCCACGCCGTCCATCCATCTGGAGAGATTATTTTAGGGTAAAATCCAAAGCTCCAGTGGACCCCACCACATAAAACAGTGGGGAGAGTGCCGCCACTGTTAAAAACTTCTAAAGGCTACAAAAGTTTTAGGTCAAGCTGATATTTCTGTTTTCCCTTCTTTAATGTCTTTGTTAACTTTTTGACAGGTTGGATTTCGAAAAAACATCATGGGCCTTACGAAGGTTTCAACGGTAGGCATCAATCTTCCCGCTGTTTTCTGTGGTGGGGTCCACTAAAGCTTTGGATCTGCCTCATTCTTTGGGTCATGCCTTAAAATGATCTCTCCAAATGGATGGTCGTTGTGGATACAACACATACATCATAGTGGGGTCCACAGAACTTGGTGACATCACTTCAGTAGGAGTCTTGCTACTCGTCAGTATCTAATCCGCGTCCCCCAACTAAAGACTAGCGGGCCCATCCTGTCAGTCCGTCTTTCTAGCTTGGGCCCATCCTATCAGAAGATTTTGAGGTTTTTCCCTGGGCCAAGATGTGGGCGTTACCCTTTTTTCCCATCATTTCTCTTTCCTCGGGGCTTTGGCCTCTTCATTCTTTGTAATTCTGAGTTGACCTCTCTTCATTCTTTGTAATTCTGGCTTAAAAAAATCTCACCCACAACAAAAGATTTAAAAATATTTATTATAAAATTAAAATTCTGAAATATATTTATATAATAAGTTGTTCAGTTTTTTTTTTTTTTTTATTTTTAAAACTAGTTTTGAGTAAATATCTCCATAATATCATGATATTTCAAAACCTATCAGAAATATATTTATACAGAGTGTTCTAGTTTTTAACTATAATTGGGTAAATATCTCCATAATATCATGATATTTCAAAACCTATCTGAAATATATTTATACAATTAAGTGTTTTAGTTTTTAACTATAATTGGGTAAATATCTCCATAATATCATGATATTTCAAAACCTATCTGAAATATATTTATACAATAAGTGTTTTAGTTTTTAACTATTTATGTATTTTTTTGTGAAATTATTGTGAGATTAACATCATGGTGATAGTTGTCACACTGCTTATTACAAGTGCACTTAGGGAAAAAAAAATAAATCATGGTTTGCCATTTTTATGCACAATCACGCTCAAGTTGAAAAAAAAAAAAATTAATAAGAATATAAATAGCAACACTAATTCTTCCGAACAAAGACTGTGAATATTTTTGGAGGCAGAAAGATATACCTGATATAGAAATTAGTCTTTTAACCAATACAACACCAATCTCTGATAGTTTACTACATTGTCAGCAATGAGAAAGAGGGCGGGATCCAGTTACTGCCTGCTTTTCTTCGACGCGCTGCAAGAAGGGCATTTGTATTGCTTAATGTTCTCGGCTTTTGCCGGTGTTATCTTCACACACTTCCCATGAAACCATCTTTCACATATGTCGCACCCGATCCAAAACTCGTCGCCATTGTAATTGCCACCGCAGCTTCCGCACAGCGTTTCACTGTGTTCATCTTCATCTTCACCATATCCTTCGTCAACAGAGGGTTTTGAATTGCTTTTTACCTGCCCGTCACCCGATCGCTGCAGGAATGAAGGGGTTGTGAATCTATTCTGGATGAGAGGAATGAGTAAAAGAAAAAAACAATATTTGATCAATCTCACCTTTGTAGTGAGCCGGGATTTACTCCCGCTGTCAGCACTGGATTTGTTTTTCACCTGCTTCCTTTGTGTTACTACTTCATAGACTGTCGGCAGATCATTGATCATGCTAAATAGACGCTTCCTGTCAATGAAGAGCCACAACAACAATGAACATAAATGGTTGGCTTCTTAAGAGTATTATCCAATGCTCTCAGCCTAGTCCAGTGAGAGGGAAAAAATATGCTTCTAAAACAATTTAAAGGAGACGGTAGGTAGAGCTAACACCAACTTAAAATCATAATAAATTGTTCTGCTGCACCTTAGGGACATAAATGGTAGACCACTTGTTTGTTTGTGTGTGTGTGTGTGTTTTTTCCACTTACAAGGTACGGACAGGTTCCCTTGGCTTGTTTGGACAGAGATTCTTGGTCCAAAGCTTTGTTCTCTAGAAAGCCTCATGGAAGCCTGGAAACATGGGTTCCGGCATCATAGAGGTCATCGAATTTTTTGAAAGCTTTGGTTAGTAGTGGCGGTGTCATGGTTCATTCCAAAGGAGGAAAATGATAGATCTTTCCTGAGGAAGGATAGTCTTGTGGCATCACTAGCGAGTTTGTGGGTGTTAAACAGTATGGAATGTAAGAGGAGATTGGAGGTGTTGGATAATAGGCCCCAAAGGTGGGAAGAAATGTAGTCTAGAAACTGCCTCCTATGTCAAAACTTCAGTGGTTGATCTCATGGAATCGGGCCCAACGGGGGCAGGAGCAATGACACAAGAAATTGGGGACATTGATACGATGCTTTGCATCTGATTATAATTTCTGATTCCAATGAAGCAGAAAATCAGGTCATGTGGTTAGGGGTGAACATGTGCACCCAAACCTTCCTGGGGCCTACACTTACAAAAGGAATTTCAGCAAATGTAGTGTGCTGGGTATCCTCTCTCAAGCACCTACACATGGAGGTTGGTGACTTGGATTGAGGGGATTAGAGGCTTCTCTACCATTCAAAATAATAATAATTAATAATAAAAGATAGAGACTTTTAGGGATCGCCTTTTATTTATTTATTTATATTTTTTATTTCCCAATCCCCAAGGGAAGAGCTTCGAAGCTGATTCTCAAGCGAGAGAAGGGGTCCTTGGGCCTCTATGGTTTCTGGAAATTCCTTCCCTAAGTTACAATTTTGGGTTTTTTATTTTTTTCTGTCTTTCTTAATATTTTCATCATTATAATATTTATAAAAAAGAAGAAGAAGAAGAAGCCATGCTTTATGGGACAGATCGTTGGGCAGTCAAGGAACAACATGTTCATAGGATAAGTGTGGTTGAAATGAGGACATTGAGATGAATGAGTAGCAGGATGAGGAAGGATAGAAACTAAGAAATGAATGCATTTGAGGGAACCTAGGAGTAGCAACAATGCATAATAAGATGAGAGAGTAGACACAAATGGTGCGGCAGAGACCAAGAACTGCACCTGTTAGTAGGAGGGAGTTGGTTCCTGTTAAAAGCTTTAAAAGGGCAATGGGAGGCCCAAAAGGGCATGGACAGAGGTTAAAAGAAAAGATTTGATGACCTATGGCTTCACTGAGGATATAGTCCTTGACAGGGGAATGTCAGAACAGGATTTGTGTAGCTGACCCCAAATAGTTGGGATAAGGCTTATAGGTTGATGATGGTCAATGGGGAAAAAAGAAAACACTTTCTGCTGTTGCTTATAAATTTTCAAGCCCTTTGCTACAAAAGACTAGCAAGTAGCGAGTCCTCTATCAGTTTCTCTTAATTGTAGTAAATCTAAAGATACTCTAATTACTGATACAGAAGTTGGAGGAATCTGTAATTAAGCACCGAATTTGGCAGACATGTTTCAAATCGAGGAGAAGGCGAGAAAGTCACATTGGTTCAATGATATTGATCACTCAAGTGGAGAAATTTGTACAACAACAAACCTTCGATAGCCTGTTGACATAGCACAATTCATGGACGCATAGCAAATTGGGTCCTTACTCATGGCTCAGTGATAGACTGTGTTTCAACACTAAGTTCATGGGTTTGAGTACCCATTTGGTGTGTGGGTGTGAGTGAGTGTGTGTGAAAATGAATAAAAAAATAAAAAATTGATGCATAGCAAACCCAGAAGTTGATGAAGTGCGGAATAAAGGTAACTCATCTTCAGTATCTGGGTTTCTTCAAGGGTAACATGGGTAAAACCTCCTACTATTGTCACTGCAGTATCCGAGAAGCTTGAACAGTGAGCTGACTAAGAACCTGCTGGAGCTATTCGGGGACCACAACAGCAAGTCTTTGACTTTCGGGCAGGGTGGACGCCACTCAAAAGCTCCAAAAGCCTAAGGAAGTCATCCATTTCCGAATCTGATAGATTTCTCCTGCAAGGAGGACACTAAATCCTAGACCCAATGTCAGAGAACCAATTGGCTACCAAAATAGACCTGTCCGGGGTGACATGGACCAAGCTGGAGAAAAGAGCGAAGAGGAGCCCATGTGAGATCCAGTGGTCCATCTACAAATGGATGTCCTGTTGCCAAGAGAGGAGGAAAAGCTTTCTTGCATCTAGGCCTCATATTGGCACTGGCCTTCCACAATCCAGAGGCTCTATAAAGCAAGGAGGATTTGGAAACCCATCCTCTATCACACTTCCCAAGAACGGCTAAATTTATACCAGCACCACCATCTGAGATAGGCTTGCAAACTTCCGACCAGCTGAGAAAGTGGAACTTGCATCCATCATTACTCCCATTCCACAACAAATCGCTACTTAGCCTTTCCTGAGAGGATGGAAGCACAAGTCAGATGTGTGATTCAATGTGGAAGTGACCTAGTTAGAAGGAACCTACAACGAAGTTCTACCCTGTTGCTTTCTTCGAGCCATTTCGGGGTCTAACCAATGTGTAGCCATGCCGTGATCGCACACACCACCACCACCACTGTTCCTCGATCATTTTCGCCTCAACTAACACCTAGAACCTCTCAAAAAGACACAATAAAAACATAGAACGTACCTATTCCAACTCTGATGAGGGAACCCAACAAACGGAGTTAGGAGCCAAGAAACTGACATTTGTGGAACTCACTAACATCACTCCTCCAAGAAAGTCACTTTTTTTGCCACGCAAAACTCACCATGTCACTTCTCAGCAGGAGCAATGTGTTGAAGCGAGTGAACCGTGAATGAATCTCTAATTTATTTTAATTTTCGAAGAATTCTTTTCCATTGAAAATGAATTTTCACTCCAATCCATATAGATGTTTTTTTTCTTATTAATGAATCTCGAAAATGAGTTACACCGTCTCTGCTGCTTAGAGAACCAGGCACGTTGAAATGAATCTCTAATTGATATCTTTTTTTTTTTTTTTCCAATTAAAGAATCTCTTTAATCTTTCCAAAATCTGCCACTCTGTTTCTAAATTCCCTTTTCTAGTTGACCAGATTCAATAAACCTCAAGCATAAGAATCTCCTAAGAATTGGTTTATGACAAAATATACTAAATTTAATCTTGGTCCCCAAATTATTCCTCCAAAAAGATAGAACGCAATCAGGAATAAGAATTTTCTTATAACAAGCATTGTTCCGAGTTTTCCGAATATTGTGTATCTCCAACTCGGCAATACTGATAACACCAGCAATATTAGAAATTCCAGGTATCAATGATATATCGCTAAGTATCACCAATGTATCGATATCGCCAATGTTTTCAACTGTGAAAATTTCAAGTGTTGCTTGTATTGCCAATATATTGGCAATGATTTGATAATATCGCCAATGTATCGATATTGCCAAAAATCTATTTATTAAAAAAAATTCCATCACAATTTTTTAAATGGGTGCATGGTTGTATGATGAAATGCATGTTTGCATGTGTGTACACGTATGATGCATGGATGGATGGACGATTAGTTGGATGGATGGATGGATGGATCATGCATGTGTTTGTATATATGTATGTGCATGCATGGATGGATGTATCCACCATTTCCCCCATGTTTCCCCATGTCAACAATACATGCTTTTACGCACCATTAAAAGCAAATTGTTATTTGGAGACCATGCAAACATGCATCTTTTTTGCTACCATTTGATACTTAAATATGCAATTATGTGTATTTTAGCATCTCCTAAAGTATCATTGAAAAATTCCACCATTTCCCCCATGTTTCTCCAATGTTTTCCTTAGTCACTGTTGCATGCTTTTAGGCTCCCATTAAAGAGAAACTTATTATGCATGCATCTTTTTTTGCAGTTATTTGATTCCTACATATTCAAATATATGTATTTTAGCATCTCATGAAGTTCCATAGAGACCACTTGCCTCATGTTTCCCCAATGTTTCCCTCTATTAGAGGTATATTTTTGGGTATTGGCAATATCGATACATGTTTCCACATCCCCAACCAACGATACATGTAATAATACTGATATCACGAACATTGGCAAGAAGGACATCATTTAAAAAAAATAAAAAATAAAATACAACACAGCCTGAGACAATGACAAAAGGGGCACTCAACAAGAGAAAAACCTAAGAACCTAGAAAGCTAAGAGTACAACATCAGCCACCATTGGAAACCAAATAGAATATTATATGTCAGCTTGACATACAAAAAAGCCAAATAGATCCTAGTTGAATACATATCAAGCATCATTTCAGTGGATTTGGGCCCGTTACATATGAAGACAACAAAAAGAAGATGGAAAAAAAAAGTGATGGCTTGCCCCTTCTAATATTTCCCAAAGTTATCCATTCCCTTGTATCTGTATTTTGGTCCTTAAAATAGGCCCATATCTACTCTAAAAATAGTTTCTATGGTTCCTTCATGGTTGAAATGAATAAGGAATTGGAAAACAAGAGAGAAATTGAAAATAAAATTTTCAAAATGGGGCCTTTATAATCATATCAGTGCTGATACGGGGCGTACGGACCTGTATCAGCTGATATGACCCATCTTTTCCTTAGCGAACCAGTTCACCCCCATATTGCCTGCACAAGAACGAAGATCCATGATGGTTTTAGAGGCTAGTTGGTAGCAACAAAGTTTTCTTGGATAGATTACTTGGGCCATGTTCTCCTAGAGAGGGTGTCTAGGCCATGTTGTCTTGGCCTACCTATTTTTCTGTTGTATGTTAAACACCCTAGAAAAGGGAATGATCACATGGCACATGTGGGGCACTTGATTAACGGTGACACATGAGACACTCGAAGATGCACGGTGGCACGTGTGGAGCATTATGCACCATAATGGCATTTAAAGGGCCATATTAGCAGTTACGTAATGGTAACGGTGCCAATTTTTACACATTACGGAGTTGTAACAGCTGTTATGGAAAAAATGACATGTATCAGCCGTAATGGCCACTGTAAAGACCGTAACAGTTTTTTTTTTCCTTCAGTTTTTCGAGAGAGAGAGAGAGAGAGAGAGAGAGAGAGAGAGAGAGAGAGAGAGAGAGAGAGAGAGAGAGAGAGAGAGAGATAAAAAAAAAACAAGGGATATATCTCCCAACAGCTACCTGTCAAGGATAAACCATCCAGTGTAGAACTTTTATTGCATCAAAATGGGCCCGTATTTTTAGTGTCCCATGCATGCATATCAGACAATTTATGCTAATCTATATTACTCGTCTCTTCTCTTCCGTTATTTGATTGAAATTCTAGCACCCCTTGTGTTCTCTAGACACTTGTATTAAAATCCTCTCAAAACATATCCATCCTTCCACAAAAAATAGACCTCATCCACAGCATTATACTTTTTTTTTTGTTAGCTTGTTAGTACTCCCCACTGTCAGTTGACACTTCACTGTTAGCCGCCCCCACTAGGGATCGATACCAAGACCTCAAGTGTTGAAACGAGGTATCTTTCACTCAGTCTACCACCAGCATTATACTTGAATGTCTTAATCCAAAAGAAAAATCTGGTCTCTCAAGAATAAAACAAGGACCCACCTCCACAGATCCGCCTACCAAAGAACCAGGATTCAGGATGGTTTCAGTTTCATAGTCCCAAGCATGAAGTGGTATACTATTTTATCTCTACCCATATTACTATACCTCCTGCACCGGCAATTGGTTCCTAATAATGAAGGGAATAAAACCTCTTGCAATTGGCATTAAAATGACAAGAGACTTAATAGTCCCTCATTTCTATTGGTATGATATAACATATCCATTGGGCAATAAATATCCAAGCCTCTGATATTCCAAAAACAAAAATAAATAAACATCCAAGCCTCATGAACTTGGGTTCATCGATCTTGTCTAATAATTGTGACTTTCAGTGCCTGTGTACAAGTAAGATAGTTAAGCCCCTTGGTTGACTTACTATATAACTTTGTCTTTTAATGTATTTAGTATTTATCTCTCATTTTATCCAATACATAAACAAAAACTAAGTACAGATTTTTGCAAGAAGAGCATTTGCCAAACACCAGAACAAGACAGAAAAGATAAGCTCATTGCTCTTCAGGGAAAAAGGAAAAAAGAAAAAAGAAAAAGAAGATATGCTCCTTAAGAGGTAAACAAGCCAATCCTAACCCAACAAGTCTTGCCCAAACCAATTCGGAGCCCTAGTATGTTCCCAACAACAACCAAACTATTGAGCTTATTGCAACCCAATCCTGGCCATGTGAATTGACCTAGCCAAGTCACATCCAAATCTGAAACAAACCAACTCAGCGGTTTACAAAGCAACCACATTGTCAAACTACTTTTGGTCAACTTCTAATACTCAAAAGTAGCAATGTAGCTTAATAATGTTATCTGGAAGATTAGTTGATTATTCAAAGGATCAAAGATTTTATTTATTTATTTATTTATTGTTGAAACTAGCTTTAGTTCTTATAGAACACTTTTTCTTCTTCTTCTTTTTTCCTTTTAACTTTGAGTAGATACCAAGTTTTCTAGTAAGTAGGAAAGAAAATGGACCATCATTTCTCTTAATTGTGACCTCAATGGTTTTTTTTTTTTTTTTTCTTCTGAGCTTTGAAATCCATCAAATATATCATGACTGTTGCTGTCATCATTGCCTTCTCCTAGCTGCTTATTTGAGATCAACTTTAGAAATCATGTTCAGCCAATGATTCCTAAGTAATGCCCTATCTTCCATCAGTAAACAAGCATTGATATTCCTCACACCCACACACAACATCCCAATTTTAGGGCCCTTCAATCCTAATCAAAGTTCATGACCTCATTAGGGCCTTTTAAAAATATTTTGTAGCACATGGTAGAACCATCTCAATCAACTCCCCATCATTCTATTCTGTTGGGGGCTCACTCTTAAGTTCGTTCTCATGCTTAAATCAATACATCATACTCTTTTCACACATCCATCTCGACATCCACATCATTGGATCTCCATACTCGTGTTACATCCTAACTGTCCAACACCCCAGCAAATTCCATGGCACCACTTTATTTCAGAACTTAACCATTCTCCTTGATGTGGAATTTTGAATACAGCAAAGTGGAAGTGGACTATAGAAAGACAAAATTTTGAAAATTAAGAAGCAATACAAAGGACCGAAGGACAGTTGTAAGAGAATAGATTGTAACAAAGTTACCACGTGTCATAACCATTTCTAATGTAGTTTACAAGTTCACTTGATTTTTCCTCGTCCATCTTCAAGAAATCCATTGGAGCTCTACGTTTTTAGTGCCATAAATATACTTAACAGTGCTTAAGTTTTGTGTATGTTACTATGCTTCTTTAACAAAGGTGGTGTTGTAATTTAGGTTTGTAGGATTTAGGATTTTGATGAAGAGTTTGTAGTGCAACAAGAAGGTGTTAGCCAAAAAATATGGTCAATCAACATATCCCATTAAGAAAATATACATAATTCTTTTTAAAAAACTCAAATGGTCCTATAAATAATTTCACAAAACTCTCCTCAAGCTACTGTGTGGATATTAGCCATGTGTGGCTTGGGGAGAATCTTAAGTATCCAACTACCAATGCCTTTGACAAGAATATTTACGTTGGTCTTCTAACTCCAATATGGATACTAATCATGCCTACCTTGGGAAGAATTTGGAGAATCCGACATCCAATCCCTCAGGTAAGAATGTTGGCTTTATTTTTATTTTTTTTAGGGGCAACAAATTTTAATTGAAGAGGAAGGCCAAAGCAAATCCAAAGAGAATGATAAGGCCCTGTTTAGACTTGAGGAATCCATGTGGGGACATGGATAATTATAATCATTACTTTTCCAACGCTAAACACTTGTGGATACCATTTTTAGAGATCTTGTTTGTTTCGCAAGCAGAATCCCAGATTCATTAAACAATGATCACCTCATATCTTGTGTTAGATAATCTTGACTATGGATAAGGCTAATGATTATTTTGCGGAATCCAATATTTTCCTTGCAATTCAAACAACAGAAAATGCCAAATCAAGGTAAAACATTTTCTTTTCCCAATTTTCCAATGGATTCCACATATCTAAACAGGCCCTAAGGAATCATCTAATTAATAAAACAAAGAATTATCCTCCTCCACCCACTAAAAAGAACCCAAAATAAATACACGAGCTTATCCACAAAAAATCTTCAACCTAGCCAATCACTATGTATTTGTCCTTTTGAAAGACAAAACGCTCACATCCAAACGGTTGGACGACACAAGTTACAGTCCACCAATTGGAGAACTTCCAACCTAACATGTGCATGTGACATTCACCCCATCCAAAAAGTTGTTGGCCTCACCATGAGGATCACCTTGTGCAAAAATCAATGCCATCCACTCATCAAGTGGGCCAAATCATAGAAAATAATGTATAGGCAACATGGTATTCAAAAATGGTTAAGTTGTGGCTGTAACAGTGACGATGATGACCATTATGCGCAATGAATTGAATATCGGTATCGATGCACATATCACACCCTTGGGATATGAAAACATATCAGTATCGCATGGGAAACATTGCCTGTATCATGAAATGCATTGCTGTTTGAGGGAAACATAGGGAAATGATGAAATTTTTCTATAAAGTTTTAAGATATGTTGAGAGAGATGATTACACACCTAAAACTTGAAAAATCACAAAAAAAAGAGTCTACGCAACAAGTTTCTTTATATACAGTCATAAAGTATGCGTTATCTAATGAAAGTAATGCAATTATATCCAAAATAAGTTCATATAATTCATAAATCATACAAGTATAAAAACATGATCCCCCAAAAAAATTGAGAGAAAATGGATTTTTATGATGTTCTATGTGAAATTTTTTTGAATTTTCAATAGGGGAACGTATTGCAATGTATCACCATGTATCGTCAATACAAGTGAATTCTATGAAGGGTTTTTGGCAAAATATCACAATGTGTTGACATATTGCAATGTATCGGCAATACATTGCAGCATTTTGTGCGATATAGGTAGGGCTGTACACAAACCGAGTTAGCTCAGTTAGCTCGCTCGACTCGACTCGAAAAAGCTTGAAAAAATTTCGAATCGAGTTCGAGCTTGCCCGAGCTCGACTTGACTCGGATCGAACCCCAACTCGAATCGAACCAGTTTGGTGACTCAGTTACTTTGATATTGATGTTGCTCACCAAGTGTTTGATGAAATGACTCAACAAAGTGTCGGCTGGTGGCAAGGAAGGTATGTATATGAAACAAATACCTCTTTTTCTTGATTTTGATGTTGCCTACAAGGTGTTTGATGAAATACCTATAAAATCGTTGTTGTTGTTTTACATAACGGTGAAGGTGCAGTCCATGTGTTTGTGAAAATGATGCAAAGGCGAACTCAACTCGATCTTGGCTCGAACTCAACTCGAACTGGCCCAAGCTATTGACCGAATTGAGCCGAGCCGAGCCGAGTTCGAGCTGGGGTCAGCTAGTGGCCGAGCCGAGTTGAGCTATGCCAAGCTCGACTCGGTTCAACTCGTGTACACCTCTAGATATAGGGGAATTTAATAACTCTTCTTGTCTATCGTATTGGCCACATGCGACATCAATAGTATCAGCCGATACTACTGAAATTTAAATCACCAATTACGTGATACAGGGCCGTAACACCCAATTTGGAAAAGAAAAAGAAAAAGAAGAGCCCATAACAAAACAGGCCACCAACATGCCAATACTGAGCTGTAACGGACCGTAATGGGCCAGCAACGCGCCGATACGGGGCCATAATGGACTGTAACAGGCCAGCAACGCACCAATATGGGGCCATAACGGGCCAATAATGAGCCGATATGGGGCCGTATCGATAAGTCTTGTAACAGGTTGATACCTTACAAAAAAAAAAAAAAAATCGAACGTTACAGGATCATAATGACTGTTATGGGGGAGCACAATGGGCATTACAGCCCGTATCATAAAGACCATAAGGCTGTCCATTACAGTCACCATTACCATCATTGAATACCTTAATAGCTGATGATAAATAACAAAACACAAGTGTGGTCCGCCTGAGGAGTGATGGAGCTGATTTTTACACAAGGGGATCCTCATGGTGGCCTAGCCTATGGGATTGGTTGGATGTTGCACGCACATGACATGTTGAAAGTCCACTGGGTGAATGGTAACTAATCATCCAACCGGTTGGATGTGAGCACTTCTCCTTCTGAAAAAAACATATCCTAAGAGCATAGTTTATCCCTAAAAGCAGTTGGCAAGTTAGCCTTCCAACTCCACAAATGGGATGCACACCCTCTTCTACTCCCTAATAAAGTGTTAACGAGTTGCGAGTCCTCCCATGGTAGAGTGAATTTGTATGAAATGTGAAAAGTTGTTAAATTGTCATAAAAGAGCGTCGTGGGGAGTTAAGGCTCAACTCTTAAATTAAATAAGAGTTCTGTACACCTAAATTAGTTCAAACTACCATGCTCATGGCCTACACTTACTCTTAGCACTGGACCATGCAACAAGTATTCACTTTCTGCTCTTTCCATTATTACCCCAAGAAAACAATATATAAATGTACAACTTTTTTTTTTTTTTTTTTTGGAGAGGTAACAATTACTTTATATATAAAGAAAAAGCGAATAGCAGAAATGAGAAACGACCCGCTGAGATAGCGGAGCGGTTACCCACCCATACATAACAGATCACACCCCTTTAAGTTTACAAAAATAGAAGCCCACTCTACAATATATTGATGGACTCTAATGATGACAAACTCCACTGAATTGGAGATATCGTTAAAGCACCTTCCATTACTTTCTTCCCATATAGACCACCAAACCGCCAGGAGAGTCATTCTCCAAACTGTATTATTTTCCTTGCCTAGACTTGAACCATGCCACGCTTTGAGCAACCTATCCGTCGAGTCGGGAAAAGACCATGAAACCCCAAAAGACATCAAGATTACTGTCCAAACCCAAGATGATCCACCGATTCCTCGTTTGCCATGCAGCAAAGACAAACATGTGTGATTATCATTCCCCTTTTCCTCAAATTATCTATAGTCAGAAGACTCAGAACCTTCTTCTTACCCACCAACCAACCAAAGGCCGCTTTGTGATTATCATTCCCCTTTTCCTCAAATTATCTATAGTCAGAACCTTCTTCTTACCCACCAACCAACCAAAGGTCGCTGCTATCTTTGGGGGAACTTTGTATTTCCATACCTGATCTGTCATTGTTTCAGCTGGGGAGGTGGGATTGGAAGCAAGGACACTATGTAATGACCAGATAGAAAATTTCCAGCTCGGTCGAATCTCCATACTAGCCTGTCTGCACCTGACTGATCTAGCTTACACCTGTTGATGCACATAAGAAGAGCCATGTATTCTTCCATCTCCCAATCTTGCAAATTTCTTCGACAGATAGGGTTCCATATAATTTGTTCGCTACAAATGGAATAGCTTTCTACAACCGAAATGTGCCAATCTAAAGCATATAAATGTACAACTATGGGTATGTAAACTCACATAATCCCCACTTGTATAAATTTCTACACCCAAATGTCCTATTTGCATACAAAATCTCTCTATTAAGGATGAGTTGAGACAACCCAAGATCCTACATACTGCTTTACAATGTAAATATGTAATAGATGGTCCTTGCATAAACTGACTCCCTACATTTGCCATGTCAAGACGAGTGGTAGTGAGACAAACTCGCCTATTGACCAATCCCTAATTTAGTTAAGGACCTCCCAAAACTTCGACTTTTTCCACCTTGGCAATAAGCAAATCTTCATTAAGGACCTATTTGTTAAGTAAGGAGAGAAAGGAAATGAAAGGGAAAGAAAATGATTATCTTTGACATGAAGTTTTCCCCTGTTTGATTTGCAAAGAAAATCTTGGATTCCAGAAAGTAATCATTAGCCATTTCCACGGTTGTAGTTCTCTAGCACAAGATACAAGGTGACTATTGCCTAATGAATCAGAGATATCTGCTTGCAAACAAGAATATTCTTAAAAATGAAAACAATTTCTCAATAGCACGTATGGAAAGTATGCAAGCATTATAATTTCCATGTTTTTGGTTTCTTTTCCTTTCATTTCCCCCTATCAAACAGGCACTATGAGGAGAAAAAAATACAAACAATCAGGCCCTGAAGAGGATCTAGGGACACCTTAGCTAATACACTCATCACATGTATAAACATAACATGAGAAGAGAACACAAATTCCTTGATCTCATTACAATCAGGGCCAACTTTAAAGAAGCCATGCCCAATTTGGCCACCCAAGCAATTGCATAGAATCAACTTACATAAGATGAGGCCAAAACATCATCTTCCTCAGCTTGAAAATGGTAAGTTTGCTCAATTGAAGTGTCAATATAGCATTGTTCCATGTTTCCCTCTTGCTTTGAGAAGATCAACAGCATTCTTTTGTTGTGTTCATTTAGTAAGACATTTTTTTTTTTGCAAAATGCAAAAGTTTTAGTTGGCTAGGTTTTAGGAGACCAAGAGGCGGAAGAAGGATAGCTGATATTGTCAGTTTGGCTAGTAAGAGCAGTGACTGGGTTTCTTCGAGTGTTATGGATTTATGGGTACCTCCACTGGCATCCTAGTTGTTTGGGATTTTTGATGTACTTGTGAAGGTGGGTTGGCGCAATGTGTAGTTCCCAGTCTTGGTTCTCTTTAAAAGTGCAAGTTTTGGTTTGCATTGGGCCTTCTTTGTAATTTATGGTCTAAATGACACAAAAAGTAAGCCTCAACTATGGGGAGAATTGGATGGGATAAGATGCAAAAAATGGACTTTGCCATCGTGTCTAGGTGGTGACTTCAACATATCAACTACGAGATATCCCCAGGAAAAGCTAAATAGATTCAAAATGTCTAGACGTACGGGTGATTTTTCAGAATGGGTGGGAAAACATTGTCTTATTGAATTCTCGCTAATAGGGATTTTTTTATTTTTTTTTTTTTTTTTTAATGTGAAAGAGATAATAGAAGCCAAGTTCACACGGTTGAACCTCCACGAAAGACCTACGATGCCTAGGATTGACAGATTGTTGGTGTCCATGGATTGGAAAGAGTTTCTAATAATACTCCAACATGGCTTGTCTCGTAATGTTTCCAATCACTGCCCTATTGTGCTGGAGTCTTGTGAGGAATCATAGGCACCGAAGCCTTTTTTACTAGTAAAGCTAGAAGAAAGCAACTTCATACCTAAGGTAAAAGAGTGGTGGATTTCATATAATGTGGAAGGTTGGGTTAGGCATAAGCTTATGGTGAAGCAAAATGGAAGACACCTTACGTCAGTTCAATTGAGGAAGAGAACCTCGGAGTTTTGTAGGCCATCCAAGCTATTGATAAGAAAGGAGATGGGCCCCTCCCTGAAGAGGATATTTTGGACCAATAAGTACTGAAGCTTGAGCTACAAATGCATATGAAACTGGAGGAAACCAAATGGCATCATCAATAGCCTCATGGTTAACGGGGAGAGGTAGAAGAAAAGTAGAACATTTGTGTGTATTTACACCTATTGTCCGAAGAGGGTTAGTCTTGGCCTTAGGCTGGACAATCTTGCTTATGATCCCATTGAAGTGGATGCTACTTGGTTGGAAGACAGAGAGGTGTTGGAAGCAATCAAAAATCTTGGAAAATATAATGCCCCCTGACCTAGTGGTCACCATCACCTTTTCCCAAGGTTTTTAGGAAGATGTTAGGTGCAATCTAATCACCTTCCTTTCTTAATCCATGAGAGGAGGAGGTCATTTAGGAACATTGGCGCATTCTTTATCGTTACCAAGAAAGGAACGTGTGGAGAACTTGAACGACTTCTGATCAATTAGCTAGAGTCCTCGCATCCAATCCAGACTTCACAGCATCCTCAAGAATCTCAAAACCGTGGGTGCTTTTGTGTATAGATTCTGGACAGGGCATTAAGAGCCAATGAATGCATTTGATTCCAGGCACAAGTTAGGCAAAGCTGGCATCATATGCAAGCTAGGTATGGAAAAATCTTACAAAATTGGTGGACTAGAAGTTTGTTCACTACATGCTTAGTTGGTTGGGTTTAGGCATCAAATGGAGGAACTGGATTTGGGAAAGCATGAGCTTAATTCCACTTCTCAGTCAGTGTAAATGGCTCGCAGAATGGTTTCTTTAAAAGCAGTCCTGGGTAATAGCAAGAGGACCCCCAATAGAATTTCAGACAGAGAGAGATCCAGCTTTAATCAATGGATTTAAAATGAAGCATTCTAACTTTCAGATTTCTCGCCTTCAATTCATTGATGATAACCTTGTCTTCTATGAGGCGGATCAAATGCAAGTTGATAATCTTTGCATAGTTCTTCAATGTTCTAAGGTAGTATTTGGGCAAAAGGTAAGCATTCAAAAAATAAAAATAAAAAAATGTCCTTGCCACATACATGGACCAAGTCAGCTCTATCTAGTATGAGGTTGCAAATTATGTTCTTGTTTCACCGCCCTACTATTGGCATTTAAACACTGGAAAGGATTCAAAAGATTTTCTTTGGCAAGGAGCTGAAAAAAGAAAACAAGTTTCATCTGGAGGTTTGTAAATAAGAGTACAGAGGGTTGAGAATTAGAAGCCTTAAATCTATGAACTTGGCCCTTTTGGGGAAATGGTTGTGGAGATTGGGGGAGGATGGTGCTTTGTGGGAAAGGTGATAGCTCACAAATATAAGGTGGTAGATGGTGGTTGGTTTGGGCAGCAGTCTTCCCAATATAGATCCTGTAGTCTTTGGAAAGTGGTGATAAAAGCGAATCCTCTCTTTCACAAGGTCTCCTTTGCTCTAAGGGATAACTCTCAAATCCAGTTTTGGTTGGATAGATAGTGTGCGGCCAACCCTTTATGTATCTCTTTTCCAAAGTTCTTTGGTCTCACTCATCATGCTGGATGACGTTCTCATCTTCCACTACGCCTTTAAGGTGGGAGATCAAGTGGTCAAGGTGCCTTGTTTTTCCGAAGAAATCTAATGGAGGAGGAGATTGCCAAATTTATGGACTATATGTATAAGCTGTATAGCTGAGGTATGGCACTTTTGAGGCGCTGCTCAATACAATTCATTATCAAGTCCAATGCGACCATCTCTTTACCTCGATCTTGGATTTTAGACATAGCATATGGAAGTACTCAAGAGGCCCCCTACATTTTGGCATTCGCGTGGTTGGTTGGTACAATAAGGCATTTATGACTAATCACATGCGAATAGGAAGATGATCATTTTGGATGAATACATTTTTATGCCTCAGGGAAGATGACACCATTTATTCACTCATTGCACCTTTTCTCTGGAGAGTTGGTGGAAATTATCAAATTATTCAAAGCTTTATGTTGTGGAATGGGTCATGCCTCATTCGATAAGGGACTTGTTTCGAGCCTGGCATGGTGGTTAGAAGAGTTAAAAAACAAGGATCTCTTCATGGCAACTAATTTTCATGGTGAGTTTGTGGGCGATTTGGCTAAGAATTTGCGCAAGGATATCTTGAGATAAGTTTTGTTAGTTGGCCTTGGTATTCCTAAAGGCAAATATGTGATCATTAATGGGATAGTGCAAAAGGAGTTTGCCAATGGGCATGTAGAACCATTCTGGGGATCTTTGGGAGGTTTCTTCTATGTTGTATTGAATGGGATGATGCCTTAGCATCCACTTTGGATGGTCTTCCTTTTCTTTTTCTTTTTTTCCATAAAATTTATGGTTACAACTAAAGAAACAACGTTATTTGGTTGTGAAAGAATGATACTCCCATCAATTTACATCTTCAATTTCCATGAAGTACCACAAGGACCCAAGTCTTAATGTCAAACCCCTTGCCGAATTAATCCTTTAGGTCCTAATAACATTATCTTTGACAACCATGTCTATAACATCCACACGCAATAGGAGCCATGATTGATTCACCCTCTTGACAATTATCAAGTGATTAGTGTAACTCCTTTGAATTCCAATATTCAGCACTATTCCACCTAAACAATCAAATCATGCTCATAGTGATTACTTCAGGCCTTAGATAGTCTCTTCCCAACATGACAGAATCATAGAGGCTAATCCAACAAACCTCCGGTTGAAGGTCCTATGATGAAATGCATCATTCACATCAAGGTGATGAAAATCCCCATGAATACATTGCTATTACTGAAAGAATCACCTTCACAGAAATTAATTAGCAACTACCACAAAGGTCTTATGATAGGTAAGTCCCAACTTTACATGAAACCTTCGACAAGGAGTCTGTCTTTACATCTCTCCACAGAACAGCCTGTGTTTCAAGGTGTGTCTACCCACTTGCGCCGAACCAATTGCTCTATTGACTTGTTCAATTCTCAGGTTGCTTTCTTTTAAGAGCTTGTCTCCTTGAGCACTGCTTCCTTGCAAGCTAATACCTCTATCACATTAGGATTGTCAACCAAGTATAAAGCAGAAAAAGGCACAGCGGGAAAAAACTTCGTCAGAAAATGATGTTACCGATGGAGTTAGAAGTACACGAGGGCCCATCCTTGACATAAGGCAATAAGTCGATCAAGATCATCATTTGAAAGGAACGAACTCAGCAGAGACAATTTACTAGTGTCCGTTTGAGGATTCAGTAGACCATGTTTTCCTCAAGTAATATGCGTACATGACTCATTTGATAAAGTAGGCAATACTTGCAAAATCTTCATCAGCCATACTAATGAGATCTAAAAAGGAGAACAAGAGAAGTGGAAGGAACAACATCACTAATGACCCACAAAGGAATGTCATGACTTTCTTTAACGCCATTCTGCTCCCACTAAAGAGAGTTGGGGAGACAATTTACTTACTAAGGGCCTGTTTGTTAATGCTGAATTTTTGCACTTAACGCGGAATTTGGAAAATGTTCCATGTTTAGTGGTGTTTGTTAACGCAAAAGAAGGAAAGCGCCAAGTGATTTTTCATTGAATTCTTTCCACGATAGGAGTCTGGCTTAATGGTGAATGCGCTCCATAAATCTCTCTCTCTCTCTCTCTCTCTCTCTCTCTCTCTCTCTATATATATATATATATATATATATATATAATTGCTTCCATATATATATATATATAATTGCTTCCAAAATTACCCCTTTTCAAGTTACTACGGAAATTTTTTTCTCTTTAAATTGTTTGCGCAATACAAAACCAACTTTTAATATGTGAAACTTCTTTCCCCATCATGATTTTTGTGTTTGATCCACACTGTCCATCAACTTTTTCAGATCATTCTGGAGCATGAGCCCAAAAAATGAAGTACATGTAAAACTCAAGTGGACCACACCATAGAAACCAACGGAAATTGAATAACACTATTGTTAAAACTTTCTTAGAATCCAATGTAATGTTTATTTCTCATATAACCTCTTCATAAGGTCACATGTACCTTGATGAAAAAGGAAAAATACAAATTTCAGCATGATCAGAGCCTTCTATGTAGGGGTGTACACGGGTCGATCCGAGTCGAACTGGGCTAAACCTGGCCCGGCCCGGTCACCAGCCAAACCCAGCCCGAACCTGGCCCAACCCGGTCACCGGGCCAACACGTCCAGCCCGAACCCAGCCCGGTCAGCAATCGGGCGAGTTCGGGCCAGTTTCGGACCTTACAGCAAGTTCATGGGAAGGGCTTTGGCAGGTAATCCGCGTCCCATTACAAGGCCCTTGATCAACGGTTTAGATAGTTGAACTATAGACTCCACAAAAAATCTAACTAGTCAGGACATTATAATTCCTTTTTGTATTTGGATGAATCTAGGCCGTTCAAGTTATACGTCTGTGAGGTGGATGAGTCACTGTCACTTCAAAGATGGGCGGTGAACTATCCCAGAAGGGTAAAGGGAAAAGGGACAGGTAGGGTTTTGAATATATATATATATATATATATATATATATATATATATATATATATATATACACACACACACACACACACACACACACACACACACACACACACACACCACTTGACTGAGTCGGGCCAGGTTGAGTCGGGTTTCAGGCCGAGTCGGGCCGAACTGGGACATATCTGAACTCGGCCCGAACTCAGTTTCGGGCCGAAGAAAATGGCTCATCCCAACCCGAACTTGGTTCCGGGTCGAGCCGAGTCAAGCTTTTTCGGGTCGAGTCGAGCGAGTTAACCAGGCTAGCTCGGTTCGTGTACAGCCCTACTTCTACGGCCCCGAGAAATTTTCAATAGTAGGCACCCAATTTTCACTATTTCCTGCAATGTGGCCCACTTGAGCATTATATCTACCTCATTTTTTATTTTATGCCCCCAAACGATATGAAAAAGTGGATAGACCGTGTGGATAAACCATCAAGGTGTCCCGTATCAGTATCGGTTGGCGTAACGGTGCCCTCCGAAACCGATACGGATACGGGGGCATAACGGCCCGTAACGGTGCAAATTTTTTTTTTTTGCCAAAAAAATATGAAAAAATATAGATTAAATCCGGAATATTCTAAGCATTCCAAATATGCATTCATTTATAAATTGGAACATGTTTATGGTGGTGTAACGGTCCACTCTTTGGTGAGAAGTTGTATTGGACTGTCTGATGAATTTATGAACCAGATAACCTGAATTTGACTACAAAATTCATATATTTAATTTTCTAAATATCTAATTTATATACTTAACAATTGATATCATTTCTCCAATAGTTCTTTTAAAAAATGAAATTAAATTCAAGTAGATCGCGTTGCCAATTTGGGGCTGACTTGGAGGACCAATCCATGCCCCAAATTAGCCTCAAATTCATGCAATTTATTGGCATTATCCCACTTGTAAATTGGTGGACATTTATTGGATAGTGAATCATGAAAAAACATCAAAAGGCCCTAATTTAAAAAATAAGCGTCCGCAAATTAACAATTAAAACTATTCAAACAATTTGATTTTGGCATTTTGAGTTAGCAATTAATGTCCATAATTTAATTGGTAAATTTTAAGTTAATACATGTCTCGTGTACAATTTTTTAAGGGCCCGAATTAGGTAGGACTCAGATTGTGAAGTGTAGCACACGAGTGTCAAAGTTTTTTGGACCCCACTCGTGATGAATGTGTTATATTCACACCGTCCATCCATTTTGCCAAATAATTTTAGGGCATGAACCCAAAAATGAGGCAGATCCAAAGCTCAGGTGGACCGCACCATAAGAAACAATAATAATTAAACGACTATCATTAAAAATTTATCGGGGCTACAAAAGTTTTAGATCAAGCTGACATGTGTGTTTTCCCTTCATCCACGTTAGTGTGACCCTATTAACAGGTTAGATGGAAAATAAACATTACAGTGGACCCTAAGAAAATTTTAATGGTGAGCATTCTATAACCACTATTTCCTATGCTGTGGTCCACCTGAGATTTGGATCTTACTAATTTTTTGAATCATAACCTAAAATGATGTGGCAAAATGGATGGACGGCATCGATAAAATACATACAGCATGGTGGGGCCCATGTTGCACCTGTACATTTTATTAAATTGTGCAGCATGCTGCATAATGAGTACCAGTCCATTCATTTGACGCAAGCAAGTCCTGTGGGTCTGATCATGAGGTATGTGTTATATTTAAACCGTCCATTCATTTGACGAGCGTCTCAAGGCTTGACACGAAAAATAATACAGATCTAATTATCAAGTGTACCACATTGCAAAAAGCAGTGACGGATTGGACGTCTACCATTGAAACCCTTTTTGGGATCACAGAACTTATGGATCAATATGAAATTTGTTTTTCCTCTTCATTCAGGTCCTTGTGACCTTTTGAACAGATTTGACGGAAAATAAACGTTATGGTGGGCCTATGAATTTTTTAACGGTGAAAATCATCATCTTGCTGCTATTTTTGGTGTGGTCCAGACGATCTTTGGATAAGATTCATTTTTTGGCTAATGCTCTAAAATGATATTTAAAAATAGATGAACGGTGTAGATATAATAAATACATCATTGTGGAGCCCACGTAACTTTGATCTCCTTTGAACCGTTCGTGCAACTCGGAGCTCGAGGACAGTCAGCGCTCGTCTTAGCATGACACGTACCTCCAGCTGGTGCGCGGTACACCTCCGAAAAAAAAAAAAACGGAGAGGGAAACCGAAAAGAAAAAAGAGGGAGAAGCAGCAGCAGGCCACCGCGGCCGCAGCCGCAGCCTCAGCTTCCGGAGAAGAAGAAGAAGAAGAAGAAGAAAGAAAGAAAAAAAAAAAAGGTTAGTATTTGTTTTTTTTTTTTTTCCTATTTTTTAAAGGCCGCAATAGCCGTTACGGGTCAATAATGGTCGTTGCGCCCGTAACGGCCATTACGTGTACAAAAACGGGACTCGGCTGATACGGCCCCGTATCGCGTAACGGGTACCACCGTTACTGTTACGTATCGGCCGTTACGGCCGATACGTAACCGTTTTGGGACACCCTGTAAACCATATACATCATCGTAGGCCCCACAAAGCCACTAACATGGCTCACCTAGAATTCCTAGATAGAAAATTCCTCCGGAAGCCTTATGTTTTCTTGTGGTGGTCCACCTGAGATTTATATCCCTCTCAGTTTTGGTGTGAAGCCCTAAAATGATCTGTAAAAATTGATGAACGGAATGGATGAAACACATACATCATGGTGGGGCCCACGGAGCGCCCAACAATTGGTTTCCATCAATCCCCAGGAAGCAGATGGGCTGGTGTACCACACACCAGCTATATAGATGCGGATTGCATCCTACCCCCACTCGGATGGTAATCCGTCCGGGCAGGGCTCTGTGGGGCCCACCGTGATGTAAGTGTTTTATCCACGCCGTTCATTGTTTTCTTCAGATCATTTAAAGATATTATCCATAAAATTAGCTAGGTCCAAGGCTTAAGTGAACCACAAAGTGGGGATTGAATCTCCACCATTAAAAACTTCTTGGGAGCTGGAGAAGTTTCGGATCAAGCTGATATTTGTGTTTTAACTTCATACACGTTTGCATGAACTTATGAATAGGTTGTATGGTAAAAAAAAACATCACAGTGGCCCTAAGAAAGGTTTCAACGGTCAGTGTCATTATCATTGCAGCTTCGTTTGGTGTGGTCCACTGCAGTTGTGGACCTACCTAATTTTTAAGATCCAACCTTAAAATGATTTGAGAAAAGCGATGAACGACGTGGATAACACACTTAGATCACGGTGGGCCCCACAGAGCCCTGCCCGGACGGATTACCGTTTGGGCAGGGGTAGGATGCAATCCACGTCTAACTATATAGCTGGTGTAGATACGTGTCGTGAGAAGACGAGCACCGACACTCCTTGAGCTCCGAGTTGTACAAACAGTTCAAAGGAGATCAAAGTTACATGGGCCCTACAATGATGAATTTATTATATCCACACCGTTCATCAAATTTTCGAGATCATTTTAGAGCATTAACCAAAAAATGAATCATATCCAAAACTCAAATGGACCACACCAAAAATAACAGCGGGATAATGATTTTCACCATTAAAAATTCGTAGGGCCCACTATAACGTTTATTTTCCATCTAATCTGTTCATAAGGTCAAAAATATTTGTATGAAGACGAAAAACAAATTTCATATTGATCTGAAACTTCTGTGACCCCCAAAAGGGTTTCAATGGTAGCGTTCAATCCCCCACTACTTTTTGCAGTGTGGTCCACTTTATCTTTAAATCTGTCTTATTTTTGGGCTCAAGCCTTATGACGAGCTCGCAAAATGTATGAACGGTTTGGATATAACAAATACCTCATGATAAGACCCACAAAACTTGTTGATGTCAATACACCAACTATAGCTAGTGTGTGGTACACCAGCCAATCTGCTTCCCAATCCCCATCCAGATCCGGACGTGGATTTCCTGCGAAAGCCTTTCACAGGAAGTTCCTGCACTGGAAAGCTATCTGGGGCCCACCCTGACTTTTGTGAGAAATCCACCCCGTCCATTCCTTTTGTGAACTCATTTTAGGACATTAGGCCAAAAATGAACCGTATCCAATACTCGAGTTGCCCTAAAAGGTGATGATTGAACGTCCATAGTTGAAATATTCGTGGGACCACAGAAGTTTTGAATCAGATTAATATTTGTGTTTTCAGTTCATCCCAACAAGAATGGCATTATTAATGGTATGGATGGCATGTAAACCTCACTGTCAACCTCAGGGAGGTTTCAATGGTAGGAATTTCCATACCCACCTTTTCCTTTAATGCGCCCACTTGAGTCCTGGATCCTACTCACTTTTGGTCTAAAATCCTAAAAATGGGCTGATAAAACATATGGACGTGGTGGATTTCTCACAAACATGACGTTGGGCCCCAGCTAGGTTTCCATTGCAGGAAATCCATGTCAATCCAGGAAGTGGATTGGTCGGTGTACCACGAAAGCTAACTCACTATGCTTAGCATACTGAGTAAACTTTGTGAGGTTCACCATGATTTATGTATCTGTTCCGCTCCTTCCATCACTTTTACTAGATAATTTTAGGGCCTGAGCCCAAAAATGAAGTATATAGAATGTTCGAATGGACCGCACCCACAAGAAACAGTTGAATTGAACGTCTACAGTTGAAAATATCTTGGGGGCCACAGAAGTTTTGGAGCAAGCTTATATTTGTGTTTTCCCTTCATCCATGTCCGTATGATATAATGAATAGGTTGGATGACAAATAAACATCACTATGGGGCCTAGAAAGGTTTCAACGGTGGAAATCATTATCCCCATTGTTTCCTGTGGTATGATCCACTTGATCATTGGATATGCTTCAATTTTGTACTCGACCCCTTAATTTAGATGGAAAAACGGATGGACGGTGTAGATAGACCACATACAATCAAGGTGGGCCCAACTGAGTTTACTCAATACGATAAGCAATCTGATTTCGTGTACCACACACCAACTATATTGCTAGTGTAGGTATGTGTTGTGCGAAGACGAGCGCTGACACTCCTTGAGCTCTGAGTTGTACGAACGGTTCAAAGGAGATCAATCAAAGTTGGCGGGAAATCTGCATCCAGGTGTAGTACCAATTCACGTTTATTTTTTTCTAAAACGCAACAGGCTTCTCATTCACTTCTCCATTGCATCATCAATTATTTCTTTAGCTTCTTTATAGAAGATTAGAAATATTTCTCTTTGACAGGTATTACACTCTCTGTCTTTGAAGATTGACTAGATTTTCTTGATTTTTTGTCTTTTCTATCTATTTTGATCTAGTCATTTATTCAATTTGTTATTCAAGATTATGAGTAAATATGAATTATTTGGTTGCATCTAATATCATATATTTTAAACCTTTGAATATTTTGTTTTTCATTTTTCTTTTAAAAATTGCAAGTAAATTTATTAAAAGATTTTTACCCATTTTTCTTCTTTAAATAATTCTCAATTTATACTAGACTATTGTAGCGATGGCTTCAAGGGATAGTGGTAGGGCAAGATGGAGTGATTTCAACAAAAAAACATTCATTGATTGTTGTCTTGAAGAAGCACATAAGGGTAGTAGGTCAGGCTCAAGCTTGACTAAACAAGCACGGAACAAATTAATAATAGAGTTGAAGAAGCGTACGGGAAAAGAATTCAATCAAAAGCAATTGAAGAATTTATGAGATTATCTGAAAGTACAATATACTGCGTTAATTAAATTGATAAACATTACGGGATATGGGTATA
The DNA here is from genome assembly GCA_021015155.1 of Magnolia officinalis. Lineage (NCBI taxonomy): Eukaryota > Viridiplantae > Streptophyta > Magnoliopsida > Magnoliales > Magnoliaceae > Magnolia > Magnolia officinalis. The sequence goes on from JAJHSJ010000001.1 coordinate 32,832,552, forward strand.
ATGCATTGACGGGCCAATTTGATTGACCTGAAGAGAGATGGGATGAGTACATAAAGGTAATTATGAAATTTTGTTATATAGTTAAATAAGAATTTGCCTTTCATCAAATTAAGACATGATTTTATGATATTTTTATTGTAGGCAAATAAGAATGCAACCTAATTCCAAAATAGACCACTAGCATTTGAGAACGAATTGAGGGCCTTATTTGAAGGTTTTGTTGCAACTGGTGCTCAAGCCTACACAACATATAACGATAATCTTCCTGAGGAGTATTTTGGGTCGTCATCTTAAATACTTTCGAATATACTTATGAGTGAAAATGAAATCAATTTAGACAGTCTCGGCGTTAACATAAATCTGGATACTCAAGAATGTCAACAAGCACCACTTGTCGATTTAGAAGCTCATTAACACAAATGGCACAAACCAAATAGGAAGAAGGATATCCAAAGCAGGGTAGATGCACTCATACATCAGTTGGAAAAGACAGATGCAGAAGGACCCACTATCAAAGAATGTTTAATGAAATTAAAAAGCATGTCATCAATAAGAAAACCAGATCTATTGTAATTTAAAGCTCTAAAATTGTTTACCCAGAAGAAGGAGAACAGAGAAGTGTGGATGCTTCTAGAGGAAAAAGAGGATATAAAGCTTTGGATAGAGACTTTAGATTAGTGTGTGGTTTATTTTGAACAATTTTGACATTAGTTTTATTTCTTTCTCTTTAATGTTTTCACATTAGTTTTGGTTATAGACTTTATATTAGTGTACTGTTCAGTTTGAATAATTTTAATATTAGTTTTATTTCTTTCACTCATGAATGTCTTTAATTCCACTACGGCGTGAGTGTGTGGGGGTGTGTGTGCGTCTGTTAAAAAAAAAATGTCTTTAATTCCACAGTAACTCTTGATTTATTGACATGTTGAAGATTATTATATAGAGCATATCGATTTTTGTTGATATAGACTATTTAAGAGATTTGTTAATCTTAACTATTCAATTGTTTAAAACATCTAATTGAAGCTTTTACTTTCAATGTTGATAGAATTATGACATTAACAAATGAACAGAAGAAATTATTGAAGATTATTATAGTAAATCTCCTATTTAATTATTTAGAGACGTCTACTAACAGAAAACAAGTAAGTTCTCCTGCATTACCTGGATCATATTTTGTGAAAGAATTGTTAGATGGTCCTTCTTTAGTTTGCTACGAATTGTTTAGAATGGAGAAAGATACATTCAATAGTTTGTGTAACTTGTTTCGCATTTGAAGGTAGTTGTTTAATAGTAGGTATGTATCACTCGAAGAAAAGATTGCCATGTTTATAATGACAATTAGTTATAACCCTCGGAATAGATTGGTAAAAAATCGATTTGTACATTCAACACAAATGGTGCATAAGTACTTTCATGAGATCTTATTTACTATGTTAAAATTTGCCAAAGAAATGATTGTCACTCCATCATTTGATCAAAATATCCAAGAAATCAGAACACACGGACATCTTTGACAAATATTTAAGGTAAAACTTCATATAAAAAATATAAATACATGTACTTATAATTGAATCATCCTACTCAAGGGTTAACAATTTACCTTCAATGTTTAGGGTGTCGTTGGTGCGTTAGATGGAACCCTCACTCCTACATGTATCCCGACAGATAAACAAATACCTTACAGAGGAAGAGGAATGGGTGAATGTGCTCATAACGTTATGGCCATCTGTGACTTTAATATGATTTTTACATATGCATAGCTGGATGGGAAGGGGTGGCACATGATTCAAGGGTCCTTATGGATGTTGTGCTTGATCCAACAAAGAAATTTCCGTTGCCCCCTCCTGGTAATATTTAATATGTTTTTTCATATAACTTGGTAAAATTATAACTTGAAATTTTGCTAAAATGTCATTTGTTTTTATGCGGATAAATATTATCTGGTTGATGTTGCTTACACTCACACAAGAGGATTTATAGCACCATACCGTAATGTTCGGTATTGGTTGGGTGACTTTCGTAGTGGTGGGCGGCCTACTAGTAAAGAGGAGGTTTTTAATCATATGCATGCGAAGTTACAGAATGTAATCGAAAGGTCTTTTGGCGTGTTGAAGGTACGTTTTGCAATTTTGAAGCGGATGACACCATATTCTTTCCCGACGCAAAGAGACATAGTTATTGCATGCATGACACTACCCAACTACATCAGAAAAGAATCTATCTCCGATCCACTCTTCCAACAATACAATGATCAAAATGTTCTTTTGGATATGAATATCGAATCAGAGAATAGTATGGCTGAAGTGGAAGGAGTATTTGGAGACTTTGAACAAACTATTATGTCTAATATGCGAGAAGAAATTGCTGCCACACTTATACATGCAAATCATTATTTTTTTTTTCTGTTTTTATGAATAATGATATTTTAATTTTCTATTATGTACTTTAGTTTATTTGAATTAAATAGAATAATTTTATTTTCATTTAATAAAAAATAATTTCTTTATAATGTAAAACATTTCCAAATAGGAGATGGGGACAAATGTGTCAAATTAACATATTTCAGACATTTCAGATGTTTGTTAACAAACAGTTGTTTCAAATTCAGTACTTTCAGACTTAAGCCATAATTACCAAACAAGTTTTTTGACTTCAGATTTCAGATTCAAGCTTCAGATTTCAGATTCAACAAACGGGGCCTAAGTGAAGAAAAATAAGGAATTTTAACTCAAAAGGGCAAGCAAGAGAAAAGATACCCGACTTATCCAACAATGCCTTGGAGAAACATGGACTCTCAAGCCATGTGACTATTGCACAACAAAGAGTTCTCATCATGAGAATTGAAACCATTTAATCTAAAGTAGGAGATGGGGTAACCTCTTCAGTAGCATGAACTCCCTCAGCAGAAGCACTCCCCTTAGAAGTAATGGACAATAAGCACTAGCTGATCTTGACCTCCCATGAATGCCCTGACACGTCTCTCTAGTATATCAGCTCCTCCCACAAATAAGTAAATTTCAACTTATCATTCTCTTCCATAGCCAAACCTCCACGACCTCAGTGAATGCAGTCGTCATGACCACAATCACAGTATCTTAGACCTAACAAGTTGGGAGGTAGAAATTAGAGTGGAGCATGCAGAAGCAGCTCCGACAGGCGGCACGCTGAAATCAACAAATATTCTCTCACTGAAGAGAAAGGGAATTTGTAGAGGAAGGGCATCCCTTTATATATCTAAGCCAACCAAATCATACTAAAGATTAGACTAGCCAGCAACTTGAATATACTCGTTTGCTTCCATTGCCCTTTATGGATCTTAGAACAACAAGGAGGTATTCTTCGATAATGATTCCCCCTGCATGGTAAGAAAAAGCTGCATGGTACTCTCTCGAGGATTGCTACTTTTGATTAAAGTGTACAACTAAGAGTCTAGCACGTGAGAATAAGTTCGGGTGACAGGATCGCAAATTTTCTCCTACTGTCCTGAGAAACACTAATCACCTACTGATCTCAATCCGGAATCCGGATACAGTAACCAAGACATTATAATTAGTTCTCATATTCTCATTTCTCAAAGTAGGCATCATTAATAGACGGTTCTTTAGTTTGACCGTTAATGTAATGCAACTTTAGGTCTTCCACAAATGAACACCTTAGTCTGTCGATATGTCCAGTTCAAGCTGTATGACTATCATGCATGCAATTAGTACAGATGTAGACACTTGCAATTAATTGTCACGTATGCTATGCAAAGCAATCATCACATACTACTAACCCTGAAATTGAGGTGTCCGAATTCTCATCCCAGCTTGAGCATTTAAGGTTTGGGCAACCACACACATCAGAAGACAATATTTACACGCACAGCCTTAGGTGGTACCACATCACATTGAGGACTTCCACTTCGGTGATATTGTTCCTTAAACTTAGGAACTACTTCCTCCTTCTAAAAGAAGAACACATTGGCCATTCTAATGCAATTCATCACCTCCCACGCCACATGATTCATACCATATGCAAATGCTGGACAAGTGTGATTTAGCAAAAGGCCATAAAATATTATAATGTCTGACAAATAGCTAACTGCAACAATTAAAGATAATTTATCCCATCCAATTTTACTACAGTAATTCACAAACAAAGATCTTGCCTTGAGATACTACCCCTATCAGTGGTTATTTGGCACTAACCATAACCCCTGGGGTCAACACAACAACAATTCTCTTCAAATTTTTTTATTTTTTATTTTTTGAAAAACACTTGTGTAAAATTTCTAACCATTCGCTGAGGAAAAAATAGCCCACAATGATAAAACAGAGCAAAAGCACTCTCAATCTCAAAATAAATAAATAAATAAGAAAAAAAAAATCTCAAAACAACAAATTTTCTAAACACCTAATAGCTGCAAGAAACACCTTTCTAAAAAGGGCATCCTCCAAAACAATGAATAATCATGTGAAAAAAATTTAAACCACCGTCAATCAGTAAACAACTCTCCGGCAACCTTTTTTTGCAAAGGACAATTAAATGTTACAAAATTGAGAAATATTCACCAATCATAAATTTTAACTCATCCAATAACAAAATTATTTCTAGCACATAGACACCCCACTAGTGGTAAAAGGAAGGATAGCTTTTCACCCAAATTTCCTTCATTCTTCTTGGAAAACCTTGAATCTGGCTTCAAAATTGAAAAGTATCCATTTCATCAAAAGAGGAGAGAAAGGTATATGTTACTCACTCCTAAATAGTTAACAAGTCAAATCCATACAAATCCAAACATAAGAAACCAAAGACACTACTGCATGGCTCAAAAGAATATCAAACTAGAGGTTATAACATCCCCAGAATGTGATGATAATTCTTCATAATCAACATCTTTCTATGTACACCAGTTGCACTCTGATCCATGAAATAGGGTCTTACAGCAATAATGTCAATGGTATGACCTGATAGTGTGTCCGCAAAAGGAGAATGGATCCCTAGATCAGAACAGAGGCTCTGATACCAAGCAGTCATTTTAGGTTTACAGGATTTAGGATTTTGAAAAGATGAGTGGAGAAGAGAAGAGAAAAGGGTTTTAGTTGAAAAAATTGGTCAACAAACTATGTTATTAAACATAAATTTAGTATATTTACAATTATGCCCTTTAAAATGACAATACCTCAAATGATAATTTATCAGGGCAACAAAATGATGAACGAACAAGGGAAAAATGGAAAGAACAGACCATTATTTTTGTGAGTGGATGATTTCATGAATCTAGAGCTTTTTGCTATTAAAAACTCAAGGCAATCATTTGGAATTCAAGACTTCATGTGATGAAAAGCTCAAACCAACTCAATCAATCACGATCAAATACTTAAACCCATTTAGGGGTCATTTAGATGCCTGTAAATTGGGCAAGTGGTAAATGAATTGCAGGGAGTGTTTGGATGCTGAAAAATGCCTATTAAATGAATTACTGGCTGTAAGCTTTTAGTTGTAAATGAAAACCTGCTGAAAAGCTATGATTTCATTTACTGCAAATGAAATGCAGCCTAACGGCTAGAATTTTGAATTTTGGTTATAAACATATTACAGGTTAAAAAAACCTATTACAGCTTCTTTTTTTTAACATGTTCAAAAAAAATAAAAAAATTACAGCTTAAACAATTTACAGATTATCCAAACACATACAACTATTTACCAGTAAACAGATTACAGCTTAAAGCCAAACAAGACGATCTGTAAACAATTTACACCTGTAATTCGATTACCTGCAATTCATTTACTGACCTCTTAAGGAGAAAGCAAATATTCTAAAGAGAACATGCAGAATCACCAAGGCATCCAAACGAACCATTAAAGGAGAAAGTAAATAATTCTAAAGAGAACATGCAGAATCACCAACTGACAATCATTGGCGAAAGGTAGAGAAACTCCCCGTACCTTTCATTGCTATTAAAGCGAGCACCAAGATAGAAAGCAACAGACAGCAACCAAGAATCACTGTGCACTGCGACCAATGAAAGCCAATCCTTACGGAGCATCCCGTCTCTTGCAAAATTAATCCCAAGCGCAGGCTCTGGAAGCTCAGGTGGAACTTCTTCTGCAGGAAGATTGACCTCCCAGTTGTCGTTTGGGTGTCCATAAAGACACAAGTTCTCCTTAGCTGAACAATTACATGTGAATTATCCTCTAATCATTCAAAAGGCAAATCCACAACATGCAGATAAGTAAAATGACATGGTCTGTTCTGCCACCATCAGTATGGCAGGCCCCATCTTTTCATGATCCAGACCATGCACTCTTGTGCTGCCCACAATCAGTGGCCATCAGTCATCCTCCCAGAATCTCCCCCATTGGAATTTCTTAGCCATAAAGTGGATCGTTCAACAAACCATCCATTTGTAATCCACAAGTTGTACGTGTAAGATCGTCCAACAGGGGACATACTGGTGACAAGCCATTCACAACGGGGCACACCAGATGAACAGTCATGATCACCAAATGTTGGGCCCACCCGTACAGTTATGGGCTACCATCAAACCATACATCTAGCAGGACCCACCAAAGACAGCCAATGCTGAAAATCACCCACTGGTGGACCCCACACGGACCCACAAATGCCTCATGTTCACATTCTACAATCTGAAGTCCTCTCGCCAAACATACAGGATCATCCGGTTTGGGCGATCTCCGCAAAGTAGGGCATTCGTGGCAAAGGGCACCGGATGAAGGAACCCGATCACGATAGGTGGGCGGTACCGCGAACAGCATACCGCCCACAGACGACAATTACAGGCAGTCCCACAAGCTACTAAAAGGGCCCTATAAGACCTAAAAGAAACCCTAGATCATCTCGTGATCTAGAACCCTAGAAATCAAAACAAGGTGGATAATCCGAATTACCTGGATCGCAGAGAGCATAGAACTCATCCACATCTGTTGAAGACGAAATGACGCGAGATTTCAATTAATGAAAGGGAGAAAGAAAGGGCAAAAGGGAAAGGAATTGAACAGTGGAGATGCATACCGTACGTTAGGGCACGAATGATCCCAGCCCTTCGGCCACTGTAATCCTTGTAAATCTCCTCCACCGTACGGGGATTCGAAGCCATCTCCATGGAGAGAGGGAGGACGAGATTTTAAGGAAATCGAGCGCTTGATCTTAGGGAGACGGATCCGTCGCCGTTGCTGTCGTTGCTTTTGCAGAGATTGGACGCGTATCGGCCGTTGGATCCTTCTAAGGAGGAAGCGATGATGCGGAGATTGTAAAAGGAAGGAGGAGCTTTTGAAGTGTTATGGGAGTTGTTTCACGTAAGAAGCCGCACAATGGGGAAAAGTGAGGAGGCTCGCGCGTTCAAGGCCCTCGCGTCCATTTCCCCGCCACGCGATGATCCAGACCGTTCATCGAGAAAAAACATTGATACGGGTAGTGTGTGATGGATGATACGCAGGTACTTAGGGGACGCAGGTACTTAGTGGTCGTCTGGCACCGTGGATTGGAGGGGGTTTCAAATCCCCTTGGTTGTTTGGCAGCATAAAGTAACTAGGCCTTGAATTCCAGGGGTTTCTAATCCGGGGGTTTGCAATCCAGAGCTTGGATTACGCCTAAGATCATTTCAATAGCTGTAGGTGTAACATGTGTATCCCAGTGCACTATCATTTTATTGGGCATATGACCCACTAATGATGATCAACACTGTTCAAACATTGTCCGTATAAATCAACATCATCCAAACATTGTCTAGTACCATCCAAACATTGTCCATATTAATCAGCGATTAAAAATCATTGGTTAGTCACTCAGACATGATCTTGTGCTTGCAGTCAATCCGAGACGTGAAATTTCATCATTTTCAGGCAAAGCATATATTTCAGCAGGCTTATCACAACCATAGTATCAAAAATTATAAATCTCACTAATTATGGATGTTAAAGTTGATTTAGTAATTAAATTCAAACCTTTATAAATATACCAGTATAGATATTTTTGAATTAAAGTTGATTCAGACTCCAGGGTACCAAATATACGGGGGGATTGCCAGGAGCTTCCAATCTTGGGGGTTCCGAATCCAGAGGTTCCAAATCCACGCTGCCAAACAGGCCCTTAGAAATTGCATATGTCACATGCAAGGAGTTCAAATTAAGCTGTCAAAGTTATAGGTCCAATCCAGAAGTATCATGAACGAAAAATTACATGAGAAGGTCTCTGGGTCCAACTAATTGGACCATAATTTGTGGGACTACCCAACAAATAACTTCCAAACTTACCATGTGTATGCAAATTGGAACCTTGCAAATAGGCTGTCCCACCATAATAATCACTTTGTCCAAAAATCAGCTACATCCACTCATTAGGTGAGCCCTACTATAAAAAATTATTTCTAGCCATTGATAAATAACAACCTACAAATATAGGCCATGTGATGATGAGGAAATGTCGCTGATTTTTGAAAAGTGAATCCATGTGGACAAGATGTTCGGTCATGCACATGGATGCCCATGTTATGTTCTAGAGTGCTAGGCAGGGCTATCATGATGTTTGTGAGAAATCCATCATGTTTATCCATTTTTTTCAGTTCATGTTAGTAAATGTGCAAAAATAAGGCTACTTGCATAACATGGCATTGTGGGTGGGCCACTTCACACGTGGCTTTTCTTCTTCTGATCTTTTAAGTAAATGAGGTGGTATTAACTCATGTGAAACAATGCATATGATTTGGAGTTGCCATTGTCTAATAAAAGTTTAGAATCTATAGCTGACTAAAAACCTCATAATCACTTAATAAAACAAAAGAATTTAGAAATCTCTCAATTTGAATGACTCTTATGGTTGGTCCACATTCGGAGACTCTAAAGGCCTGATGACAAAAAAGGAATGGAGTTAAACAATCTTTTTCGTTTACAGAAAGTGCGGTATTTACTTTATGGGATTATAAATTTTTTAAAATTAATAAAGCTTTAGAAATAACTACATCTAAGGTCTAATTAGGCAAACACTAGAAAAAAAATAATAATTGAATGAGGTGATAATGTGATGCTAATGTGCTATATGTGAGATGCTAGCATGAACTTGTGGAGATATGAGAATAAAACAAGGGAAACCAAGGCACTCTTAGATGAAAAGAGATGGCGAGGTTCCCTTGATTCTAACTCTACTCCATTGATCATCGAATTCTTCGAAAAATTGGTAGCATAACAATGCAAAGGAGATCACCTGGAGAATGAGATTCCAAGGCCCACGTAACCCTCTCAAGCATATCAAAAACTCTCTCAAACCTCTCTTCCAGGCGAGGTAAGAACTCTCCTCTCAATCATAGTTGTTGCAAATGAAAGAAAATGATATCATATTTATAAAGGTGACATACGGTGCTAATATAGTACATATGCATGTTTGTTAAGGTCCTTGGGGTTATATAAGCCCGTGCAGCTTATAAGTGGACTTTTGCCACCTCGGTTGCTATAGGGCCTCATCTATTAACTCGGATCACTTTCACATGCCTCGCACAGGAATTAGATTTACCGCCAATCACATTTGGCCAATCCGGACCGTTAATTGGTTCCAAATGGGCTTGGGTATCCCTTTTGCGCAATTTGTTTCAATTTGCGATGCTTCTTTGAGGCGATCCAATGTCAATTTCAATTATTTGTTGCAATCATACAAAGTATTATATGTGATTTTGGGTGAGGTGTCTATAGCCATTCAAAACTCAAGTGGGCCACACAATAGGAAGAAGTGAGTAGGAAAATGCCTACCCTTGAAACCTCCATGGGTCCACCATGATGTTTATATGCCATCCACATCACTCATAAAAAGGTCATTCCTACGGGCAGTGTTTTAAGTATCAGTATCAATAGAAGTTTTGCTGGCCCAGAATACGGAAATAATATTAATATCGCTAGTAATATTGGCGATAATCGGAAACACAAGGAAACATGGGGAAAACAATGGAATTTTTTAATGAACTTCAAGAGATGCTAAAATACACATTTAAATATTTACAAGTTAAACAATTTGTAAAAAGATGCATACATAATAAATTTTCATTTAATGGGGTCTAAAAGCATGTGTTATTGTAAGAAATTAGTCTAACCATCCAACATTCTATTCGAACATCCATTAATATTTTAAAATATCAACAACATATGATATTTTGCTGAGATATCGTAAACAATCGGAAAGGGAAACAAAATATTATGGTCTTGATATCGCCCATATTACGATAACAATAATATTACTATATTATCGATATTATCGTCAACAAATTAAACAATGTATACAACCAGGCGCCCATTAAAAAAAATTGAAATAGATTTTTTTTAGTAAATAAAAATTTGGCAATATCGATACATTGGCGATATTATCGAAATATTGCTGATACACTAGCGGTACAAGCTACATATGAAATTTACATAGTTGAAAACATTAGCAATATTGATATATTAGCAATATAAGTGACACCTGAAATTTAAACAGTAAAAAATATTGGCGATCCATTAACAACACTTAACAATATATAGTGATGCCTGAAATTTCTAATACTATAAGTGTTATCGATATCGCCAAGCTGGAGATACAGATAATATCAAAGATAATTCAATAATATCGAGGATACTTTAAATAGTGCCTACTGGAATGAACTAAAAACACACGAAAAATATATCCTCATCTAAAACTTCTGTAGTCCTACGATTTCAATAGGGAATGTTCAATCCTCATTGTTTCTTGTCATGTAGTCCACTTGAGTTTTGGATTTGCATCATTTTTGGGCTCGTGTCCTAACATGATCTGGAAAAACTGATGGTCAGTGTGGATTCACACAAACATAATAGTAGGCCCTAGCTAGCTTCCTGTCACAAGCGATCCGCCTCTTATCATAAGCAATTCGTGTTTGTGCATATATAAAAGCTTACAAGTTATCTGTTAGGCAGATGGTAGTTTTTGGTATAACAGTTAGGCTTAAGACCTCAAATTACCAATTATCTAAATATTTAATAGATGGACATTTATTATACGATTGAAAATCCAATGGTCCTATGTGAGACCTGACCCGAGTTCGCATGTGTGCATGTGTGTGTGTGAGTATGCATCTTATTCATCATGGTCTCGCGGTCCTACCGGTCGAATCCTGGCGACCCACGACCCTTGGATAGTGTTTACGGTCATCCTTGAATTCAGTCATGTAGACCCGATTTAGATTGACCCGAGACCTATGTCATTGCGACCGCATCGTCGCCACGGTTCCAATGCAGCGTCTCGCGCATAAATCCGATATGTAGATCAAAAGTTGCGTACATTTCATTATATGACCATTGATCATGTGGCCCACTTAAGTGGAATGCTTGTGGACCACTATCACCCTTGGTACAAGTTCCAAGGTACACTACCCACACACTACATAATTGCATGAAACTAACACCACCAACCACAAACACTACCAAGAGGCCTAGTCTAACTTACAACTTTGTAAACTCCTCCCTATGGTAATGATGGATTCTCTTACAAACCCATCATGGTCTCTTTTCTCTCTCTTTATTCTCTCTCTCCCTCTCATTTCCTCCATTGCTGGAATTTCCACCAACTTTCCTTCCATCTCCTTCTCTTCTCCAGCCCATTCTCCCTCTAATCCCCCATCATCTAGCCCTTGGAACATGATCTCAACCATAGATCTATAACCCTTGAAGCTTAAGGAGCTTGGAGATAAAAGAATCTTGAAGATTAAAGGTGGGTGATTCATGGGATTAGTCTCTTTCTTTTCCTCTTGCATGAACCTTTTTCATTTGATTGGGAGTGTGTAGGACCCACTAATCATGGTGGAGGTCCTACATGACTCCATGAGTGTGGCCAATAACCCATTTATGCATATATGATTGTCATGATGGGGCCATTCTCCATGGACCCCATCATGAGATTTTCCTTTTGATTTATAGGTTTGTGGGTCATCTAGACCCTTGATCCTTGGTGGAGATGGCATCTCCATCATTGGATTTTGATTAGAGGATGCATGCATGGGTAGATCTTGTAATCCCCTCAATATAGTGATATGTGTGGTTTGTGATGAAGGGAATGACGTCAATGTGGCGGAGCCCCTTCCCTTGTTGCCGCCTCTTAATTCTTTTGTTGATCTATTATTCTTAGATGTGTGTGGCCCACCTTGTGGCCTGGAAGTATCCAGACCATCCAAAGAGAGTGGAAGCCGATGTCTGTCCACTTTATGAACATAGGTGCCCCATTTGCTCCTTTTTGGACACATGTAATGGATTTTATGGTATGGATTAGGTCTGGATATTTGTGGAGCCCACTGAGGTGAACCACAACTCAAATTTCATAGGGTGATTTCCTCTTACTTTGGTTTCTATGCTCATTTTATTTCATGTGCCTGTTGCTACCCAGAAATTTTCTGGACAGATTTTTGTTGGACTTTGGGTTTGAATTTGGGACTGATTGGGGGACCTTTTGTACCCATTAAATATACTTTTCTGAAAGGTGGGAATCTCATCTTCATGTCCCTCAAATTTCAGCCCCATATGACCTTCATTAGAGTCCCAAAAGTGTTGTCCAAGTGAGGTGGACAGTCTGGATTTTCTGCACTGTTCCAGCAACATTCCACCCTGGACAGGTTGGAATTCTGAAATTTATTAAAATACTTTTGGGTGTCTAAAAATTATAAAAATTTACAGGGAAGTGGTCCACTCATGATAGGAGCCACCTACAAAATTTTGGGGCCAATGGACACCTGTACACACCATGGTGGTGGCTGGACCGGCCCATTATAATATGGTGTCCAGATCAGTCCGATTTTCAGGATAGATTGATTTATTTAAATAAATTAAAATATTTTCAGATGTCTAAAAATTTTGAAATTTGGTGGAGTTGTGGTCCACTCATGGTAAGACCTACCTACCAAATTTCAGGGCCAATGGACCCTTGTGCACACCGTGGAGAGGGCAGGACTGGCCCACCACGTTGGGACGTCCAGGTCTGTCCGATTTTTTGGACAGACTGTTTTGTTTAAATTAATTAAAATACTTATGAATATTCAAAAATTATAAAATTTTTTGGAGGTGTGGTCAACCTATGGAAGTATCACTCTATAAAATTTTAGCCCCAACTGACCCCATTTGGGCATCCAAAAGAATGGGCCAAGATGGTTGGGCTGCCAGATTTTTCTGCTGTGCAGTCCAACAATATGCCTTGATAAAAACCATAATTCAAAAACATTTCCTCTGATGGTGGGCCACGTTTTTGGGTTTCCTCTTATTGTATGCATGATGAGGGACCTTGGCCCTCAATTTCCAGAGTTTTAAAGGCCCTAGACCCACTCTAATGGAGTGCCCAAATTTAGGACAACAACATGCATTGCAGAAATTTCTTGTATATATTGTCCCCTTTGTATTTCAAAACTTTTGGGCCCCAGCTCATTCGGCTTTATGTATGATTAGTTGGGGACCCATCCCTGATGTTCTAGGGCCCATTGGGGCCATGATTATGGGGCCCACCATATTGAGAAA
>JAJHSJ010000001.1:32846154-33018123 GCA_021015155.1 Magnolia officinalis
GGAGATCATGGCCTAAAGAAGGCTAGATCCATATTATTCTTAATGATATAACGTCATAAAGTAGGTGGCCCACTCTTGTATGATGCTTTAAAAAAACGCAAAGGTGAATTAGACCTGCATCATTGCATGACTAGCAACAAGCTTAGATCTTCACCTCTTAAGGGTGGATGAGTTACACATCCTAATAATGTGTGATGTTGCGATATATTAAGGAAACATCTTCCAAAATAGATGACAACAGTATTAAGTCAACAGATGACAGCAAGCTTGATTCCATTCCATGATCTGAGGGATTTTATTCATTCACTTCTTTCCATTTATGTAAAGATTGTAATTACAGCTATACGCTAGTCTTTCCTATGATTTTGCCAATTACTACAATTACTCTAGGACACAATCTTTTGTGATTTTTATAAAATCTGTAAACTGCTATATATATACAATTCCTCTCGACAGCAATTATATGAGAGTTTCCATCCTGTGAGTGTTGTTTTATTTTTTACGACAGACTGGATTCTAATGTTTCCTTACAATAAACATGATAAATGCATATAAAATGAAATGCGTTGGTGTACCATATCTACTTGTTGTAGGGATGGGAGTGCAACACTCGATCTCTATAAGCTTACTGCGCTCTTCACGTGGTATCCACTCCATCCATCAACCGTGGAGCCTCATGTCAGAATGTGATCAGATCAGGTTGTTTCAAAAGTTTAGGTGGACCTTATGACTATGAATAATGGTATAGGATATCCACCATGGAGATGAAACACTATGTTGTGTATTTGTTTTGTTCACTAACATATTCATTAGATTGAGCCCCAATGGGGTCCTTACTCTTGCTCGGGTGGTAGACTCTCAGGCGTTTTAACTCCCGGTCAAGGGTTCGAGTACCCATAGGGGGTGAAATTCCACTAGCGTGAGTGTGTGGGGTGTGTGTGCGTGTGTTAAAAAAAGAAGAAGAAAAGATTGAGCCCCAATGAAGTGAAAATTATTGGCAAATAATGTCCATGCTAGCTAGTGACATGAATATTATGCACGATTAATGGGTGATATATTTGATTCCATATCATGACAAATGGCCATGTGTGCATTACACATCGTGTTTGTCTGCTATCTGTACAATGCATAGGGCTAACCTTAAATCAACAACGATTGGGACGTTCCTAACCTGTTAACTTGTGGCTTGAAGTTTTGAATGGTAAAGAATAGATATATGGAGTGGTCAATACTCAATATATATGGTCGAGATCTTCTAACAAGAAGGATTTCTAGGTCATGGTTCATTTCTTGTTTCGGATTAGATCAATAGTCTAGATAGCTGAAGATGAGTACCACTTGTATAACTTGAAAACTTAATATACTATGCATATCTTAGTATGATGGTGATGCTTACGATAGCCATTATTTTAGTTTTGATGCCAATTGCAATGTTTCATATGAGGATGGGCCTTAGTGATATAAATCATGCATGATGGTCACACTATATGAATATCATATATCCTGTATATTTACAGGGCAGTGGGTGTCCACTGGATATGTGGGCCCTCATCCGAACATATGCCTACATGGCTCGAGTACATGGTCAGGACATTTACACCACTGCTTGTCGTAAGGGTCTATAATCAAGAGAACTGAGTTACACAGTTCTATACTAAATGCTTGGCTCAGTTTGGGTCTTGGACAAAATTTTAGGTTTAATTCTTATGAATTGTATAAGGCTATGATGAATCTTATATAGAGAATTTGGTTCATGAATATAAATTGCACATAATTTATTTTACATTGAATGGTTATTTTACAAAGTCGATATATTGGCTCTAATGACATCCTTATGAAATATAAGTGAACATGTTATTCAAACCAAATTTAAAGTAACAATTTACACATTAGTGACCTTCATTTGGTTAAGTCCATATGCCATTAGTAACTTAGGCCTACTTTAACCAAATTAGTCTAAGGGCAATGGACAAATTTATAGGTGTTGTACCCATCTAGTCTTTAAAGGACCAACTTTGCTGGTGGCTAGACAAACTATAGAATAGTGACCTATATGGCCTACTTTACTTGCTCTCTGTCCAAGCGACATGGGGAATATCCATTCCAGGGGTGATGGATTGTGTAGGATCCTAGTTTCTAGAAATTATTGAGCAACATTGGTTGTACGTTCCACCAAAGTGGTCATAACTAAGAACACCCATTGGTGCCTATATTTAAGGGCATGACATAAGCATCATGCATTAAAGATCAATAAGGTGACGTTTATTTTCAAACAGGTAGTGTTCAACTCGAAGGAATTTGCCGTTTGATTGGAGCTAAATGAGGAGGGGTGGATGGTTTTACCATCATGAGATCAAATAATCCATCTTGCCACAAAGGTGTTGGACCATTTAAGCTTGTGTTATTAGCATCAACATGCCCCATGTTGTGAACCGCTCATAAGTTATGATCTGGGCCCAAAGGAAGGGGTAGAAATGATACACTGGGTATCACATTGAGATTTGATGATTAGACTCATTGTTCTGGATAATCTAGCTGACTGCCCTATTAATTAGATTAAAGTTTAGCATAATGAAATGTATCTTTACCTATTGAGATTTGATGATTAGACTCATTGTTCTGGATAATCTAGCTGACTGCCCTGTTAATTAGATTAAAGTTTAGCATAATGAAATGTATCTTTATTGATGCTTAAGGTTTAATAAGATATTCTTTTTATTGTGGACTTATACATATTTCTATCCCAATTATGAATATTGAATTTAATTTTTAAGTCTATTCTTGAGAGTATACCAGAAAAAGAGAATGCAGGAGAATTTATAGCCAAAGTCAAGGAAAGAATCACCAATATTGATATAGTTACTATGTAAAAGAAGAAAATAGATTTAGAATAGAATAATCAAGGAATGCTTTGTATGTGCACTCTTCTTGAAGTAATAATCTTAATAATAACAATGAAAATTCTAAGAATAAAGAAATCATAACACAATTATTAATGACTTAAGAATAAAGATAAATGACAACATACCACTTAAGGAAACATTAATATGGATATAAGGAGAAATAAAATTAAAGTTCTTATCTAACAGAAATTTAAATTTAAATTGATACACATTAGTGTTTGTTGTCAATCAATTAAGGGCTAACGCTCACATCCTGAACTTTGAATAGCCAAAGATCCAATGATGTAGAGAGCTACATATTCAAAGGGATCACTATAAAGTAGAAGATTGAGTCTACAAGTTTATTTAAAAATTTTTAAAGCAGAAAACTATTTTACATTTGAATCTATTAAAACATTTTATTTTACTTTCTATTATGTTATTTTAAAAAATATATATACATTCTTTTGATTTTAAATTCAAATGTCGATTTAAACTTCGATGCTCCAATAAAGTATTAAGAGTATGAATGTGAATGATGACGATCTAAAGACAATAATAAAAGTAAAAAAAAATATATCAAAAAAAATTCAACCTATAAAAAACTAAATCACAAATAATTGTAGTTCGGACAAAAGGGTGACATCACTTTTAAGGTTCAATGTACATATTATGATATTTAGAAAAACAAAATCAAATATTCATATGATAGTTTGACCCTTAAAAAGATTAAATACATCCATTTCAAATCTTATAGAACTGTGATAAATGGAACCTAAAACCTTATCAAAAATTCACTAATACCCTCTAATTGCTTGTTTAGTGAGGGAATAATGAGAGTCGGTCTCGAGTGTTCTGACAATTTAAGGCCTGCACTCGGTCTTATAGAAATCACAAAATTGATTATATATGAGAAATTATGATTCTAAGTGTGGATCTATTGAAGGGTGACAAGAAATTTGATAAGGCATTAAGTTCGTGTATAATAACACCAGTGATGTGAGATTCATCGGATGAACAAGTTTAAATTACATTGAGTGACTCATTAGTAGGAAGTTCATTTTTATTTTTACTTTGTTTTATGGCATAAATGTTGTTGCGCAAAAGAACGCAATGCAGGCTCTTAGGACATTATGTTTTGGAATACAATTTTAACATCTATCGTGAAGTCAAGTGTTAAACGTTGTGATATTGCATTCCTCTAAATTAAGACAGGAACGATAGAGCACATGCTAAAATTCCTTGAAAGGAAGACGATTCATAATTGTTAAGTGTATTTGTAAACCCAAGATGATAATTGCATCATGTCTCGTAGATGCTCAAGGCTAGTGAGAGTACTGCTAGGTAGAATGCATTGGATTCTACCTCATAGGGTAGTACGGTTGACCATGGAATCTATGGGCCGACCGTAATTAATGTGTAGTTCATAATTGATAGTGAGAATCCACGGTCGATCGTGACTCGCTGTAATGTTCATGGTGGTGCGATCGTTGGATTTGCGTGATTTTAGTCAAAACGAGGTATTTAAAGTTTAGTTTAGATTAGGGCTTTTCTAATACGAGTGATTTCTCTTAAGGAATAAGGGTTTTGCTAAGGAAGATGGTTTCCACACTTGTAAGGGCTTGAGAAAGAATTTTCTTAAGGTATTTAGGGTTTACAAGAGGTGCCCATCACAAGGGGAGATCAGGTGAAGCTGTAATTGAATAAGGTAAGTGGTGTACTATAAGGTTTTGATTATAATGGATATTTCTGTCGCTTTATGACATGGTTTTTTTTTTTTTTCCCTATAAGGGGTTTTCCACATAAAATATCATGTGTTTGCTTCTGGTTTGGTTATCTGCCTTATTATATTGTTTTATTTTTATTTATTGTACTTTCCCAAAGTGTACAGATTAACAGCAGTGTTAGATCAAAATTTCTAATTCCTAGGGTTTGATTCAGGTTTGCTGTGGCTCAGGTTTACATCGTTGTGGTGTGATATAAAGCCAGTTTACTCCAACAAAGTGGTATCAGAGAGTCAGGTTGGACATTTGGGATTTAGTGAAGATGTGAAGATTAAAATTCGATATATAGAAATTTGATGAGAAGAATAATTTTATTTTGTGGTAACGGAAGGTCAAGGATATTCTAATTTTACAAGGGTTGAGCAAGGCATTGTAGGAAACAAAACCTGAAAAGATGTCGGATTATTAATTTGTAAGTGCTATAGTTGATAGCCTCATTATATTGTCAAATTTGTGGTGCTAAAGACACTGTATGTATCTTGTTATGAAGTTTGCATACGGGAAGAACAAATCTCTACACATGATGAACAAAGCTCTACACATGATGTGCCAAGTCTCACAAGATCAGCTTCGATAGACAAGAAGGTTCCACTTTCAAGACTTAAGATCTCAAGATGCTTTCAAGTTCAAGCTACACTAGGATCTTAAGTTTCATTATGCTCAAGGTCACTCATCTTTAAGTTTCAATGTCCTTACTTCACTATTGAGGTATGACTGACCTTAGGTTGACCTTTAGAGTAGGCCATTTTGGATACATAAGTCATATATTTTATATAAGTGTGTTTGGTCTGTTCTAAGACTAGTCCTGGACGTTGTTCGACTAGTCCTAGCTTTGCTTCGACATTAGAATTTTCTGGACCAGTCGTAAGTTTGTTGCAATATTCAA
Source organism: Magnolia officinalis (assembly GCA_021015155.1). NCBI lineage: Eukaryota > Viridiplantae > Streptophyta > Magnoliopsida > Magnoliales > Magnoliaceae > Magnolia > Magnolia officinalis. Next base: position 32,851,707 of record JAJHSJ010000001.1, read on the forward strand.
ATATTTTATGTTTAGCTTCGACTAGTCCTGGGGTCTCTTCGACTAGTCTTATGAACAGTGTCAACTGATCCTTCGACCAGTCGTAGTCCTACGACTCAAACTCCAGCGATGAAATTCGACTTTCTTCGACTAGTCGTGAGCAACCTTCGACCAGTCGAAGGTGTCCTTCGACTAGTCGTAGACTATCTTCGACCAGTCGTGAAGCTGCCTTATCCTATTGCGCTCGAATTTTCAAATATCAGTTGGTCCTACGACCAGTCGTAGTGACTTAAGACCAGTCGAAGACGTGATTTGTTCTCCTATAAATATAGCACGAATCTCAGAATAAAATATGAAATTCAAGCTAATTTAATTCGGCCTTTTAAGAGATTCGTCTGTGCTTTATTTTAAGCTAAGTGTGCATATTTAATATTTTCTTTCTTTAGCTTTTTAAATTGATTTTGTTTCTTGTATTCCAATCTGATTTGAAAAGAGGAAGTGTTGTTTTCCTTTTTCTGGAATCAAAATCAATTAAAGCTAGCCCATGTGTTTTAATTTAAAATATATTAGAACTTATAACTATTATATAGTGAGTATTGGACATTGAACTTTAACATTCAAATCTTTACTCCGACTTGATTCTTCCGGGCTGCTACAACAAAGAAGAAAAACAGGTATTTTACATTTTGCAATTTATTGTATTTGGTTTTATATGAGGTTAAGCCAGAAAAATCTCAAAGTTGTTGGTTATCTGAGGAGAGTCAGAAAACTCAGAAGTGAGGGTTTTTGAATTGTGTTAGCCCTTTGAAAAAGACATGATTGTGAAGGTTTTGGGTGAACCTGTGAAAACCTATTTGATAGTAAACGCTAATATCCCCTGTGTGAGGATATTAGGAGTGGAGTAGCATTCTGTGTGGCTGTTGTTGAACAGTTGGTGTACACACAGGCGAACCACTATAACTCTTTGTGTTGTGTGGATGTTTGCTTCATTTTCCTATCTTTGATTATTCAGTTGTGGAATGTACGTGGATGTGAATGTTGTAATCATTTCAATTCAAGCTCAGTGGTGAATGTTATAATAATTTAGATTTATATTTTCGCAATTTATCTCTTGCTATTCCTTTATTTGTTTGAGCTTCAGTTTCTCTACTTGTTCTAGTAAGGTTGCCCTGCCATTTTTATGGTGCATGGTTGTCCTTAAAACAATCAATATTTGAGATTGCGTTTTATTCGTTAGTATAGTTTGAATATATTTATTCCTCTTTGGTTTGAGTTTTTGATACAAAGACCTTTTTAGAAATAAGGTTGTCCTACCATAAACTTTGGTTTTTGGTGGAAGGTTGTTCTTAGAACAACTTTTGTATCAACCTCTCAATACTGGTTTATTGAGGTTGCTTTTCATTTCAGCATTGTGAATTAATTTACTTTGTTTGGCTATCTATTTATTAAATTATGCTGTAATTATTTTAAATTTGGCGTTGTCCTATTCACCCCCCCTCTAGGACATATAGCTTGGCCATTTCAAATGGTATCAGAGCCTAATACCTCGCTTTTATTTGTTATTCTTGGATTTATTTCCTGAGCTAACGATCTAAGGTATATAAAAGATGTCAAATTTTGATAGCCTTTCAGTCACTAGGCCTCCACCCTTTGATGGCCCCAACTATGCCTATCGGAAAGCCAGGATGAGGATTTGAACTTTTACAAATATCCATAAGGTCCAAAAGGACATACATAAGATAATAGAAGAAGGAAAGGAAAGGAAAGGAAAGTCTGCAACACTGGGGTCCTTAAGCTCAACTCTATTTCACGCTCTGCCGCTACGATGCTTGGCCAGGATCTCCTGCACACATCAATCGTGCATAAGCTTATAGAAGCTTAGAGGGTGGTGAAGGTGTGTGATAATAGTGCACAAAAGAATAATAGGGGATACAGGAAGGAAACATGATCAAAGCCAACACCACTGGCCTTACCAGGGCTGTCATGAATGTAAGATGCTATAACAAGGCAGTACAATAATGCAGGAAGCTATACCAAGGCTATATAATGCAATGAGTACTGGGCGCCATGCCAAGGCGATGCAATATGAGGCTTACACAGCCGATGCAAATGCAATGCGAAGTAATGTCAGTGCTCTTATCCAATCCACATATCAAGTACATTTCTATCATAAGGAAATTACTGGGGTCCATTACACTGTTGGATGACTGCCGCTCTACAGACTGCGCACAGTCAAACGAGCGTAAGAGACCTCACTACCCTACCTGCGGACAACCAATCACCAGCAAGGCCTGAAGGTAGCGAATCTATTTACGAGCTGGTCAGACTCAGCCTAGCAATGCCTCCTTACATCAAGCGAGTAAGGCCACACCCCTATCCAACCGACTACACGATAGTGGGAGTCACGACCTAACGGTATAAGGCCCTCGTGCGCACATAGTTTCCACTCGGTCATGGCATTGGAGCAGATCCTTGGTACCATGGAAGTTTTGGAAATTTCACCCATGGGCATTCTATGCACCCGATATGGTCAAGTAACATTTTCGGTGTCCAAACATGGCCATCTACGATGTAACTGTAGAGGCTACAACCCTGATGAAGTAAGGGCGATAATTGTCCATATGCTATGCAATGCCAGATGCATGAATCACACAATTAACTATGTATCAATTTCAAGCATGTAACGTGTTCAAGAGGGAATACTATATCCCTTGGAGAAGGTAACATGCAATGCCCAATGACACAATATGACTACACACACAGTATCAACCAAGCATACAATAATGTACCTGGGTCATGATGATGAATTTAATCACATTATATGGCGATATACAATGTATATTACATTCCTCCTATCCAAGAAGGAACCAAGACTAGGTACTTAGACAATATCCTTAAGAAAATCTAACTTCTAGTGGAGGCTCATTTACCTGGGGTAGCCCACAAGACTAAGTATACAAGCTACGGGTCTAAGTAATATAGAAATGAGTCAGCAAGAGTCTAAGATGAGTATCCAATCACTCTTAAATACAACCGGGCCTAGAGGAGTCTATAATGGAAATATTTAACCACTATTCCCCAAAAAGGCATATCAACCATGAACTATATGGATAAAAGGCCCAAGGCCTACATTTAAGATAAAAATAAAGGTAACCACATACATATATTACTCATAATAGGCCATAAAAAGATATAATACCACTTTTAACAACATTGGCTCTAAGAGGGGAATTAAGGCCCAAGGTTCAATTTTCAATGGCCATAGAATCCATGCATTAAGTTGGACTTGGTGGGCAGCCTGCGTACACAATATATGACCTAAAAATAAGTTTAAGTTTGGATGAAATGGGCCCCACTACATCAGTCCAATAACTAGCAATTTAAGTGGACAACCAAGGGCCCAATACTATCCTTATCTCAGCCCACGAGTCCATCAAAATGGTGGAAGTTGGCCCAATATATGGTTGGGCCAAGCTGGGACGTCCCAACCCACTATGGGCCCATGGGATGCCCCAAAAATCTGATCTAAGATGGAGTCTTCATGTGATCACTAAAAGTGACCCAAAAGAATGCACTGATTAAGCCCAAAGATTATAAGAAAACGTAAGCATGCAACACATACACAAGTTCTCAATATGGTGGGCCCCACAGCCAAATAAAGTTTTAATCATAAAATTGTACATTTAAGGCCCTTTAATAAACTTTTGGCCCGTTTGACTTCCTGGACCTGCTAAGGTCCGAAAATTAGTTAAACATGTGGAAATAATCTCATGAAGGCTAACTATACTCACTGGGGGACCCCACCAGATGGAGAGTGTGTATATATCATGAAAAGATCAAGTGGGCCTGCTACTGGATTGTGAGTCCAGCAACAACCCAAGGCAGAGAGTGCTTTCATGATCGGGCGATCTAAGGCTTGAATGGCCTGGACCAAACATGCGTTAAGGTACGCTCCACATACATTCACATTGAGCCTCAAACAAATGGCCTAGGGCCTATGGTGGGCCTTTAATCATCCATAGAAGAACCCATGGGCCTACCTTAGGACCACCTAGGAGGACATCCAACCTCAACTGCTTTCCAAGATATAGCCCGCCACTACTCGAACATAAACTAAGACCCAAGGCTTAAGGCAATCAATGGCCTAGTGGGCTTATAGTCAAAGCCCAACACATAGGCAATATGGTGGGCCCTCAAGCAAGGTTGAGCCCAACCATAAAGATCATGAGTCTACTCATTGTGGTGGGCCTAATGGGCAATCCATTATTCCAACATATGGGTGATCCTTATATTTAAAACAAGTAAGTTGAGCCTCACATCTCGGCCCAAGTATGGTTTACTTTAATGGGCAAGCAAGGGCCCAACTACCTGAGTATTTTGGCCCATAAAACCCATCACAATAGTATATTAAATATAAGCCCAAAGGTCAGGGGTCTATCAAGGAAGTTTTAAGACATTAGGCCTAGGAAACCCAACAACCAACTATGAATATTGTTCTAATAAAACCATTTAAGTTGGGCCTTAAGAGTGTACTAATTAAGCCCAAAAATCCAATCAAGATAGGGCAAGATATGTGTAATAATGTCCCCAAATCTGGTGGGCCATGCTGCCCCAAAACATACATTTGTGGGTAGCAACCTTGGGCCAAATGCTGAAATTCCAGCCCATCCACTATCTGGGCTTGCTGAAAATTCAATAAAATTTATTTACAGTATATTTATTTCCCTGATGACCCACACACATCATCGTGGGCCCCGCTGGATGAGAGGGGAAATATACAACACATATATTCAAGTGGGCCATGCTGTTGGAATGCAGGCCCAGCAGCCCAAGGTAGGGGCGTCCCATGGTGAGTAGTCATATGGGCCTGGGTATTCGGCCTAAAACTGATCCAAATTGCAGGCCGTACCACGGTCGGTACAGGGGCCCGATGGCCCTGAAAATTTTCAGGGTGGTCCTTCCATAGGTGGGCCATATCTCCACAAAATTTTGTGATTTTTGGATGACTAAAAGTATTTTAATTAATTTAAAGAAAATAGTGTGTCCAGAAAATTGGACTGACGTAGACGTCCCAACGTGGTGGGACAGTCCGGCCCTTGCCACGGTGTGCACAGGGGTCCATTTCCCCAAAAATTTGTAGGTGGGTCCCACCATGGGTGGACCATCTCCTTGTAAATTTTTATGATTTTTGGATACTCAAAAGTATTTTAATAAATTTTGATATTTCAATCTGTCCAGGGTGAAGTGTTGCTGGAAATAACTGTCCTGAAATTGGGCCATCCAAATAGGAGGGTTCTGGGTCTCCAAAATTTCTGAAATTTAGACCCAAGGTCCCTCATCAAGTCTAAAATAAGGTGGGATCTAGAAATATGGCCCCACCTTTTGAGAAAATATTTTTAAAATTTTATTTTTATGGAACTATGCTGCTGGATTGCACAATAGAAATTTCTGGCAGTCTAATATGTTGGCCCACCCTTTTGGATGCCCAAATGGGGTCCATTGGCCTTAAAATTTTGTAAGGGTGTCCTACTATAGATGGGCCATCCCCCTACAAAATTTAAAAATTTTTAATTGGTAAAAGTATTTTATTTAATTGATACAAATTCTGGACAACAATGTTTTCCAAAAAAAAAAAACTGCTACTGCACAATGTTGCTGTCCCCATGATTGACACCTCATGGGGTGGGCATAGGTCTCTCAAATCACTGAGAAAATAGGTGAGTTTAGTACTCCCATGTATGGACAGCAGGTGGGGTCCACTGGAGTGGCCCATTTCTTCCAGAAATTTAGGTGAACAAGATGATTTCTGCTATACTACATTGCTGAACTGTCCAGAAAATTCTGGATAGTTAACTATCTTTGGCCCAACCCATGGGCCTCAATCATGGGAGGTAGGGTGTGGGCCCTATCCCATATCAAAGTGGGGTCCACACACTACGAATCCCCTAAAGAAATTTGGGGAAAAGAATATGAAAATGGGTCTAATCATTTACCCAAAACACCTACTCTAACTGGGCTGAAATCTGGACAACAACATATATGCTGTTCATATTTTGGCCCATGTATAAAAATTAAAGGGCCCATGGCCCTGATTTAACTTGTGGGGTCCACCTTGACATGCCAGCAAAATTCTAGGCCCTTGGTTTTATTCAAACCTCCATAAAAAGAGAAGTTTGGTGATCACCCAAACCATGCATGCATGGTTGGGCCTGGACGTCCGTTTAAGTGGGTTTGGACGTCCACCCTACTTGAGGCCTGGGAGGTTGCTGACCTTCATTGGTGGACCTCAACTCATCAGTATACATGAAAGGAGATTATAGAGAAATGAGAAGGAGAAAGAGTGAGATCCGGCCATAGGTGGGTGGTCCTGCCACTAATGGACCACCCACACACCATCCACACCATTACTATCCTTATAAACTTCATGCATGGCAATTTACATGGAAAATAAAGTGCTGGATGGTGGGGATTCCTCTCCCCACTTGCATGCAAGGCCTATATGGCACTTGATATACAAGAAATGAGAAGAAGAAGAAGCTCAAGGTGGGTCCATGGAGAATGGCTCACCATGGCTAAGTTATGCAAGATCTAAACCATTAGCCCTACCTAGGAACCATGTAGGGCTCCACCGTGGATTGGTGGGCTCTACATGCTTCCATGCATGAAGTGAAAGAGAAAGGAAGAAGGGAGGAAGAAGAAGAAGGGAAGGAACCATGGAGAGCACCCAGTACCTCACAAGAACTCCAAGAATCTTCTACTACTAGACTCCTTAGGCTCCAAGGTGCATAGATCTAAGGTTGAGATCTTTCTTCAAGGGTTAAATGAGGAAATTTATGAGTGAAAGTGGGCTAGAATAATGGAGGGAAGTTGCTAGGGAAGAAGAGAAGAGAGAGAAAAATGAGAGGAAAAAAGAGAGAGAGACTTTTAAGCCTTGTAATGATGAGCTCTCTCTCTCTCTCTCTCTCCTAGGCAATGATGGTGGCCTATGGTGATGTTAACAAGGCTTAGGGTAATAACCTTTCTAGAAATCTCAGCCTAGGGTGAAATGATGGCATGGGAAAATGTGCAACCCATGGTGGGGTCTACTAATCATGCAATCAATGGCCCATATCGATCAATGCTTATAACTTGAGATGTACATATTGAATTAACGCATGGGACGTGGTGTCAGAATCGCGACAATGAGGCAGACGCAATGGCATAGGTCTAGGGTCAATCCGAGTCGGGTCTACGTGACCAAACTTAAGGATGACCGCAAACACTACCTGAGGGTTGCGGGTCGTCGGAATTTGACCGGTAAGACCGCGGAACCAAAATGGACGGAATGCATACTCACACACACGCATGCACACATGTAAACTAGGGTTAGATCTCACAATGCAAGGCAATCGAAATAAAAAGTATCAAGGTAAGGATGTTTAATGGAATCATACAGAATCTAGGTGATGTCAAGCATGTTTCAGATTTGAAGAAAACTTAATATCTTTGAAGGTTTTAGATACGAACGGTTGTATATTCACCGCATTTGACTGTGTAATTAAGGTTACCAGAGGTGCAATGGTGTTGATGAATGAGCATAAGGTTGGAAACCTATACAAGTTGGTCAAGAGCATAGTTATGGGTGAGGCCACTACCACCTCACATATAGAATCCAACATAGATGATACAAATCTGTGGTATATGCGGTTAGGGAATATGAGCAAGAGGGGCATGATGGAACTCCATAAAAGGAAACTGTTAAAGAGAGTTAAGGCATGCAAGGTGGATTTATGTGAGCATTACATCCTAGGCAAGTAGTGCAGGGTAAGGTTTAAGACTGCTACACACACCGACAACAAAATGCTTGAATATATTCATTCTAATGTCTAGGGGCCAGTAACAATACCATTTAAGGGAGGGGCACGATACTTCGTGACTTTCATGAACGAATACTCAAGGAAGGTTTGGGTCTACTTCATAAAGCACAAGTTTGCGGTATTTGCCAGGTTTAAGCAATGGAATGTGGAAGTAGAGAAGCAAACTGAGAGACATGTTAAGTGTCTCAGGTTTGACAATGGTACAGAATACAGAGAGACATAATTCATGAAACTCTACAAAGATCAAGGTGTCACAAGGAACTTCTCAACTCTAGGAACCCCACAATAGAACGGGGTGGTAGTGTGGATAGATAGAAATCTATTAGAGAGGGCGAGAAGTATGCGGTTGGATGTGGGGCCTAAAAGCTTCTAAGTTGAAGCGGTAAACACGACATGCTATATAGTAAATCGGTCACCATTTACAACACTAGACTCCAAGGTTGCAAAGGAAGTCTGGAGAGGCAAGGACGTTGATTACTCAGGATTGTGAATTTTCAGGTGTCCAACATATGTTCACGTGCAGAGTGGACAGAGGTCGAAGTTGGATCCAAAGTCTCGGAAATGCATCTTTGCTGGGTATGAAAAAGGTGGCAAGATCCACAAGCTTTAGGATCCAGTTTCACATAAAGTGGTCATTAACAGAGATGTTATATTTGATGAGGCATCAATGTTTAACGCTAATAAGGACACTGCAACATGGCAGTAAAAAAATCATAGTGAGAAAGAGAGATTGTTGGTGCAGGTGGTGCCAATTGAGTATGTGACTGAAGGTGAAATTTAGCAAGGGCCAAAACTTGACCAAGATAATTAGTAAGATACTCATGAAAGTATAATCAAGAATAGGGAGAAAAGAACAATTAGAGCCCCAGTTCATTTTGGGTTCAAGGACATGATGTCTTTCGCATTGTTCACAGAGAGTGGAGATCCCTCCACCTTTCAAGGAGAAAAATCTTAAAAGGATGGAGACATGTGGTTGTCAGCCATGAACAAGGAGATATAATCTCCACATAGAATCAGACATGGGAGTTGGTGAAACTTCCTACAAGTCAACGAATTATAGGGTGCAAATGGATCTACAGGAAAAAAAAAGCATTAATAGAAAAAGAAGGGTGAAAAGTACAAGACAAGGCTCGTAGTGAAGGGGTACTTGCAGAGGGAATACATGGATTACAATAATTTTTCTCTTCGATCATGAAAGATACCTCAATCAAGGTGTTACTTACGATGGTAGGTAGAATCCATTTTAGAATTGGAGCAGCTAGATGTGAAGACAATATTCCTTCATGGGAACTTAGAGCTGGTAATTCACATGGAGCAACCTTAAGGTTTCGAGGAGCTTAGTAAGGAAGGCCACATGTGTAGGTTGAAGAAGTCATTTTATGGGCTTAAGTAGTCTCTGAGGTAGTGGTACAAGTGGTTTGATTCCGATATGGTGGATATTGGGTATAACAGTTGCAATTATGATTGTTGCATATACTATAAGGTACTTGTGGATGGTTCTTATATTCTACTAATGCTTTATGTAAATGATATGCTGAATATTGCAAAGGACAAGATGAAGATACATATGCTTAAGTCTCTATTAAGTAAGAATTTTGACATTAAGGATCTGGGTACTACGAAGAAGATTCTAGGTATGGAGATAAGCAAAGACAGAGAGTCTGAGAAGCTGTGTCTTTCTTAGAAAGGATATGTGCAGAAAGTGCTAGGGAGGTTCCATATGAAAAGTGCTAAGCTAATTAGTACACCTCTAGCAAGTTACTTTAAGTTGTCAACCAAGTCATGTCCAAGTACAGAGGAAGAGATTTTAGAAATGTCATGGTTCCAAACGCGAGTGCAGTGGGAAATCTGATGTATGTAATGGTTTGTATGAGGATGGATATCTCACAGGTAGTCAGCGTGGTTAGCAGATATATGGCGAATCTAGGGAATGAACATTAGAATATTGTTAAGTGGATTCTCAAGTACCTCAGGGGCATAATCGATATTGGAATCATGTTTGAGAGACACGGAGCTTCAGGTGGAGTTATAGGCTTTTGTGGATTCAGATTATGCAGGTGATTTGGAGAACATGAGGTCCACTATGGTTTACGCTTTCACATTAGTAGGCAAACCGATATGTTGGAGATCTACACTAAAGTTTATGATAACATTGTTTACAACTAAAGTAGAATATATGGCTGCGACAGAGGCGTTAAAAGATATATTATGGCTGAAAGGTCTAATAGGAGAACTTGTGTTAAAGCAGGAGGTGATTTGGTTGCATTGTGATAATCAGAGTGTTATCCATCTGTTGATGAATCAGGTATATCTCACGCAGACCAATCACGTGATGTTCCATAAGATACATGAGCTCATTACTTTAGGGGAGATTCCGTTTTAGAAAATTCATATAGTTGAGAATGTCGTAGATATGTTGACAAAGCTAGTGACCATAAAGAAGTTCAAACATTGGGCTTGACCAATCTTACTAGTCATTGATGATATTGGGCACCCTTCGTAAGGGTGCAGATGGAGCTACGTTCTAGGTGGAAAATGGAGGGAGTGGTTTACGCTCAAGGTGGAGGTTATGTTAGGGGTCTTTAGGGTGACTTGGTAGAATACAAGTCAAGATGAAAATTGTTGGGCAGGATGCCTTGAATTCTACCTCACAGGGTAATACAGTTGACCATAACTCGCTGTGTAATTCACAGTTGACCATGACTCGCTTTGATATTCATGGTCGATCGTCAGCGCGATTGTCGAATTTGCGCAATTTTATGCAAAATAGGATATTTAAAGTCCGATTTGGTTTATGGATATTCTAATACGAGTGTTTTCTCTTTAGGGACAAGAGTTTTGCTAAAGGAGACCGTTTCTACACTTATAAAGGGCTTGTGAAGGAATTTTTTCAAGAAATTTAGCGTTTCCTATAGGTGCGCATCGCAATGGGAGATCAGGTGAAGCTGTAATCGAATAAGGTGTACTCTAAGATCTTGATTATAATGGAGATTTCTGTCTCTGTGCCGTAGTTTTTTTTCCACAAAAGGTATTTCCACATAAAATATCAAGTGTTTGTAGTTATTTGCTTTTAGTTTGATTATCTACTTTATTATATTATTTTATCTTTGTTTATCGTGCTTTCGCAAAGTGCACAGATTTGTAGTGGTATTAGATCTGAATTTCTAATACCTAGGGTTTGATCTAGGTTTGTTGTTCTTGGGTTTACATCGTTGTGGTATGATATAGAGCTTGTTTACTTCAACAAGTACAAACATTACAATTGCACATGTATTCTAGTTAAGTAAGGTTTAATTGACGATTGATGTTTTAATTTCTGTTTATTGAGCGTACTCGTTATGATGCATAAGGTAAAATAAATAGTTGAGTTTGGCTATTATTGAGGTGTAAGTCATCTCTCGATAGAAATGATAGTACTGCTTGAAAGTCCACATGCGAGATCACACTTGGCATGGGATTTTCATGTCACGGGCACTTACTATCAGAATTTATGTTGTTGAAAGTGCTGGTATTTGTGATCATGCTTGGTCTCATTTTGATAAATGAAGTGACAACTTTTGTGGTCCTACATCAATAGTTTTAAAGGACCGAATTATATAGGGAACAAACTATGATTCATTGAAAATATCTAATAAAGTTTTGATCTTGTAAAATATGGTCTAGATATATAATTAATTATATGTATATGCCATTAATAAGAGGTCCAAGTGGGAGAATGTAAAATTAAATGGGAACATATGGCATTAGGGACACATGCAATTAAATGGACAGTTTGGATCATCCAAACATCCATCAAACGGGGCCAGAGAAGTGGGATGTGTATAGACCCTCAATGGATTAAAGAGTACCATATAGACTCTTTTCCAAAAGTCATAACTTGCAATGGGTTTCTCTCTCACAGTGCCGTGAAAATAGGTTGTTGTGATGGAGAATCCGCGATGGGTTGAACTTCTCCACTCCAATTCTATATTACAAAAATAGATTTGGTCTTCTCTCATTCCACTTCAGCAAAGTAACAAAGAAGCTCCATTGAGCCTCTTGTAGAGAAGAGCAGAAGACTAAGCGTCGATGTAAACCATCCCTCTAGTGGAGCTCGACTACCAAATTTAATGACTGACCAAGGTATAGAGTCTAAACCGCTTTTATAACCCTTGATTGATGCATGATGATCCTTGGCACTTGTTGGTTTTACACTTAAATAATTTATCTAACTTATATTTTAAGCGATTCGAAGTTAAGGAGTAAAATGATCGTTTTACTTAATTGGATAGTCAAGTATATGAACGAGTACAATGCTTTAAAGGTTCGTTTACAATGATGGGATGCCTACTATATGATATGGACTAATGGTTAACGAGGTCTAAGGTTACTAAGTCATCTCCAGGAGTTGGATCGGTAAAAGATCATGTCTCTAGGTTAATATTCACGAAAGATGGTCACTTAAGATATACGTTAAAATAAATCTTAAAACAAAACATAACTATTATAGGTTAAAGAAAATCAAGGTTAATCACCAAAATTCAAATAACAACCCCAAAAAATATTTGGGATATTATGCAGTTAGCCTGATTCAATTCGGCCTACTACGGTTTCAATATAAATTTCATAAACTTTAAACTCCCATATGACTATATCCTTCTCTCTCTCACCCTTACCGACACCGCCCCTCTCTCATCTCCATCCCTCTCCTCCCACCTCTCTATCACAATCCAAAATTCGGAACCTGAGTATGGTGACTTTAATCCCAAGTTTTAGGGTGTGAACTAAGTTTTATACATTTATACATCTGCATTAATATTCAAATAATCATTCATCCAAACTATAATAATTGAAATTTAAACTTTAACTTAAAACTCTAAATACTAAAAATTTAGATCCTCTTACTACTAAAGTTCCTCTCATCCCTCCTTTATTAGAAGTTTTCAGAAATAAAATAAACTAAGCATTAAAGTTTAATGAAAGTATCCATATATGTATTCTTCATCTTCAGTTTGTCTTTGGCAGAAGCTTCTAAGGAGGTTATGCTAAGACCTCCTTATTACTTACCTAAGGCTAAGCCTGAAAAGATACAATAGGTGGGGCGAACCCCAAAGGAGAGAAAAGAGAAAAAGAAGAAATAAAAAAGAAAAAGAAGACACCCACACCATAGGGGCAGGGGAGAGAGAAGAGGGGGAAATGAGGGAAAAGACCACAAGAGGTCAAAAGGCCTACAGCCTGAGACAGACGTCAAATAAGATCAGCAAGGTCAACCTCAGTAATAAATTTGAAACTAGAATGCAAATGTAAGGCATAAATCGTAGATATAATAGTCCATAAGCTGCCGGAGATAAACCTGACGTGGTTGGAGGAAGAGGTAGCAAAGAAGTGGAGCCTCCTAGTGAACAACCGCATCTCCCAAGAGGAGGACAATGGGTCTTTATTGGTTGTCAGACTTTGTTGATTGCTCACCAAAATGCTAGTCCCTACAGATTGATCAGAACAAAAGAAAGAAAAAGCATAAGATAATATTTGCAAGCATTTGTCACCCGCCCCATGCGTATACTCAGATATAATTCCCTAAGAAGGAATATCATTGGGAATGCAGTATATGAGGCCGAACCTTGAAGTCAAAATCTTAGCGCAAGATATGGTCTAGGCACGGTCAGGCCTAAGGCACTGAGTATGTTGGCGAGTTGGAGGTCGCGAAATAGAATAGGATGTAGGGAAGTTCCAGGCAGCAGAGATATTGAAGGGGGCCTTGGTTGCAATAGATGGGCCAAAAAAATAAAACGTCCTAGTTCTCAGCTCCCAAATGATATTCCTAAAAATAATCTCTTTTGGGGAATGTTTGCTGTTAAATATATGGTTATTCTTTTCTCTTCAAGTATGCCACCTCAAGGTCGAGAATGAAAGCTAGCAAAGTAAAGAAGATATAGGGTCAGTTGCATTATCCACAAGATAAGCAACAACATGGGTAATTGTAAAATGGTGGATAAAGAAGATACAAAGTTTAGAGTGTAAATTTCTCCATATCCACTCAATGAACCTACACGAAAGGAATAGGTGGTTAAGGGATTGAGTATCATGCTGACAAAAAACACATGTAGTATCATTGATAATGGCTAGAGAATAAAGCATGTCCTTTGTTTTGAGTTTTCATATGAAAGCCATCCATGACGCAATAGAGTATCTAAGGATACAACCACTGAAGCAGATAAGATCACTCCAGGGCGGGCCCTGGCTAACAAATATACATGCAATCTGTGCAGCCTCAAAAGTGAGTGCACCATTTTGTAATAGATTCCAAACAATTTCATCCTGTATTGGGACAATCTGGTGTGTCTTAATCTCCTGAAAGAGGTTAGCCAAAACAACAGTGTTAGGGTAAGGAAACTGCCACTTGGTATAATGGATTAGGAGACTAACCTGGAAGTTGGTTCCTAGACCGAGGTCTTGAATGACAAAATCACCCAAGCGATCATAAATACTAGAATTGTCCAATCAGGGGTCAAACCAGAAGTCCGTACTCTGCCCATTCCCTACAAGAAATCTGGTGTGAGCCTTAGTAGTGTCGCAAACATTGAGGACACTGTGCTAGGCCCAGGATGCATTAGGAGTCAATTAGGCATTCTAAATAGTTCTAGATCCAATATAATTTGCATGGACCTACCTTGGGAGAAGCTTCCAAAGAGGTTATGCTAAGACCACATTCATTTTTGGGCCTTCAGATCTGATCCCTAATGGTATGAAATGACGAGAAGCCTCGAAGAATGTCCCTTATGCATTTCGAAATAATATTGTAGTAAGATTTAGGTAGCAAAAATGCATCGGACTAAAAGATATGAAGGTCAGAAAGAGTGGAGTTAATTAGTTCCAGCCTACCTGTAAAAGAAAGGAGGGACAATGTCCATCCACATAACTTTCTATTAAGGCTATCAAGAAGAGGCTGGTATTGAATGTGAAATATTGCATATTTACCCTCAATTGTGAATTAGTTTAATTTATATGCATAGATATGTTAAGTTGATCTAATTATGTATGTTTTTCTATGCAAGGTGACTGTCACGCCCCAAACTCGGAAACCGGGCTCACAAAATTCCCGATCGCCGAATCCGGCGCCGACAGCCTCCGTAGTATCCCATTCTCGGCTTCCAGCGCCCATACGCCAGATTCCGATCCTGGGATCCTACAAGGAGGATTTTCAGTATGAATTTTTTTTTATATATAATGTAATGGAGCATAACCACAAGCATAACCAAGCCACAAAACAACAACACCACATATCCACTATATCAAAAACTTTTAAGTACAATGCGGGATGGGAAATACAATGTAATGATATCAAAGAAAACTCCAAAAGCTCAAGAAGACTGCTGCACGCTCCGAGCCCAACGCTGTTGCAACCTAACACCACCTGCACGCATCTATCGTGCATAAGCTTACAAAAGCTTAGAGGGTGGTGAAAGTGTGTGTAAGGCGAGTGCCAAGTGTACAATATCAGAGTAATGCGGAAATATGCGGTAAGTCCATGAATGCTATCAGCTATACTAAAGCTATGTAATGCAAGGCATGAATGCTGTCGGTCATACCAAGACCATGCGATGCGAGGCCTATGTAGCCAAATGTCATATGCGAGATGCAAAGCAAGCGTGCCAGTACTCATAAGTACACATATCAGTACAGTTCCTCTCTGGATATCACCGGGGTCTAATACACCTCACACTGACTGCCTCCTCCCTAGCTGCACAGTCAAGCGAGTGGAAGAGACTACACTATCCGCCTGACCAGTAGTCTGCCAATACCTACCTGGCTCGTCGATAGCGGACACATTTGCGAGCTGGTCAAACTCAGCCTAGCTTATAGCCCCCTCACTCAGGCGGATAAGGCCACACCCCCTTCCAACCGACCACGACACAGTGGGAGACGCGGCCTACTGGTATTCGGCACTCGGGCGCTCGTGTATCCACTCGGTCTCGACGTTGGAGCACCTCCTGGTACCAAAAAGGTTCTGGGATTTTCACCCAAGGACATCCTAAGTGCCCACAATGCTAGAACAAAGTATTTCCGGTATCCAATACGGCCATCCACGATGTGCCTGTGGAGCCACGGCCCTGATGTCACTAGGGCGTGCAGTGATCAAGTCACACATATGCGAGATGCATGAATCACACCGTCAAATCATGCAGCAATCCATGTGCGTACAATGCGATAATGTGGGGCACTCCGCCTCATAAGGAGTCCCCTAAGTGGTCTGCCCAATGGCGTATGCTATGCTCAGTCACTACTCATATCAAGCATACATATGATGCGTATGGGTATGAATCATGGAGCTATACTAAGCATGTTATAAAGTGGTGAACTATCAACAAATGTGGGTCTACTAATGGGCCCTAGGGAGAGTTATAATGCGGACATTAAACCAACATTATTCTACAATGTGGACGTCAAACCAACATTGCTCCCAAGGCATAGCCCGCTATAAGACATCATTACACAAACCATGGGGAAATCATACATTGCAATGGACCCTAAGGACCTCCCGTTGGGCCTCGACCTATGGGCCTTGGATACATCAAGTGGGCCGCATCATATGGGTCTTATATAAATCAAGTGAGCCACATTAATGGGCCTTAGGTACATTGCAATGGGCCATATCCCATGGGCCTTTGAAACATCACAATGGGCCTCGTAACATATGCCACAAATACATTGAATGAGCCTAAACACATGGGCCATGTATACATCAAGGTGGGCCTCAACAACGGGCCACAAATACATCCAGATGAGCCTAATCACATGGGCCTTACATGTATACCAAGGTGGGCCTCAACAATGGCCACAAATACACAAGATGGCCTCACAACATGGGCCTTATATATACCAAGTGGGCCGTATACATATCAAATGGGCCACATCAATGGGCCGCACCAATGTAAGTGGTGATAAAGAATTCCACCATTAAAATTCCTAGGGCCCACCATAACATTTATTTCTCATACCATCTGTTCATAGGGTCACCAAGAACTTGGTGGCCCAAGGGTCTAATGGTGGACGTTCAATCGTCACTATACAGTGTGGTCCACATGATAAATAGATCTATCTTATTTTTAGCCCCAAGCCTTAATACAAGCTTGCCAAATGGTGGACTGTTTGGATGCAACACAAGTATCATGGTGGGGCCCACATGAAGGCCCACCATCCCTTATAATATAAATAATATAACATATAATTTATATATAATATATATATACAATATTATATATGATATAATATTATATATACATATATATATACACATACATATATATATGCATCACACACTCACACACACACACGCATGCACCCACCCACACACGTGCACACACACGTGCACACCCCCACACGTATGCACACACACGTGCACACCCCACACGCCCACCGTCCCCCTGGACGGTGGGTTTTGAAACAAAACATCACAGTGGGTACCACCGTCCAGGCGGACGGTGGTAATAAACACATGCATCATTGTGGGTCCCATCCGTAATGTTTATTTTCCATCCAACCAGCCCATAAGGTCACGCATACCCAGATGGAGGGTAAAAACAAATTTCAGCTTGATCCAAAACTTCTGTGGACCCAAAGTGGGTTTTAATGGTATATGTTCAATTCACACTGTTTCCTCTGGTGTGGGCCACCTGAGCGTTGGATCGAGCTTATTTTTGGAGGGGACCCACCTCAAGGGGCGGTCCACCTCATGGACGGTGTGAATACAAAATATACATCATGGTGGGGTCCACAACTAGGGCCAATGGGGACCACCCTTTTTTGTTACGTCATGGCAGCAAGGTTCCTGCCACCTTTTTCTCAAATGTAAAAAAAAAATTGTTATTCTAGGTGGGACTCACATTAACCAGATCTACCCCGTCCATTGTATGTGTCCCACAAAATTAAGCGTCCAAACTAAATTTAATGTGGGTCCAAGCTCCACGTGGACCCCAGCAATCATTTTCCAAAGTTTTAACGGCAAAGACCACTGTTTCCTATGGTAAGGCCCACTCGATTATCGGATCAGCCTCATCTTTTGACTCAACGCCTAAAATGGGCGGGAGAATAGAATGGACGGCGTAGACCATCTACATACATCAAGGTGGGGCCTACATGAGCACCCACTTCCAATGCCTTAGAAAAGGCTGATATTTGTATTTGGTTTTAAAACGTCCAGAGAGTCCCTGGACTCTCTTTTCTTCTTCTTTTTTTTTTGGGCATGCAATGCCTTTGAGGTGGGCCCTTCCTAGGTGGGCCACCACATGGGGATGTGGTGTGGTCACCATACATATGTAAAGTGGGCCCCACCTTTAGATGGTTTGGATCCAATACATGCTCCATTGTGGGGTCCATTCAAGTGGGCCACACAATCATAACATCACAAGAAAAGAAAAATGAAAGAGAGAGAGAGAGAGAAAGTGGGACACACGTGTGATGGAGGGACCCCGATATTATGGGCCCTCCGTTACATGATCTACAACATACATTAAGTGGGTCCCATTTCATATGGGCCCACCGATCAAAATCAACAGTGGAGATCCGTTCTCCACCGAAATGGATGGTCTAAATGGCCATGTTATGCAAAGAAAGTAAACATCATGATGGGGTCCATGGAGAATGGCCCCATCATGGATTGATCTTGAAATCAAAGTGGACCATTGGCCACATTTAGGGTCCAAAATGAGATCCATACCATTGATCGGTAGGCCTCACTTGGCCCATTATCAAAACAAGAATCTACACCTATAGGAGCACCCACCGTCGATCTTCTTCGGTCCGTTGGAACGTCAACCTTCTTGTGCTCCTCTTTGATGGTGGAGATGGGAAATCAAGGGCTAGGATGAGAGGTTTTGGGAAGGGAAAGGTGGGCCACACAAGGTCATTTTTTTCCATGGAAGGCTTGGACGTGGGAGCTCTCTTTGCTCTTGGTGTAGCTTTGAAAATGAATGAATGAGAATTAAAGGAGAGGGAGGGAGAGATAAGAGAGAGGGAGAGTAGCTTAGGTAGGTAATGATGACTTGTAAGAGAGGGTGGCTAGCATTAAATGCTTGTAAGAGGGCTAGGGGTGTAGGGTGGCTATAGCTTAGGCTAGGGGTGTAGGGTGGCTATAGCTTAGGCTAGGGGTGTAGGGTGGCTATAGCTTAGGGTGATGTCATCCATCACCCTCATAATTACCTAGGGATTGGTGCCACATGGGATGGGTGGGTCCCGCAATGTGCGGTCCACGGTTATTATAATGTATGGTCCGCATCTTATGATCTAAGCGTCGGATTGGCGCATGAGACGCGGCGTTAGAACCGCAGCGACGGTGCGGTCGCACTGATACAGGTCTCGGATTAAACCGACTCGAATCTAAAGGATGTGACTTACGATCGATCGCAATGTCAATTATCGGTCACGGACTGCCGGACTTCGACGGAAAGGATCGCAGGATTCATCGGAACAGTACGAACTAGGATACGGGTCTTACAGTGACTTGGAGAGCTAAGATGAAAAGGCGATTAAAGTAATTATTTAAAACTCAAAGAATGGTCAAGTGGAGTATCAAATGTTTGGAGGATAGTATTGAAGAGTTCAAGTGTCAAAGATCCAAGGAAACCAAGTGCTTAAGATGAAGAGAAGTATGGAAAATCACATAATCAAATAACGTAAATAACAGACTATTCGGCCTTACATGAGACATGTTTAGTTCAATTGAAAGTGCCAACAATAGTCTAGCAATAAAAGTGGTTTTCAGAGTAAATTTGGCTTGACCATTTGGTGCGATTTTGGTGCGACCGAAGGTGATCGTTGATGTAAACGAAGCATAACAAAAATGTGTAAATTCGAAATCGGTGCAAATGTGTTGCAATATTTTCTTATTTAAATGGCTGATTTAGGACATTTTAAACACGAATTAGGCTTTAGGAGAGAGAGCAAGAGCTTGCAGAGTGTCTATGAAGCCATTCTTCTTCTTTAATCTTTTGGTTCTAGTTTATTTTTCTGTTTTTATTTGAGTTTAGTTCAAGTATGACAATGGTCGGCTAAATCTCTTACCTAGGGTTAAGAGGTGAAGCTTGTAGTTATTTTTATTGTTCTAGTTTGCTTTAATTCAAGTCTTATGGTTTGAATGTTGAATAATTCATTAATTTTAGTTTGAATAAAGATTTGGTTTTAGTTTACTTTGATCCATTGTCGACTCTGGGCACTTTAGATGTTTAGAAAGGCCAAGATTATTTTCTTATCTATTTTGCAAGAGATTGATCTATAAAATTCATGGATTAATCGTATACTATGGATACGATAGATACTTTGGATTCCCTACGATCAATAACTTGGCGGTTCATGTATGATTGAATCAATTGAAGTTCAAATCTATTTTAGTCTATGAATTTTCAAATAACCACACTATTATTAATCTGAATAAGATAAGATTTTGATTTCAGTTATGTTATATAATTGAATCAAGTGAATTAAGCATCGAGAATGGTTAGATCTAAAGTGCTTTGAGATTTTATTGATTTTCTCTCTACAACATTGAGATTTTCATTATTGCTTTATTTTAATTTAAATTCCATGGTTAGTTCTAGTTTTAGTCTAGTTCTAAAGTGCTTTAAGAATATACCAATATAAGTCCTTCAGGATTCGATCTCGGTCTTACCAAATTAAAACTATATCATAGCCATGCACTGTCACCCTTCTATATCGATCACATTTTGACATTATTGCTGGGGACTTCGGTTGCATTTTAATTTTAATTTTTTTTTTTAAGTATTAGAGTTTGTTTAGGATAAGGAGTAGTTTTCTCCACGTTTTTAGGTTAGGATTTTCTAAAAAATTCAGATATTACCATTATTTTCCTGTTTTGTAGAATCTAACTTAGAATTGTCAATCGGGTACTTTCCTTTCAACCCTATTGCTTTAGATTATTTATGAAATTTTCTTTTGCTGTAAAAGTTTTATTTATTTTAGAAGTAGCAGGTTTAGAATTAGGTTTGAGTGGTTAATGCCCAAGTGGGTTCATGATCACACTTTTCATCTTTTAAGTGAAGGAGAACTAGTTAAAGGATTGCTTATCCACCACCATGTTAGAAAATACTTGAGATCATGTGAATTGGCCAATAACATAGCTGAGAATTAACTTAATCGGCGAGTTAAAGAAAAAACACAACAAGATGAGAATAATATGCACAATGATCCAATAGTTATAACTTTACGTGACTATTTACAACCAGTTAGGACGAGCACCCATTCCTGCATAAATTTTCCACATAATGATGGAAATGTGGATTTTAAATCGAGATTGATTCAACTACTTCCAAAATTCTGTGGACTTGACTATGAAAGTACTGTAACATCCCGAATTTTCGTGGACAGAGTTTATTCTCGTGCCTGAGAAAAACGAGTGTTAATAATGTATAAATTAGCTAGATGCTTTAAAAATTACACTATATCTATATGTATATATATATATATATGTATATATATATATATATGTATGTATATATATATATATTTTCCGTTTAGATCACACCCAGTTACATTCATGAAAGTAACCATTCAAAAGAATAAAATCGACTATATTCATTATTTCATTTGAGTAAAGGAATTTAACAAATTATCAAATGCCTTCTCAACAAAGAGGAAAATGGCAATGACCAACTTAACAAAGAGGAGAGTGGCAATGACTAATCCAATAAAGAGAAGAGTAGCAAGGGCTAACTCAACAGAATTGGTAAAGGCAAGGGCAAGGCTTGTATCCATCGTTCCAAAAATAATGAAGATCACACGTAATTAACATCATACCATAATTTCTAAAGGATAAATAATTGTTGATGGTAAATTAAATAATTGCAGGGAGAAAATCAGAGTAGCATGAAAGCAAAGCATGTAAAAGGGCCAGATAAATCATATTAACTTAAATCAAGGTAAGCTTAAAGGAATCCCTCGCATAAATTCAAAAAGATTATTTTATACTTGGTCCATATTGTGGGCAATTCAAGTCGTTCATATGATGAAAAAATATCCTACTACGACTACTCACGAGGTTTTTTCACTCGATAGACACTAAAATCAACGGTTAAGGGGCTGATTTGTCAATTGGGTCACTTTTACAATGATCTAAGGGCCGAAATTTAACGTGTATGGTTAATTTATGATACATAGGCATGGTATAAAATTTCACATCAAACGGGTCATGGAAACCATGTGATCTAGAATTCAGGGGTCTAGGTTAATAACATTTTCATAATTATTTCTGATATGAGAGTTTTAAAAAATCTAATGGTTCTATATGGTTATAGGCACGTTTCTAAGTAATTCTTACAAAAGGACTTATATCTAAATCATTATGAATAAAGAGTTATTCACCAAATTAATTAGGGAATGTACATATATTAAACCATACAATGGATGGTCAGATGACATGTTTAAAATAAGAAAACTTGATGGTTAGTAATTTAGTCATGTATGTAGGTAGTAGTATGGTCGGTTTTGTAAATGGATGAACACAAACAGGTTTTTGGAGTGATCAAGAGGTAGAACATGTATATCGTTAGATTCAAGTGACTTGTTTACATGTGTATGTTTCTTAGATTGTAGTTCTGATGGTGGGTTTAGCATATTACTAGGTGGTGAACAAGATGAATGGATCAAAATTTTAATTTGATATGTGTATGAGCAGATACAGATATCAAATAATTAGTTTATTATGATCAAGTGGTCCAAACTCAAAGTGGACGGTCAGATATCTTTACCTATCAGTGGATAGTTGATTGAACGGTTGGTTATGATGGATAGGTGGGAATACTTGGGTATATGATGATCCTATCTCAAAATCAATGGTCAGATGACTTGATCTATGGATGGAGATTATTCTCAATGGTCAGATTCGTGTTGGAGAATAGATGTAAGGTTAGGATTGCTAGATTAGTATCATACACATGTATATAATAAGTTAAATTTCATGATAACATTCGAGAACTTTTTATACTCGGGTATTGAAAAGTTCGGGGTGTTACAGAAAGTCAATATCTACATTTCAAAGAGTTTGATGAGATTATAGCCACCCTACACTTTAATAATATGTCAAATGATAACTTAAGACTAAAATTGTTCCATTTTTATTTAAAGGAGAAGGCCAAGTTATGGCTATACTCCTTAAGGTCGGGATCGATTGGGACATGGGTTGAGATGACTTGAGAGTTCCTTAAAAAGTTATTTCTGATTTTTAAGACTAATACCCTCAAAAGAGTTATAATGAATTTTTCATAAAAAGAGGAAGAAACCTTCTAATGTTGAAGATGTTTAAGGAACTTCTAAATGCCTATTGTTGAGACCTAAATATTGCATATTTATCCATTCAATTATATTAGCTTTCCTAGAATTTAAGTGTTAATCCGATATGATTATGTATGTTTTCATCATACGAGGTGGTTTTAGACCTAAAGATGAATATACGCTTAAAAGGATAGATTTAGAACTCAGAACAAGATAATGAAGAATTGAAGATTCGTAGGTCATTAATGAATAATTCACGTACCAAATATCTAAGAAAACCATGTATAAAGGATGAAGAAAAGATTGACAAAATCACAAGTCCAACAATAAAATAAACAAACTGTTCGGTCCCACCTAAGGTCGGTTTGGTTTGACTGAAAGTGTACTAAACAGTCCAGTAAGAAATTACGATTTTCATAATTAATTCGGCTCGACACTTCAGTCCGATCGAAGCTAACTTTGGTCCCACCTAAGAAAAAGATAGACATATTTTACAGTATTTTTCAGATGAAATTCAGTGCGACCGAAGGTAATTTTGGTGTGACCAAAGCATACTGAATTGCAAAAGTTTGAAGTCGGTGCAAACTTTTACTATTTAAAGTATTTTTCCTAGTTGTTTTAGAGACAAATTAGAGCTAGAGATAGAGACCAAGGGGTGATGGAGTCTCTATAAAGCCGTTCTTTTTCTTCGACTTCTCAATTCTAGTTTGTCTTTCTTTACTTTTCTTCTAAGTTATTAACCATGTGAGGCTAATTTCTTAGATAAGGCTAAGGGATGAATGTGAGACCCGAACCGAGTCCGCATGTGTGCATGTGCGTGTGTGAGTATGCATCTCGTTCAAATTGGTCCCGCGGTCCTACCAGTCAAATTTCGGTGACCTGCGACCATTGGGTAGTGTTTGCGTCATCCTTGAGTTCAGTCATGTAAACCCGACTCGAATTAACCCGAGACCTATACCATTGCGACTGCATCGTCGCCGCAGTTCCAACGCCGCGTCTCGCGCATAAATCCGATATGTAGATCAAAAGTTGTGTACATTTCATTGTATGACCTTTAATCATGTGGCCCACTTAAGTGTCATGCATGTGGACCACACTCCTCTTGGCACAAGTTCCCATGTAATACTATACACACCACTAAAATTCCATAGCTAACACTACCCACCCCACACACACCACCCAAAAGCCTACTCTACCCTACAACCTTGTTTTCTCCTCCCATAGGTAATTATTTCTTTTCTTACAAATAAATAATTTCTCTCTCTCTCTCTCTCTCTCTCTCTCTCTCTATCTCCTTACCTCTCTCCCTCCTTCTCATTCTCTCCATGGCTAGCAAATCCCCCATTTTCTCTAGCCCATTCTTTCCCTAATCTCTCTAAATCCGTCCATTTCAATATCATCTCATCCATTGATTTCCCTTCCTTGGAGCTAGAGAAGCAAGGAGATCTAGATTTTTGTAAGGATCAAGGTGGGTGCTCTTAGATCCTTCTTCATTTCTTTCTTAGGAGCTTGTGGGACCCATCAAGTGGTGATGGAGGTCCCTCATGTCTTCATGGTTGAGGCCAATGGCCCTTTTTCCTTGCATGCATGATCCATGGATGGGGCCATTCTCCATGGACCCCATCATGACATTTTCCATTGATGCATGTCATTTTCCTCTCTTGTAGCTGGATTATTTTTATTTTTCATTATTCTATTCTTAATTTCCTGATGTGTGTGGCCCACTTAGTGGCCCCGGAATATCCAGACCGTCCAAGCAAAGTGGACGCCCATGGCTGTCCATTCCTTGGACATTGACACTTTATTTGCTCCATTTTGGGCACATGCAATGGGTTTTATGGAGGGGGTATGGTTTGGATGTTTGTGGGGCCCACTGGGGTGGTCCATACCACAATTTTCATGGATTGATTTCCTCTTTTTATAGTGATTATAATTATTTTAATTCAGTATTATGTTGCTATCCAAAAGCCATCTGGACAGATTTTTGAGTTGTCTTAAGCTCAGTTTTGGCGATGATTGGTGGGGTGTTTGGTCCTATTTGATATATACCTCTTAAAGGTGGGGATCCAACCTAGATGTTTCCCAAATTTCACCCTCATCCGACCCTATTTGATCACCCAAAAAGGGTGGGCCAAGAAGGTTGGACGGTCCAGATTTTTTTGGACTGTCTAGCTATTCTGCTGCTTTAAAAATATAAATATCAGCTTGTTTTTGAAGTAGTGGGCCACCTTTGTGGACCCCACCTTGTTGTATACTTGTGTAGGGATGTTGGTCCTACATTTTCTTAAAATTTGGCATACCTGGGCCCACTCTAATGGGGTTCACAAATCAGGGACAGCAACATTGTTTCAGCAGCAGAATTGATTTTGAAATACCTTGCTGTCCATAAATTGTGGGAGTTAAATAAAATACTTTTAATATCCCAAAAATTCTAAACTTTTTTAGAGAGGTGTCCCACCCAGGATAGGACCTACCTGAAAAATTTTAGGGCCAATGGACCCAATTTGGGCATCCAAAAGGGTGGGCCAATATACTGGGCTGCCAGAAATTTCTGTTGTGCAGTCCAGCAGCATAGTTTCATAAAAATAAATTAAAAAAAAATATTTTCTCAGAAGGTAGGCCATATTTCTGGGTCCCACTTTGTTGTAGGCTTGATGAGGGACCTTGGGTCTAAATTTCAGGAATTTTGGAGGCTCAGAACCCACCCATTTGGATGGTCCAAATTCTGTATGGTTATTTCCAGCAACATTCTACCCTGGATACATTGTAACTCATGAATTTATTAAAATACTTTTGAGTATTCAAAAATTATGAAAATTTACAGAGAGGTGGTCCACTCATGGTGGGACCCACCTACAAAATTTTAGGGCTAATAGACGCCTGTGCACACCGTGGAAAGGCCCGGACTGGCCCACCACGTTGGGATGTCCAGGCCAGTCCGATTTTCTGGACAGATTGTTTCATTCAAATTAATTAAATTAATTTTAGATGTCCAAAAATTCTAAAATTTTATGGGGTTGTGGTCTGCTTATGGAAGGACCATCCTGCAAATTTTCAGGGCCATCAGGCCCCTGAACTGACCGTGGTATGACCCGTAAATTGGGTCAGTTTTGGGTCAAATATCCAGGCCCATATGACTAACCACCTTGGGATGCCCCTACCTTGGGCTGCTGGGCCTGCATTTTAACGGCATGGCCCACTTGAAGTAAGTGTTGTATATCCTCCTTCTTATCTGGCGGGACCCACTGTGATATGTGTGGGTCACCATGGGTCAGTAACCCATTTAAATTAAATAAATTTCTGGACTCCAGCAGGCCCAGGAAGTGGGTGGGCTGGAATTCCAGTAAGGGGCCCAAATTTGTGCATAGTTGATCTTTTGAAGCCGTGACGGCCCACCAGATTTAAGGGAGTGTTACACACACTCTTTGCCCTCCTTCCTTAGACATTTTGGGCTTAATTGGTGCCACTTGAGGCCCACCTTTGTGGTGGTTTGTGGGCTAGCCTTAACCATAATTTTTGATAGCTTTATAGGCCCAATAGGCTGGAAACCTATCCCTTGAGCCCAAGATTGTGCAAGGGCTGACCTTATTGATTCACGGGCCCAATGGGCCGTCTACAAGCTGATCATGTACATTTATTAGCCTTGATGCCCTCATAAAATGCTTAATTGTGGGCTGACTTGCAAGGCCCACATAAATGCATATTGTGGAGGTCCTTGCTAATTCTTTGGGCTGGTGTGGCAAGGCCCACACTGTCAGTATAGGCCTTGCCCATGTGTATTCTTGGGCTTACGGGTTGCCTTCAAGTCCACCATAATATATGAATTGGATGGCTTTTGTTTGGGCCATTTCTTTTGGGCCCATTATGTGATATATTATATGCATGTTTGTGTTAGCAAGTAGGCCTTGTGGACTCAGTTCTTTTGGATAGGCCCATTGATCTTGGGCCTATACTCTCCTATCTATTGTGATGGACTTAGGGGCAATAATACACAAGAGGTTGGGCCCTTGGTTGCCCACCAAACTGACTCTGTACTTGGGTCAAAAGTGAGGCCCAACTCACTTGTGTTAAATGTAAAACTTGCCCATGTAAATGAATTACTGGGCTGCCCATGAAGCCCACCACAATATATGGATTTATGATGTTTATGGTTGGACCCAAACCTTGCTTAAGGGCCCATCATGCTACCTAAGTATTGGGCTTAGTATATGGCCCACTAGGCCATGGATCGCTTAGGCCTTGGGCCTTATTTCATGCTCGAGTAGTGGCGGGCTACCTCTTGAGAACCAGTTGAGGTTAGATGTCCTCCTCGGTGGTCCCAGGGTAGGCCCAGGGTAGGCCCATAGTTTCTCTATGGATGGTTAAAGGCCCACCATAGACCCTAAGCCATTTGTTTAAGGCTCAATGTGTATATATGTGAAACCCACCTTAACACATGTTTGGTCCAGGCCATCCAAGCCTTGGATCGCCCGATCATGGAGGCACTCTCTGCCTTGGGTTGCTGCTGGATTCATAATCCAGTCAGACCCACTTGATCTTTTCTTGATGTATACACACCCTCCATCTGGTGGGGCCCCCTGTGAATATTGTTGGCCTTCATGAGATCATTTCCACTTATTTGACTAATTTTTTGGGCTTTAGCAGGCCCAAGAAGCTGAGCGGGCCGAACGTTTATTAAGGGGCCTCAAATTTACATTGTTATGGTTGAAACTTTGTTGGACATGGGACCCACCATATTGAGAACTTGTGTACATGTTACATGCTTATGTTTTCTTATAATCTTTGGGCTTAATCCGTGCATTCTTTTGGGTCACCTTTAGTGATCACATGAGGACCCCATCTTAGATCAGATTTTTGGGGCATCCCATGGGCCCAGAGTGGGTTGGGACGTCCCAGCTTGGCCTAACCATATATTGGGCCAGCTTCCACCTTTTTGATGGACTTGTGGGCTAAGATAAGGATGGTATTGGGCCCTTGGTTGCCCACTTAAATTGCTAGTTATTGGGCTGATGTATTTGGGCCCATTTCATCATCCAAACTTAAACTTATTTTTGGGCTGTATATTGCATACGCAGGCTGCCCACCAAGTCCAACTTAATGCATGGATTTTATGGCCATTGGGAATTGAGCCTTGGGCCTTAATTTTTCTCTTGGGGCCCATGTTGCTAAAAATGATATTATATCTTTTTATGGTCTATTATGAGGAATATATGTATGTGGTTACCTTTATTTTTATCTTAAATGTAGGCCTTGGACCTTTTATCCATATAGTTCATGGTTGATATGCCCTTTTGGGGAATGGTAGTTAAATGTCCCCATTATGGATCCCTCTAGGCCCGGCTGTATTTAAGAGTAATTGGATACTCATCTTAGACTCTTGCTAGGCTCATTTCTACATTACTTAGACCCATAGCTTGTATACTCAGTCTTGTGGGCTACCCTAGGTAAATGGGTCCCTACTAGAAGTTGGGTTCCTTAAGGATATTGTCTAAGTACCTAGTCTTGGTTGCTTCTTGGATAGAAGGAATGTAATATACACTGTATATTGCCATATAGTGTTGTTAAATTCATCCTCATGACCCATGTACATCATTGTATGCTTGGTTTACACTGAACCACTGTGTGTGTATGGTCATATTATGCCATTGGGCATTACATGTTACCTTCTCCAAGGGACGTAGTATTCCCTCTTGAGCATGTTGGATGCTTGGAATTGATGCATGGTTGATTGTGTGATTCATGCATCTGACATTGCATAACGTATGAGCATTATTGCCCTTGCTTCATCAGGGCTGTAGCCTCCACAGATACATCGTGGATGGCCATGTTTGGACACCGAAAATGTTACTTGAGCATACCGGGTGCATAGGATGCCCATGGGTGAAATTCTCAAAACTTCCATGGTACCAAGGATCTGCTCCAACGCCGTGACCGAGTGAAATATATGAGCGCACGAGGGCCTTATACCGTTAGGCCGTGACTCCCACTGTCGTGTAGTCGGTTGGATATGGGTGTGGCCTTACTCGCCTGATGTAAGGAGGCATTGCTAGGCTGAGTCTGACCAACTCGTGAATGGGTCCTCTACTTTCAGGCCTTGCTGGTGATCGGTTGTCCACAGGCGGGTAGTGAGGTGTCTTACGCTCGTTTGACTGTGTGTGGTCTGTAGAGCGGCAGTCATCCAGTAGTGTAATGGACCCCGATGATTTCCTTATGATGAAAATGTACTTGATATGTGGATTGGATATGAGCACTGGCATTACTTCGCATTGCATTTGCATCAGCTGTGTAAGCCTCATATTGCATCGCCTTGGCATGGTGCCCAGTCCTCATTGCATTACAGTACTCATTGCACTATATAGCCTTGATATGGCTTCCTTCATTATCGTACTGCCTTGGTATAGCTTCTTGCATTCATGATAGCTTTGGTAAGGCTAGTGGTATTGGTATTGATCATGACTCCCTTCTGCATTCTCTATATTCTTCTGAGCACTATTATCACACACCTTCACCATCCTCTAAGCTTTTTATAAGCTTATGCACAATCGATGCGTGCAGGAGATCCTAGGAAGGCATCGCAGTGGTAGAGTTTGGATTAGAGCTGAGCTTGAGGACCCAGTGTTGCAGACTTCATTTCTTTATTCTATTATCTTATGTATGTCCTTTTGGACCTTATGTAAGCTTGTAAAAGTTTAAATTCTTAGTGGATTTTATGATGTGTATCCTTTGTTACTTCCAGATGTATTTGTTGTGATCTTGGGTGTGCTCATATTGGTAATGATTGTACTGTTATGAAAATCCTCCTTGTAGGATCCCAAGATCGGAACCTGCCTTAGGAGCCAAGAATGGGATACTACGGAGGCTGTTGCGGCCAGAACCGGCCATCGGGTTCCTTGTGAGTCCGGTTACCGAGTCTGGGGCGTGACAGGAGTTGGTATCAGAGCCAAGTTTTATTTTTGGAATAACTTGGGATAATATCACATATCTGCTGCGAGCTTAGACAAGTAGTGTCCCGAGTGCGTTTCCCTCGTTTCGTTTGCGCCTTCAAGGATTTTAATTCATAGGTGTCCATCACCTTTGTTCTTTCTGTAGACCAAGCCGTCTAGTCGAGGTGCCCATGATTGTGATGCCCATGGTCGTGGTGCCCATGGACTTGGTTCTCATTCTGCTCCAACGATCCGAGTGACTTTTGCTCCATCATCTGAGATTCTTGTTTCCCCTCTGGAGCCTGTCATACCTTTTCCTGAGGCTCCCGCCGTACCTGTGCCTCCGCCAGAGGCCAGTGCTACATCTGCTTACCTGACGATTCCTGTAGGAGCTGAGCATCTCCAGCAATTGATGCAGGTCGTCACTGATGTTCTTCAGACCTGTCAGCCCGTTCCTGAGATGCCCAGACAGGTGGAACAAGAGCGTGCGAGTCCCCTTTTGCGAGATTCGACTCTGCAGCGTGCTCCGTTAGCAGTATTTCTACTTTAGGTCAAGGCCAAGTGGACCAGTTCGTAGAGGGATCGTGATCAGAGGAGAGGTTGGAAGAGGCAGACCCCCTCTAGTAGCTCTCGGCAGCATCGACAGCGGCAGAGGTGCGTAGCCTATCGAGCTGCCAAAGCATCAACATCACATGCAGTAGCTTCTTCATCATCATTAGCACCGCCGATTTCTTCATCTTCCAGCCCCTTTTCTGGAGTTTGCTTCGGTTGTGGGCAGACGGGACACCGTAGGTGAAAGTGTCCCCATCAGCAGGATGAACCTTTGCAGCGACCGCAGTAGTAGCAGAGACCGCATATGCAGAGTAGACGACACCCCCCAGCCACTCAGGCTTGATTTTGCGCGACTCATCAGGACCCTTGTTATTAAGGGAGTTGTTATGGGTATTCTCCTTGTCTCCGTAAGTATTGTGTTTTGGTGCATCGCACCCTTTTTGTATCCAAGGGCTTTTGTTCGATCAGATTTCTATTAGAGTCTGTCGTAATGGATTGTCAGTATTGACAGTTTTGGGAAGATCGCTGTGATGATATTATCGTGTTCCATTTTGGTTGGTGAGATGCTCTTGCCAGCTGAATAGTTTTATATTGCCGATGTCGAGCTTGTTTTGTTGTCAAGGCAGTACTTCTGGTTGGGGATGGTAGGCCAAATTGCTAGTTTTGTGGCTGAGTGTGACGCTTGTCAGCGTGTCAAGGCCAATCATCTGAGACCCCCGTAGTCCCTTGCAGTCGTTGAGTGTTCCAAAGTGGAAGTGAGAGAGTATATTGATGGATTTCATCGCAAGTTTGCCGAGATTAGGGAGCGTTATCCCCAGTTGTACGATGATTGATTGCATGTATTGCTTGTGTTGCCTTCTCTTGATTGACGATTGATATATATGATGATGTTATGCATTTCGTTGTCTCAATTTGGTCAATTTCGAAGAAGAAATTTCTTTATTGGTGAGGAGGATTGTGAGATCCGAACCGAGTCCGCATGTGTGCATGTGCGTGTGTGAGTATGCATCTCGTTCATCTTGGTCTCGCGGTCCTACCAGTCAAATTTCTGTGACCTGCGACCATCGGGTAGTGTTTGCGTCATCCTTGAGTTTGGTCATGTAAACCCGACTCGGATTGACCCGAGACCTATGCCATTGCGACTGCATCGTCGCCGCGGTTCCAACGCCGCGTCTCGCGCATAAATCTGATATATAGATCAAAAGTTGTGTACATTTCATTGTATGACCCTTAATCATGTAGCCCACCTAAGTGTCATGCATGTGAACCCCACTCCTCTTGGCACAAGTTCCCATGCAACACTATACACACCACTAAAATTCTATAGTTAATACTACCCACCCCACACACACCACCCAAAAGCCCACTCTACCCTACAACCTCATTTTCTCCTCCCATAGGTAATTATTTCGTTTCTTACAAACAAATGATTTCTCTCTCTCTCTCTCTCTCTCTCTCTCTCTCTCTATCTCCTTACCTCTCTCCCTCCTTCTCATTCTCTCCATGGCCAGCAAATCCCCCATTTTCTCTAGCCCCTTCTTTTCCTAATCTCTCTAAATCCATCCATTTCAATATCATCTCATCCATTGATTTCCCTTCCTTGGAGCTAGAGGACCAAGAAGACGTACATTTTTGTAAGGATCAAGGTGAGTGCTCTTAGATCCTTCTTCATTTCTTTCTTAGGAGCTTGTGGGATCCATCAAGTGGTGATGGAGGTCCCTCATGTCTCCATGGTTGAGGCCAATGGCCCTTTTTCCTTGCATGCATGATCCATGGATGGGGCCATTCTCCATAGACCCCATTATGGCATTTTCCTTTGATGCATGTCATTTTCCTCTCTTGTGGCTGGATTATTTTTATTTTTCATTATTCTATTCTTAATTTTCTGATGTGTGTGGCCCACTTAGTGGCTCCAGAATATCCAGACCGTCCAAGCAAAGTGGATGCCCATGGCTGTCCATTCCTTAGACATTGGCACTCTATTTGCTCCATTTTGGGCACATGCAATGGGTTTCATAGAGGGGGTATGGTCTGGATGTTTGTGGGGCCCACTGGGGTGGTCCATACCACAATTTCCATGGATTGATTTCCTCTTTTTATAGTGATTATAATTATTTTAATTCAGTATTATGTTGCTGTCCAAAAGCCATCTGGACAGATTTTTGAGTTGTCTTAAGCTCAGTTTTGGGGATGATTGGTGGGGTGTTTGGTCCCATTTGATATATACCTCTTAAAGGTGGGGATCCCACCTAGATGTTCCCTAAATTTCACCCTCATCCGTCCCTGTTTGATCACCCAAAAGGGTGGGCCAAGAAGGTTGGACGGTCCAGATTTTTCTGGACTGTCTAGCCATTCTGCTGCTGTAAAAACATAAATATCAGCTTGTTTTTGAAGTAGTGGGCCACCTTTGTGGACCCCACCTTGTTGTATACTTGTGTAGGGATGTTGGTCCTACATTTTCTTAAAATTTGGCAGACCTGAACCCACTCTAATTGGGTGCACAAATCAGGGGCAGCAGCATTGTTTCAGCAGCAGAATTTTTTTTTTGAAATACCTTGCTGTCCATAAATTGTGGGAGTTAAATAAAATACTTTTAATATCCCAAAAATTCTAAACATTTTTAGAGAGGTGTCCCACCCATGGTAGGTTCTACCTGCAAAATTTTAGGGCCAATGGACCCCATTTGGGCATCCAAAAGAGTGGGCCAATATACTGGGCTGCCAGAAATTTCTGTTGTGCAATCTAGCAACATAGTTTCATAAAAATAAATTTTAAAAAATATTTTTTCAGAAGGTGGGTCATATTTCCGGGTCCCACCTTGTTTTAGGCTTGATGAGGGACCTTGGGTTCAAATTTCAGAAATTTTGGAGGCCTAGAACCCACCCATTTGGATGGTCCAAATTCTGTACGGTTATTTCCAGCAACATTCCACCCTGGATACATTGTAACTCCTGAATTTATTAAAATACTTTTGAGTATTCAAAAATTATGAAAATTTACAGAGAGGTGGTACACTCATGGTGGGACTCACATACCAAATGTTAGGGCTAATGGACACCTGTGTACACTGTGGAAAGGCCCGGACTGGCCCACCACGTTGGGACATCTAGGCCAGTCCGATTTTCTAGACAGATTGTTTCATTCAAATTAATTAAATTATTTCTAGATGTCCAAAAATTCTAAAATTTTGTAGGGTTGTGGTCCACTTATGGAAGGACCATCCTGCAAATTTTCACGGCCATCAGGCCCCTGGATTGACTGTGGTATGGCCTGTAAATTGGATCAGTTTTGGGCCAAATACCCAGGCCCATATGACTAACCACCATGGGATGCCCCTACCTTGGGCTGCTGGGCCTGCATTCTAACGGCATGGCCCACTTGAAGTAGTGTTGTATATCCTCCTTCTTATCTGGTGAGACCCACTGTGATATGTGTGGGTCACCATGGGTCAGTAACCCATTTAAATTAAATAAATTTTTGGACTCCAGCAGGCCCAGGAAGTGGGTGGGCTGGAATTCCAGTAAGGGGCCCAAATTTGTGCATAGTTGATCTTTTGGAGCCGTGACGGCCCACCAGATTTAAGGGAGTGTTACACACACTCTTTGCCCTCCTTCCTTAGACATTTTGGGCTTAATTAGTGCCCCTTGAGGCCCACCTTTGTGGTGGCTTGTGGGCTAGCCTTAACCATAATTTTTGATAGCTTTATAGGCCCAATAGGTTGGAAACCTATCCCTTGAGCCCAAGATTGTGCAAGGGCTGACCTTATTGATTCACGGGCCCAATGGGCCATCTACAAGCTGATCATGTATATTTATTAGCCTTGATGCCCTCATAAAATGCTTAATTGTGGGCTGACTTGCAAGGCCCACATAAATGCATATTGTGGAGGTCCTTGCTAATTCTTTGGGCTGGTGTGGCAAGGCCCACACTGTCAGTATAGGCCTTGCCCATGTGTATTCTTGGGCTTAGGGGTTGCCTTCAAGTCCACCATAATATATGAATTGGATGGCTTTTGTTTGGGCCATTTCTTTTGGGCCCATTATGTGATATATTATATGCATGTTTGTGTTAGCAAGTAGGCCTTGTGGACTCAGTTCTTTTGGATAGGCCCATTGATCTTGGGCCTATACTCTCCTATCTATTGTGATGGACTTAGGGGCAATAATACACAAGAGGTTGGGCCCTTGGCTGCCCACCAAACTGACCCTGTACTTGGGCCAAAAGTGAGGCCTAACTCACTTGTGTTAAATATGAAACTTGCCCATGTAAATGAATTACTGGGCTTCCCATGAAGCCCACCACAATATATGGATTTATGACCTTTATGGTTGGACCCAAACCTTGCTTAAGAGCCCATCATGCTACCTAAGTATTGGGCTTAGTATATGGCCCACTAGGCCATGGATCGCTTAGGCCTTGGGCCTTATTTCATGCTCGAGTAGTGGCGGGCTACCTCTTGGGAACCAGTTGAGGTTGGATGTCCTCCTGGGTGGTCCTAGGGTAGGCCCATAGGTTTCTCTATGGATGGTTAAAGACCCACCATAGACTCCAGGCCATTTGTTTAAGGCTCAATGTGTATATATGTGGAACCTACCTTAACACATGTTTGGTCCAGGCCATCCAAGCCTTGGATCGCCTGATCATGGAGGCACTCTCTGCCTTGGGTTGCTGCAGGATTCATAATCCAGTAGCAGACCCACTTGATCTTTTCTTTATGTATACACACCCTCCATCTGGTGGGGCCCCTGTGAATATTGTTGGCCTTCATGAGATCATTCCCACTTATTTGACTAATTTTTTGGGCTTTAGCAGGCCCAAGAAGCTGAGCGGGCCAAACGTTTATTAAGGGGGCCTCAAATGTACATTGTTATGGGTGAAACTTTATTGGACATGGGACCCACCATATTGAGAAATTGTGTACATGTTACATGTTTATGTTTTCTTATAATCTTTGGGCTTAATCAGTGCATTTTTTTGGGTCACCTTTAGTGATCACATGAGGACCCCATCTTAGATCAGATTTTTGGGGCATCCCATGGGCCTAGAGTGGGTTGGGACGTCCCAGCTTGGCCCAACCATATATTGGGCCAGCTTCCACCTTTTTAATGGACTTGTGGGCTAAGATAAGGATGATATTAGGCCCTTGGTTGCCCACTTAAATTGCTAGTTATTGGGCTGATGTAGTTGGGCCCATTTCATCATCCAAACTTAAACTTATTTTTGGGCCGTATATTGCGTATGCAGGCTGCCCACCAAGTCCAACTTAATGCATGGATTCTATGGCCACTGGGAATTGAGCCTTGGGCCTTAATTTTTCTCTTGGGGCCCATGTTGCTAAAAATGATATTATATCTTTTTATGGCCTATTATGAGGAATATATGTATGTGGTTACCTTTAGTTTTATCTTAAATGTAGGCCTTGGACCTTTTATCCATATAGTTCATGGTTGATATGCCTTTTTGGGGAATGGTAGTTAAATATCCCCATTATAGACCCCTCTAGGCCCGGCTGAATTTAAGAGTGATTGGATACTCATCTTAGACTCTTGCTAGGCTCATTTCTATATTACTTAGACCCATAGCTTGTATACTCAGTATTGTGGGCTACCCTAGGTAAATGGGTCCCCACTAGAAGTTGGGTTCCTTAAGGATATTGTCTAACTACCTAGTCTTGGTTCCTTCTTGGATAGAAGGAATGTAATATACACTGTATATTGCCATATAGTGTGATTAAATATATCCTCATGACTTATGTACATCATTGTATGCTTGGTTGACACTGAACCACTGTGTGTGTATGGTCATATTGTGCCATTGGGCATTGCATGTTACCTTCTCCAAGGGACGTAGTATTCCCTCTTGAGCACGTTGAATGCTTGGAATTGAAGCATGGTTGATTGTGTGATTCATGCATCTGACATTGCATAACGTATGAGCATTTTTGCCCTTGCTTCATCAAGGCTGTAGCCTCCACAGATACATCGTGGATGGCTTTGTTTGGACATCGAAAATGTTACTTGAGCATACCGGGTGCATAGGATGCCTATGGGTGAAATTCTCAAAACTTCTATGGTACCAAGGATCTGCTCCAACGCCGTGACCGAGTGAAATATATGAGCGCACGAGGGCCTTATACCGTTAGGCCACGACTCCCACTGTCGTGTAGTCAGTTGGATAGGGGTGTGGCCTTACTCGCCTGATGTAAGGAGGCATTGCTAGGCTGAGTCTGACCAGCTCGTGAATGGGTCCGCTACTTTCAGGCCTTACTGGTGATTGGTTGTCCACAGGCGGGTAGTGAGGTGTCTTACGCTCGTTTGACTGTGTGGGGTCTGTAGAGCGGCAGTCATCCAGTAGTGTAATGGACCCTGATGATTTCCTTATGATGGAAATGTACTTGATATGTGGATTGGATATGAGCACTGACATTACTTCGCATTGCATTTGCATCAGTTGTGTAAGCCTCATATTGCATCGCCTTGGCATGGTGCCCAGTCCTCATTGCATTACAGTACTCATTGCACTATATAGCCTTGATATGGCTTCCTTCATTATCGTACTGCCTTGGTATAGCTTCTTGCATTCATGATAGCTTTGGTGAGGCTAGTGGTATTAGTATTGATCATGATTCCCTTCTACATTCTCTATATTCTTCTGAGCACTATTATCACACACCTTCACCACCCTCTAAGCTTTTTATAAGCTTATGCACGATTGATGCGTGTAGGAGATCCTAGGCAGGCGTCGCAGTGGCAGAGTTTGGATTAGAGCTGAGCTTGAGGACCCAGTGTTGTAGACTTCCTTTATTTCTTCTATTATCTTATGTATGTCCTTTTGGACCTTATGTAAGCTTGTAAAAGTTCAAATTCTTAGTGGATTTTATGATGTGTATCCTTTGTTACTTCCAGATGTACTTGTTGTGATCTTGGGTGTGCTCATATTGGTAATGATTATACTGTTATGAAAATCCTCCTTGTAGGATCCCAGGATCGGAACCTGCCTCAGGAGCCGAGAATGGGGTACTACGGAGGCTGTTGCGGCCAGAACCGGCCATCGGGTTCCTTGTGAGTCTGGTTACCGAGTCTGGGGCGTGACAATGAAGCTTGTAGTTGATTATTTTATTTAGTTTATTTGATTTAAAAAATAATGATTGAGTTATAATATTAGATTAAATCGATTTGAATTTACTTTAAAGTCTTTAAGTTGTTTATTTATGGATTTGTTGTACACTTTGGGTACAATAAATGCTTTGAGTTAATAATTGTTTAGCCTTGATTTAGAGAAGATTTCAATTTGTATAATTGATTGATTTATAGTCACCTATGAGTGCCATAGATGCTTTTAATTCCATGCGATTGATGTCCAAGTGCTTCATGAGAGAATTGTTCAATTGAATTCATATTCTAATATTGTTATGAATGGTTTAACTGTTATATCTCCCGATTGGATAGAATAGAAATTCGATTCCAATTGATTTATAATCGTTGAATCAATAAAATATATATTGTGATTGCTATAAGTGGATTCATAAATCTTTATTCCTTTTTATTATTTAATTGTTTAAAATCCAGTTTATCATGTTGGATTAAAAACCCAGAGCAAAACCTTTAGTTTAGATTAGTTCTAGATGTGTTCTCACCATTCTCCTCATGAATACGATCTCAGTCTCACCAAGTAAAACTACATCACAACCCTGCACTTGGGGTCATAACAAGTTTCTGGTGTCATTGCCGGGGAGTGGCATTGAACACAATTAAGTTTAAGTTTTTTAGGTATGATTTTTGTTTTGTGTTAGATTTTTCTAATTTTTTAAAAATTTCTAACTTAGGATTTTTAGGATTTTCTAATTCTCAGAAAATTTTAAGGGTTTATCTTATTTTTTTTCTAAGATTACTAACATTGTTTATTATTTCTGTTTTATAGGATATTCACTCTAGTTCCTTTATTATGGTAATATCCTTCCTTACTCCCTTTACTTACTTTCCTTCTTGCTGTAGGATTTTTCTGTAGAGATTTTTTATTAGGGTTTCATCATGTTTATATATGCTAGAGTGGACACGTGAATACTTCAA
The DNA here is from genome assembly GCA_021015155.1 of Magnolia officinalis. Classification (NCBI taxonomy): domain Eukaryota; kingdom Viridiplantae; phylum Streptophyta; class Magnoliopsida; order Magnoliales; family Magnoliaceae; genus Magnolia; species Magnolia officinalis. The sequence continues at coordinate 32,890,347 of JAJHSJ010000001.1, forward strand.
TAAACTTATAAAAGACGAGAGATTTGTTGAAGGGCTGTCAGATAATTAATTATGTTAGGAAACAACCTATATCTAAAAAATTTACTGAAACCATGTTCGAGAACTGACCGGGATATGATGCTCCACCGGTTAAGAAGTCATTACGTGATTATACGAGGGAGAACAATTATCATCCACCAGTTAAGAAGACAATTCATGATTATATTATGGGTGATAATGCTTACCAACAACCATTAAGTACTCCCACATATGACCCGTATGAGTTCAATTGGTGGAAACATCAGAGCTTAAATTGGGGTGGTGAACCAACCATGGATTCTAATGACCATTCCCTTATATCCCCTAGATATGAGATTCTACCAGAAATAACCCAAGATGAGTCACATCAAAAATTCGTGGAAGCTCAAGAGCAATTCAACTAGCACATATGCAACTGTTCATGGACATTAGAACATTATTAGAGTTACTTGAATCCTCTATTCAAAAAATTCAGTCACACCCCATTGATGAGGAAGAGACTTGTCTAGCCCAACTCAGTCCAATCCAGAAATACAATGCGAGAAGAGTGATCCCAACTCGCTTATTGAGCATACTGAATTTGAGAACGAGGAATAGGAATATGCTCAAGCACCTACAGTTCAATTTTTCCAAGAGTCGATCTCAATTAAGGTGCCAATTAATGATTGAGAGGTACATGGAATTTTCAAACATAGTGATGTTGATCCGCTCCACCTACATGATTCGCTTGATTCAATATAGAGAATGAGTCTATTTTAACTGAATATCCTGACTCTATAGAAGTTTTGTTGGCACACTTTGAGGATTCTAATGATAATATGATTAAAGACATAGTGGATGCCTTGCAAGAATGTACCTCCGTAGTTGACATTGACCAGGGAATTATTATTTTGAAGAGCTCCTTTCCAAAGATCTAGAATGTTTATCATTAAAGGTGGAAGAGTTGGAATTTTTGCCGAAGTCTAAAACTTCGAAATATGTTGTGCTAAAGAAATTTTCTTTAATTTATAATTAATTGTGGTCTCTAATTCACCGTTGTGTACTAACATTGAAAACTTTTCTGTCATAGGTGAATATTATCTACTTTGGATACCTTGTGGGATTAAAAGAAAATTTTATACTGAGGTTCATAAATTTCTCTAGACATCCATGCTCCATGACATCCAAGATTACTTTAAAAAGGGTTTTTGGATGATCTTGTTAAGAAACCTATTGAGATACTAGTCGAAGGAGGAACCTATCTGTCCAAAATGAGTAAATTTTCCCTGTCTTCTAGGATTAGGTAGTTTATTAGGTTTCTTAGGATTAGTTTGATTTATTTGTTTAGTTCAGTTGTTGAAACACCAATATATAGGAAGTTCACACCAATCCAAAGGTTCTTTTCATCCATTCCTCTTTATTTTTGTTGCTCTTAATATTGCTCTTATCGCATATATTTATACATTGAGGACAATGTATAATTTAGGTCGGGGAGTAGGGTTTCCCTTGGAAAATTCTTCAGATTTGAGCTGAATTGTTAAATTTTTGAGCTATAAATTTTTTCAATTTTCAATTTTTTTTTTTTTTTTTTTTTTTTTTTTTTTTTTTTTTTGAATTTAAGTGACTTTAAAGATAACGTAGAGATTAGAATGATGAGGTACTTAATGTTAAGGATTTTTGAAATCTGAATTTTAGTTATTTGATAAATTTTGAAGTCAAGTATAAAGTTATTAATGTTTAATTGGAGTTTTAAACATTGATTGAGCCATATAATTCACATGTCATATATAACTTACATCACTAAAAGTTTTAGTTCATACTGAATTGTTAACTTGATGATTATTGAGAATGATAAAACCAAGGCTGGGGAATTTTTCAATCATATTCAATGAAAAGAATCGGAAAAAAATAGTGAAAGAGAAGGTAATACGCAGCTAAAAAATAATTGTTACCGAAAAGAGCTATTTATTGATGTATCCATGAAAGAGAGAAAAATAATGGACATAAAAGAAGAAAAGTGAAAATAGTGTGAAAGTCGTTGATGGAAAAAATCAAAAGCTAGAAGAATAAAATATTGAACCGTAAGACAAGTTTTGGTTTAGGCTTTGGTTATCTTGAATATCTTTAGATTATCAACATTATCATGAAAGTAAAAAGCAAAAACCTTTGGTTGTGTTAAGTTTAGATTTCACTATGCACATGGAATTCAATATTTATAAATTGTCTAATTATAGATTAATGTTTTGAATTTAATTAGGATATTTACAAAGTGCTAGAGTTAGGTATAAATTATGCTTTACATTGATATATCTTGGATTTCTAAAATTTGAGCTACTTTGGAAATTGCTTAAGTTTATGGAAATTTGTTCATTTAGTTTTGAAATATCTTTTGCATGTTTTGCTCGGGACTAGCAAAATGCTGGTTGGGGTGTGTGTTGAGACCTAAATATTGCATATTTATCCATTCAATTATATTATCTTTCCTATAAGATGATGTTAAGGAGGAATTTATGTTTTAAGGGAAGAAGATGTTAATGCTAGGGTAGTCATCCTTATAAGAAAATTCGAGGCCATAGAGCTAAAGAAAGTAGAAATGGTCAAACCTAATAAGACTATTGAAATTGTTGGTGGTATTTGCACAAGTAACGTGCACTTGACGCAAGAGTGTCCCGCAATTCCTGTATTTCAGGAGTTGTTACATGAGCAATCCAATGCCATGAACAATTATTAGCGGACCTTTAGTGTTACGGGAGGAGAGATCGAGGTTTCCCTTAGTAGCTTGGGTCACTTGATGTGTGAGGTTTGTAACTTGTTCATCGCCGAGCTCGACATTTCCATCCAAGTCGGATAAGGTGGAAAATTATTGGATTGGGAGGTCAGGCTAAATGATCGCAACCTGGCATGACCATGGGAGGAACTAGAGTCACTCCTTTTGCCACAAGCAGTAGGTGAGGAGGGCCCATCACTTGGATCACTCTGGATTTCGACATTGTCAACATTCTGGTCATCCATAGTAGGAGATGTATCCTTATCTCACTTTTGCACCCAAACTTGCTTGTTGCTCCAAAGGATGTAGAGCCTCTTATAGATATGTGGTTGCCATGGGTACTAACATTCCTTGAAGATGTGGAGGGTCCCAATGGTGCTAAGATAGGAAAATTAGGGGGACCCATATTTGTAGTAGTAGTATTCCCACTTGTGTTGGGACCCATATTTGTAGTGGTAGTATTGATCCCACTTTTGTTGGGACCCACTTTGGCTTTAGCATGATTTTTGGGGCAGCCTTTTTCTGAATGGTTGAATGTTTCACATTCTTGGTTTCCACACATACTCAACAAGTTGCTCTATAAATTTACCCCTACATTCGATCTTCATTGATTCCGAGAGGATGGAGTGGACACCAATATCCATGTAGACACGAGCAAAGGATCATGTGCCCGTAGCCGTGGTTTGATCCATAAAAAAGAGGAATGCCAATAGTACTAGCTATCTTACTAACGATTCGAGGCGTTCGGTAGATAAAGTTAGAATTGGGGCGTTAATCCACAATGGGATGGTGTCCAAATTTTCCTTATGAAGAGAGATAATGCCAGACCACCTACTCAACATTAGTAGGTGGCCAGTAACGAACCATGGTCCCCCTTTCAAGAATGGATTGATTTTCATTAAAGTCTTAAAATTTGAAAATGTAAAATCCATTCTCCAGGTTGAGATCTCGAGGCAGTTCTTAATTTTCCATGTTCGCTTTCCAACAAAATACTCACATGGTGTGTTATTCCAAGATTTTTTTTCGATCCTGGACCTCATCTTCCTCGACTGGGATCATGAAATGCTCATCTGGGTCTGGGTCAATAAAGTTTAAATTAAGAGTAGGATTAGGGTATTCTTTGATGAGGTTGGCCCAGCTGAACCTGATCGGTAGAAGTTTAAATTAAGAGTAGGATTAGGGTATTCTTTGATTAGGGGGAGCACATCTGCTAGGAAAAGAAGCTGCACCTGGCGTTACTGCCTGAATCTAAGTAGAGTTTTGAATGCTCCTGGACCATCAAAAGGCGTAGTGTTGGTCCCGACAGGTGGGCTTTTATCCCTTGATTTACAAATTGGAGCTGTTGTTCTCTGTAGGGATAGAGGCCCACCTGATAGGGGCCCAAGGACTATTGGCCCAGAAGAAGTGGGCTCCTCCGGCAGTGGGCCAAGCAAAGAGGGCTCCTGTTGTGCAGAACCGGAATGAGGAGCTTTCTGGCATCCGCACTACAGCAGTCGAGGCTGCTCTCGCAGCTACAGAAGGCCCTGATGCCTCTAGCAGAACGACGCTGCTTGTTAGCCATGGCTTCATTTGGCCGTGAAATACAGGAACGACGAAGGTAGGGGTCGATCACACTAGCAGAGGGAGGAGAGAATAAGAGAGGAGTGTTAGAGAATAAGTGTCCAAGTGGGATTGGACGGTTAGATAGTTGAGTAGGTCTACCAGGAGAGTTCTAAACGGTTCAGATTGTCGATAGTGTAAATGGGAAGAGGATTGGCTCGTGTACCACACCCCACCGATCTGGCTGGTGTGGGTAGGAAACGGATTGGCTACTCCCCTTGCCATCAGCCCGGTGGCTGATGGTCGGTGCTCTGTGGGCGCCACCATGATCTATGTATTTCATCCATTTTTACACATAATTTTAGGGCTTGATATCAAAAATGAAAAATGAGAGGGATATAAATCTCAGGTGACCACACTACAGGAAAACAATAGTGATTGGATATCCACCATTAAAATCCTCCTAAGGCCCATTGTACTTTTATTTCACATCCAATTTGTTGATTAGGTCATACAAGATTAAGGGAAGAAATAAAGATCAGCTTGATCCAAAACTTTTATGGCTCTCAAAAAAGTTTTTAATGGTCGACATTCATTTAACACGTTTTCCTGTAATGTGGTCCAGTTGGGATAAGGATATATGTCATTTTTGGTCTCATAGCATAAAATGATATAGAAAAATATATGGACGGCATGGACGAAACCCATACATCATGGTAGGGCCCACAGAGAACTGACTATCAGCCATTGGCTGGTGGCAGGGGGAGTAGCCAATCCGTTTCCACCGCTGCCGCTCCTTGAGCTCGGAGCTGTACGAACGGTTCAAAGGAGATCAAAGTTACATGGCCCCCAAAACGATGTATTTATTATATCCACACTATTCATCCATTTTTGAGTATGAATGGTGGACCACACCACAAATAGTAGAGGGATAATGATTCTCACCGTTAAAACATTCATAGGGCCCACTATAACATTTATTTTCATTCAAATCTATTCATAAGGTCACACAGACTTAAATGAAGAGGAAAAACAAATATCATATTGATCCAAAACTTCTGTGACCCCGTAAGGATTTCAACGGTATAGGTTTAATCTCTCACTACTTTTTGCAGTGCCGTCGACTTAATCTTTGGATCTGTCTTATTTTTAGGTTCAAGCCTTGTATGAGCTCTCAAATGAAAGAATGGTTGAGATATAACACATACCTTATGATGGGACCCACATAACTTGGTGACATCAGCACACCAACTAGATCGGTGGTGTGTGGTACACCAGTCAATCCACTTCCTTGTAAGTGTGCAGTGTTGTGTATAGATGTGTACTTATGCACTCAATTTTTGGGATGTTACACTCTCTCTTGGGGAAATTTAGAAATTTCTTCTCTAAAGCTAGTGGATGTATGAAATTAGAGTTTTTACAAGGGTTGTTGGAATTAGGGCGTTGGAAAGTTAGTGTCGTGCAAAGTGATTGGGAAGAAAACTAGGGTTTCTCATATTCTTCCAAAATTAGGGTTTTGTCATGGGGCCCATACAAACATACTTTTTAGGCTTGGGCTCAAGCAGGCCCTATACATTCATTATGAGTTGGGCTGGGGCTGGACTGCTTTGGCCTATCATGGGCTTGGGCTGGGTTTGGAGTTAAGTTGAACAATATGGGCTAGGCTCCGACAAAGCTTGGCCCAGCCCTAACCTAATTCATTTACACTCCTAGTTTCATGAGGTGCACTTATTATGGTACTCCTCAATCTTACATACTTTGTTTGGTAAACCCTATTGTGAATGAAGTCTGTCAATCTACCTCTGTCATGCACATACCCATAATACAATACCTCAACTATCAAGGTCATCCATGTATGATCTAGATTCCATGTTGATTATGAAGTGGACCATCAAATTTGAACCATTAGATTATCATTAAGTGAGACCAAAGTAGTTTTAATGGTTAAAACAAAACTTCAACGGTTAAAAACATTTTAAGAGCTAATTAAAACCATTCAAGTGTTGGGCTGACAAAAAAACTATTTGATGACTTCCTGATCTAACTTGATCTCACTCTAAATAAGTCCTATGGTAAAACTAGTGAATCTTTTATTGGCTCACTTTAGAATCACCCACTTTTAGTGGCCCTTAAAAACTTCGTAAAGTGAGTCAAAGATGTCTCATCAAGATTCAATACCCTAACACATCCTTAGGTCAAAGAATTGATAAATTAATGTCTACGCTCAAGTCCCTAATCACATGATCATAGTTTGAGCTACTGAGTCCCCAAACTATTCACTTGAACCTTAATCCACCAATTTAAGTATAATACACTTGACAATTTTAAGAGGGACAAATTTTTTTTTATATCAAATTTATTGATAAAAATTAATAATCAGGTGGGCCATCTAACCATTAAACCTTAATCTATGCCAATCTGTCCATTAAAACATCAATCCACGCCATGGATCATCCATCCATGCCATCTAGACTAAAGATTGACTCTTGGATTGCCAAATCAACCATTAAAAATTATCAATTTAATGAATGAATTTCTTAGATAATTGAAATTGCCTATTTAATCACATGATCCACCCAATGATCACCATTCATTTCATTCTCTATAACATTGGATTCAAGATGATATAATTTCTATAATTTAATCCTAAGTACAACTCCAGATCTAAAGCCAAGAGTGTGGACGACCATGATTAATTGATTATCTAGCTTAATATAGTGGACCAATATTCAATTAGATGCTTTCATTATATTTTTTATGCTTAGATCTACTGATCTATATGATTAGATCATGTTAGAAGCATGTGGAATTATGGTTTATCATGTGCATGTGCATGACTCATCATCATGAACATTGAATATATCACCCATCATGTATATTTGATTGATCAAAATATTTTTTCCTAACCCCTTGCATTATGGGCATAAAAATGACACCTTCTGATTGCATCAAATCATACACATGTGGTGTCCACAAGCGTGGCATGTACACACTTGAATTATGTACCCTCACACATGGGTTTGGAGGAGTATTCTTTCCAGGTACACCCTCAGGCTATGAATGTGTAGACACTCCACCACAGACCATGAGCTGATCAAGTTGGAGGGAAACCCTAAACCCAATCCAAACCCCGATCCGAACCCTAAACCTAATCCAAACCCTAAACCTAAACTTAAACCCCAGGAAGCCCAACTCAACCCAACTCGATCAACTCGGAGAGACAAGTCATCGAGTCAACCCATTAAGTCAACTCACCTGGTCAACTTACCTAGCTCAGTGTACCTAGTTGACTTGCCTTATTAAACTCAAAGTCTACCATAAATCATGCCCATTCAGAGTTTAGAGCGAAACAACAATGCAACACCCATGGAGGTAGGTCCCCCACATGTGTAAGGGAGCTCACCTACCAAAGCAGGAGGCCCCGTGTGATGCTGGTGAGAAGCCTAACCTCTCCATCCAAGGAGAAACCTTCCTAGCCTTAGCCAATCCATCCATTCAAAAAGGAGAGGAGAGAGTAATAGGAGAGAGTCTAGCCCATGTCAACCTAGTTTAGCCCAAAATCCTAACCCTGAGCAACCAAGATCTCAATCCAATCCTTATGATATCACCACCCATCCAACCGTCCAATTAAAATCCTCTAATCACAGCTTTAACATTGTGCAACATCTTTTCTCTTCTCAACATCCTTGCTTATTTCGTCCATCAGCATTGCATTGATAACACTAAGCACCTAATTAATTCGAGCGTATGCTCTGTGGCTTGTCGATAATTCCGATCTTGCCCATAAGAAACTCTGATCGACTAGTACGCGCATGGCAAGTGAACAGTCAAGGAAGATTTATCCACATGAAATCACAACTTATCGTCACTGTGACGCTTAACACAACATCGCACACACATGACATTATATACATAGTCTTGCATACATATTGCTCAACTCCTGATCAGTTCAAACGTTTGCTCTACGAATCGCCAAGTTAATCAGATCTTGTCCATCAGAAATTTAGACTGGATGATTTATTGTTTTAGCAAGTGGGCAGCCAAGGCAAATTTATCTAGCCAAAACTACATCTTGCCACATGCATTGTATTTGACACAACGTTACACACTTAGTGTGCAAGAACTAATCTTAATCGTCAAAAATTCGAGAGATTTTGTGAAGTAAAGACCATACGTTCGTACAGGCAGAGTAGGTTCTTAACACCTTCTCTCTCTATAACTGTGGTTCCTTACTCAGAATCTTCATCCGCAGATCAATGAGTCATTTTAGGATAGAGAATCCTCGGATTCTCTATCTTAACATTTCTACAGGGTCTAGCCAACTACGGAATCAGATTAATTGGCTAGTGGCAACTCCCGTCAAATATAACCGCTTTGTAATCACACCCACAAACACTTTATAAAAATCCACCGTCAGAGTAAGCACAATCCGCCATTCGAGATTCAGCATCTACAGAATGTCTAAGATGAATTTATCCTTAATCCCTTGCCTTATGATTATGAAACATTTTTTTTTTTAATATATGGTTAACCTCATCGCTTAGATGAATAGATGCAACGCCCTGAATTTCAGGGGTTGAGTACACACTCGAGGCGTGATTTCTTGTTAGAATCGTAAGGCATCAAATCAATCATAAAAAGTTAATCAAAATATAATAAGCCTGTAGGTGAAGTCATGACAATTTCAAAATATACATATAGTAAATCCAAACAATGGAGTCCACTCAGCTGGGGATTCAATATACATGTCCAAAAAAATGTACAAAATGAAAGTCTACTGTCTTTGTGAAACTACTCCAATAATAACACTACAGCGAAGCACGCCGGCTTATTCCTGCCATTGAAGATCTGGAAGTAAGGCATCTCCTCCACGGGATCTACGTACACCTCATCTAGGACGTTGACCTCGATGGTACTTGCATCAACGTCATCGAGTGATATTTTTAAACACCATCCCAGGTGGGAGTGAGTGCTCAGTGTTATCATTTCCTTAAGTTACACATGTCATCAATGCAATTTCCTAATCTAGTCGATAATGCAGGTATGCCATGATAAATGTGCATGCCCCGAGCCTAAATAAAAACTGACAATGCATGATGTGGCTCGTCACCTGCGAAAATAATAAATTAAAGCCGACGGTAATGTGGCTCATCTCCATAATTACCTGTGAAAATATGCCATGACGTGCATGCTTTAGTCTAGTCTTTATTATTCCATTTTACACACAACTGTATTGATGAAGTTAGGATACCACCATTATATCACGAGTCAAGTAAATTGGATCACGTGGCTCATCGCTAGTGTCCTTTAATCCAAATTATGGTTCATCACCCGAATATCAAATGTGAATAATCAACTAAAGGTACAGGCTCGTCACCCTAAAATCAAACAACATGGTAAGGCTCGTCATCCAAAACTAAATGAACTTAGTACGGGCTCATCACCCAAAATCAAGAAATGAATGATAGCCTTGTCATCTCAATGGTGCTCACTAGAACACTATGGGGGGCTTATCACCCAATATAGGCTGATAGCTCGGACACGGTGTCCCATATCACCTTGCCCGACCCACGATACTTTTATTACACTAATGACTATAATTGCGACTTCAATACAATGAAAATCATGGTATCCTAGATTTTAAAGAATGTTGTTCAACAATCAAGCATATGAATGATTAACTATGGATTAAACTGATTCGATTGATCATACGGAACTTCAGTGTAGTTTTAACTATTGTTGTTCGTCTATGTTCCACCACGGTTGACCAAATGGGCCTATAATAGCCAACCAATAGCAGTCCATCCACTTACTCAAACAGTTACCAACGCTTGATCCACAACAATAGTGATACATATCATACAATGCATAAATTCAAGAATAAAACAATTTCATACCACACTATGGTAAGCCAATTGGATATATGTAAATGCAATTTATATAAATGCAACTTATATAAATGCATTTATATAAATGCAACTTATAAATCTTATAAATTCACACTTATAAATGTACACACTTGAATTTATAAATTTATATAAATGCAACTTATAAATTTATAAATGTACACACTTGAATTTATAAATGTGTGAGATTTATAAATGCACATGAATTTATAAATGTGTGTACATTTATAAATGTACACACTTGAATTTATAAATGTACACACTTGAATTTATATATAAATGTACACACTTGCATTTATATAAATTTATAAATGCAACTTATAAATGTACACACTTGAATTTATAAATTTATATAAATGCAACTTATAAATTGCAACTTATAAATGCAATATTTATAAATGCAACTTATAAATCAACTTATATAGCCAATTGGATATATGTAAATGCAATTTATATAAATGCAACTTATAAATCTTAGACCAACAATTCACACCGATTTATATAAATCTTAGACCAACAATTCACACCGATTTATATAAATGCAACTTAACAAGTAATAAAGAAGGATTCTAATACTATAATTTCATATCAACTTAACAAGTAACAAAGAAAGATTCTAATATTTCATATTAATCAGGTATTTCATCAAGTATGTTATCACCCAACAACAAATAACATAAAGGTTATAATAATAAACCAATTATAGCATTCATAACAAATATGAATTCTTAATAAAATCATGGATTCACTGATTGAGACTATCAATACTTGATAAAAGGGAATTTAGGAGAAACAATCCTCACCTTAGAAAGAAATGACTCGATCTACTTGCACATATGGTTAGGGTTTTTGTGGGAAAACTCCAATTCCTAAACCAATTCCAAATAACTCTGAATAAGATTAGGGGATCTATCACTTGATTGCTTAATGAAAAGGTATGGTATATAACTTACCTCTAACTCCAAGTAGATGTGAATTAAGTGGAGGAATAGGTAACTCATAGGGTAGTGTTGTAGAAATCCCTCATTCCTAGCTAGCACAAGGAGCTCCCCTTGACTTGGTGTAGCTTCTCTTAAGCTCCCTTGATCAATTACCTTTGATAGATCTTCCAACAAAGTGTGCCAAAGTAATAGGAAGACTAGGGTTTGGAGATGAACCTTTTACAAGCTAGGGTTTTATATAAAACTAGAAGGATTTCTACGCAACTTAGATAATGAGGTTTTACTTATATGGATTGGGTCTAATGCTTAGAGAATGCTAGAATTCAAGAACATATTCAACGGGAGCATGGAATACTTTTTTTTTTTTTTTAATTTTTTAAACACCAAAAAAGATGGCATGAACTCAATGGGACAAGGAATCAATGGAAGAGGAAAAAGCTTTGATGCACAAGGATTCTCTTCTATCAAATTATTCCCATCAACTAGCAAAATCCCTCATTGCTCTCTTAAATAGATAAATGAAGCAATGTATATAAAACAACTTGTTAATGGCTAGTTTTGATTCAATTGAGTAGACCTTCTATTTGATTGAGCAAATTCAGATTTAGGTAGTTAACTTGCTACGCATTTTTGGGATCCTTTGATCGGATCGAACCCTTCATGGGGTGAAAGTTGGGCCATGATGGTTTTATGGGGTGCTGCATCACTTGGACCATTCAGATTTTGTGTTCACATCACAGGAGATGAATTTTGAAAAAGTTCCCACAAGTTCTCATGAGAACGGCTATTCAAGTGAGCATTCCCTGTATATGTATGTAGGTATTGGGAAATGACACCATGAGGTCGACTTAATGGGAGACTCTTATGAGGTCGAGCTGTGTATTCACATGTCTATTAGTTTTATAGATCACTTTTGTGCATGGTAAAAAAAAAATCCAAATCCCAGGCAGACCACTGTATAAGAAACAGTACAGGACATTGTATGCGCACCATTAAAAATTTCCTTGGCACAACCTTATGTTTATTTGCCATCCAACCTTGCTGATAAGGAACTTGGACGAAGGTAAAACCAAAAATATTAGCTTGATCCAAAACTTTTGTGGCCACCAACAAGTTTTTAATGTTTTCATATGGTGTGGTCCTCTTGAGGTTTGGATCTACTTCATTTTTGGAACAATGTTCCAAATGGAGCTGAAAAAACTAATGGACAACATAGATATGCAATGTATATATTCAGGTTGACCCGACTGCCGTTAAGGAAAGAGCCAGTACTATGGTATTATTGATCCAAAACTCTGTGGCCGCTTTGTGATCCCAATCTCGAACCAATTTTTTGGGCATAAACAAACACGCTTTGTGATCCCAATCTCGATATATTCTAGGCCAAATAGAAACCGTACCATAAGTAAGTCTGCCCTTCATTTTTTACAAGGCCCACCATGGTGTACACGTGAAATCCAATCCGACCATTAGATGTGGAATCTGGAATCCTATGTTGGGTGTGTAGTGAAAAAAATACTAACTTGTGATTCAGGTGGGCCATACCAATAAAAAACTAAAGTGAGAGATGTCCATCATTGATTTTTTACAAGGCTTACCATAAAGAGCATATGAAATCCACTCCAACTATTAAATGCCACACTAAAATCTACAATCAAGGCCTGAGGCCTAAAAAGTAGGCTCATATGTAATTCAAGTGCTTTCTATATATATTGTTTCCATTCTCGTGGTCCACCTGAACTAAGAATGGAGTTAAATTTTGAACTATGGGTCTAAAAATGAGATTACACACCTGATGGTGGCAACATTTATGCTTGAAATAACTAATATGTAGGCAACATTTATTTGCACTAATTAGTCCTAAAATTAGGTAGCTAGTCATACATCTAACTAATTGTGTGTGAGCATTACTCTCACGCACACATATAGACACGTGTGTGCACGTGCACGCATGTGTGCCACCAACTAGCGTGCCTGATTGAAGGTACAGATTATGTAAGTATTTTATGTTTTCATTAACGGTCTCTATATATGAATATTAACGGTCTTGATTCACATGCAGATCAGATACTAATCATTACAGATACCATACCTATTATTTTTTCTAACACGAGAGGTGACATCCTCTTATTGGTAGAAGCAATGGGTCCCACACAGCTCCCCATCAGGCAACACACACCTAACACGAGTGCACAAGCTACCATGCAACCCGCTTACGACTACTCTTTTCTGAATCAACGAGTGGATGGATCATCGCCACCGTTCAACTTCAAGCACTCCACGTGTGATTTTCCACGTGGGCCCCTCATCCTCATATACAGCCTGTAGTCACCGAAGTTCATTGGCTGGTACAAGGCAGGTCGGTGTGGGGTCACAAGCTCTGGTGCGGGCCCCACCAGTACATCATTCTTAGGGTTGTAGAAGATGGCAATGGACAGCCTCTCTTGCGTTGAATTCGCCATCACTCGATGCTCGACGCTCTTGAAAATGCCATTGCTCAGCACCTAATATCAACCACCCAATCACTGTTAGTTATTTATTAATGAGGACAAATGTTTTAATTATTATGGTCTATATAGAGTAGCATCCAAAAAATGGACGGTTGTGATCATAAGAGGATTTGAGCTCGTGTGGGACCCAGTGAGGAGAGATGCCGGTCATGGTTTCAAAAGTTTTTATTAATTCAGTCAGTGATCTTTCATTAATTCTAGAAAAATGTTTTCCTGCCAAGAGAAAAACGTGCATTTGACTACATGGGATTAGATATCTAAGTATATCATTTCCACGCATCACCATCTCTTGACTTGAAAGCAGGAACCGATGGTCAAGATGTTTATTTTCACATGGAGAAGACCATCATGTCATCCTCCATGTGCATGACATACATGCCAGTCAATCTAAACCATCAAAATTATAAGGCTTGTTTCTTCGTAACCCAGAATATATTTAACCAATCAAACAACCCTAACCACCCAATCGAAGATACCCAACAAACCCCGGTTTAAAACTTCGTATATATCCACTTGCACATTCTATCATGCCCTGAAATTCGGATACAGAGTGTGTATCTTTATACTCGAGCTACGGCACATGACTTGTACACCATGTGTACTAAAACCATTCATTCATACCATTTTTCAGATGCTTAGTTAAAATGTATATTAAGTTTTTAATATCAAATCTTTCAGTAAAATATCTCACATTCATTTATTTAAATCACATATAGGTATATCCACCATCACGATCATTTATGGACATTCGATCCACATATTGATAACATTTACAAAAGATAAACATGGTACCACAACCCACCCACCAAAAATCAGTTGGTGAGTCAATCCGAAAAGTATGCATTAAGATCCTTTTGTGAAAACCCTGTTTTTTTTAAAAATAGAAATGTGTCCAATCAACCCCTTAAGACAGTTTAAAACATGGTTTAAAAACTGATTTGCTTTTAAAATCACATGAGTAAAATCATATGGTTCAAATATTAGATTAAATTGCAGAATAAAAATATCATTTATGCATTAATTATAGTGACCATAAAATGAGTGCTAAACACGCACTCGAATGGCAGTAGATTGTCTAGATGTTTGTCAATAAAACTGGCTCTAATATCAAATATTGCTAGACTTAATCTAATTCATGGACATTATTTCTTGAAATTCAACCAGTGAATAATTTCATTCTTAATTGTCCAATAAAATTGATGTAGAGTGGGTTGCGGACAGTTTCATGGCCAAGATGGATCAGAAAAGGCCTGGTCAACGACAGAAGTGATCCGGACCGTCGGACCTTAGATCGGGCGTATCACGCAATCCAGAATGAGTTAGCTGACGTAAAATATATGATTTTGGGGTAGAACGAGCTACTTTAGCCAACCAACCCTGCTATACCGGGTTGCGACGCTCAGAATTGCGAGAAACCCTTGGATCGACAGTCGTTTCTCTGTTTTAATTTCGTTTTTACTATAAATAGTAAGACTTAGTTTGATTATAACTCTTCATCCGTCGGGCTTTAGGAGTTGTGCCCAACATGAAAAGAGCTTAGAATAATTAGGAGAACGGTTTGGTGAAGCTAAATAGGACACTTACTATTTTTGACCGAAAACCTTGTGCAGTACTAGTAGACATCACGACCGTCTATAAATAGTAAGTTTACTATTTATAGTAAGTCGCGAATTCTAAGAGTTTTAGTTGTAGTTTGTTTCTGATTTCTTTCACATTGCTTGGTATCCCTATTTAAAGGATTGTGAACTCGTTTTTAGGAATCAATTAATCAATATCGAATTTATTAGAATTTATTTCTATTTTCTGCTTTCTTTCCTCGTGGATTCAAGAAGTCTTTGTGAGGAGTCTAGAGAAACTCCGTGGATTCGGAGTATTTATCCTCATCACGTTCATCCCTGTGTCAAAAATGTCCACTAATCTAATAATCAGATAATCAATTATGCATAAGTTTTAGTTCTTAATACATCTAAATTTTAACCCATGATTTTAACAGTTCAATTTAAATAAATATTCCACCTATGTAATTACTAGGTGACTTATAAGTGTCCCCATATCATCTATCATGCTTTGGCAGAGTATCAACGTTTAGACTCGAGAGAAAAAAATGGTGCATTGATGCAAGTTGGTCGCTGGGGACTCTCCATAAATAGTTACACTCGGCGACCCAATGGATGAAAGAGTTGGGTTTGCCACCACCATATATAGCCACATGAAGCTGATATGTAGGAATCATTGGATGATCCTAACCGTTCATACTTTGAAACTTATTTGGAGCTGATTATATTCCAAAAATCAACTTAAAGGATCTTCTTGACCGTTGATGGAGTTGAATGTACTTCCTTGAAAATTTTCTTCCCATGGGACGCATTTAATGAAATTGGTTGATGGTCAGAATCAAATCGTTTGGAAATTTCTTACTCGGGCCCATCTAGGTAGCAACATGAAAATTGACGGTTTATTCTCTTAAAAAAATAAAATAAAAATCTCTACATGTGGTCCCCAGGAGGGTGACATATGCGAGTGAATCCTTATCCCCAAGAAAGACAAAATGAATTCATAAAGAAAGACCGGTTGATGATAATAATCAACGATGGCCTAGAGAAAGAGAGAGTATATGATTCACGTAACTCCAGGTTCTAGCAATCACACACGTGTTTGTACTACTAAGAAGTGGGGCCCATTACTTACGTAATCCCTTACCGCATGTAGTTGCTCTACTATCCCAAATGAACGGGTGAGTCGTTGGCCTACGATCTTCTTAAGTCGTAGGCCATGGATCAAAAGGCTGCGATTGTCTTGTTGACGAGGTTCATTAAATGATGGGATGAAAAAAAAAAAAAAAAACAACGGTCTGGATTGATCAAGCATCGTCTGGTTGTAAGAATTCGAAAGCCTGACCGTAACAGGGCACCCCGGGGCTGTGTATGGCCACATAGATGTTTGTGAGAAACCCTCAATATAATAATAATGAACCCTATGAATAGTTTGTATGGCATATAAATATCATGGTCACCTTTAGAAAGGTCTCAATGGTAGGTATTTCTGTTCCCACTGTTTAGTAAGGTAGGGCTCATTGAGTTTTCGAGCTGCCTGATTTTTAAAACAGATGGACAGAATGGATTTGACACGAACATTTCTTTGGACTCCGCACCTGACAGTAACAGGAGTGGAGTAGGTTAGAACCCTGCCTCACCCAAGATGTCTTTACTGTGGGGCCCACCATGATATGTGTTTTCTGCATCCACTCTATATCAGGTGGACTATATCATAGGAAACAGTGGTGATTGACCGTTAATGGGCTACAAAAGTTATTAACGGATTTGATGGCAAATAAACACTTGGGAAGCCGAAGTATTGTGGTGAAGTTTTTAACTGCATGTAAGGTGTACAATCACCACTGTTTCTCATGGTATGGTACACCTGATAATAGGATCTTCTTCGTTTTTAAGATCATGACCTAAAATATATGGAGAAATAGATGGACAGATTAGATATAGAATACACACATCAAGGTGGCAATATAGTAAGGGAATAGATATTGAATACATACATCAAGGTAGGCCCAATAATAATGGCTGAACCGTCCCGGGGTCTCACCTAATCCGCACCCGACCGTACGTAACTAACTACGGTACCTACTTGTTAGTTGATTACCCTAGTTAAGGCCACGTGGGGGTGACTATTGCTAAAGTACTCTAATGTTAGTTTTACACTGTTTATGAATAAATGTTTGTAACACATGATGTGGTTGTACTACAATTCAGACCATCCAAATCGTTAGATCAACTGAGAACCGACCATAAGTGAGAAGACAATATTACCCATCTGAATTTTCTCTTTAAATTTGAACCCCCTCACTATCTTATTATTAACCATCCATTTAGTTGGTAGAAATTAGATGGTTAAGATTGACCCTTCAATCTATTTTTAGATATATGCTCCATCCAAATTAGTCAATGTAACATGTGAATTGTGAGGTCAATGCAAAGACGCTCGGAATTGTTTACAACACTTGTTGTATAGCTTCCATGCAACACCTAACTTCTGTGGGCCATTGTGTTGTATGTGTGACATCCACTCCATTCATCAAGTCAGAATCCGTATGTTAACCCTAAATACAAAAGATCAGCTTGATAAAATCTCATATGGTCTGTAGTATTATTGGGAATAATGTAAAATTACAGCTAAAACCTCTTAAGTCCATGTGGTGTGGCCCACTTGATTTTGGATTAGGTTAATGTTTGGTTTTTCCTTTTTAATTGGTGAATGGCAGTTGATTGAGGAAACATACACACCATGGTGACCCGACATGATAACTTACTTACCCATTATTCCTTGTGTGTGGGCTACCTGAGTTATGGATGTGGCTGATGATTTTTAGGCCATTGAATCTAAGGATAAGGGTGCACCTGAATATAGTATTGAAGACCCATGAATCTAGCAAAGAGGATGCACCTAACTAATGGAGCAGATGTCCTGCATATAATATGGTGGGCCCATATAACTCTATCATTGTTCACACTATCTAAAAGCTCTTTAATTCACATGCGAATATGCGATATTGGACTTGTCTACCGGATTTTTTTATTATATTTTTTTGGTTAGCTTGTCAGTTCACAATTCAGTGTTAGCCACCCCATTTGTCTACCGGATTAATTTGTCATCTCATCTCATGTCAGTTTCTTAATAAAAAAAAGCTTAAATTGTTTAAAGTTACGTCCTTTTCTACCCATAGCTAGTGGTAGATAAGTAACTTATTTCATATGAGTAAATTTGGTTTAAGATAAAATAAAAGTAACTTTTTTACTAAAAGTTACTTAATTACTTCAACTGAATAAGTAGAAATCAAGATGAGGCATAAATAGCTCTTTAAGAATTATAAATTTCATGTAAACCACGACACAAGAATCCATAAGAATTCAAGTAAACAAACGACACAAGAAATAATAAGAATTGAACGCTCACCGTTAAAACATTCATAGGCTACCATGATTATATGCCGATCTAAACTAGTGGTTATTCACACCACGATGAATGGAAAATCAACTACCATCCCATCCAAAAATTGAGTTTTCGATCCGGTCTTGTGCTTAGGACATCAAAACGTTCCCAACAAAATTCAAAACTCTAGTCCCTATGGTTTCCTATATATGATCTAGTCTACTCAAACTTTTTATATACTTCTTTTTTAGGTTCATATATAGCCTTAAAAACTTCTTTGAGCCCACCAAAGTTTTGGATCAAGATGATATTTGGATTTTTACCTTCATCTGTCTGGGTCTATGTGACTTAAACAAAGGTCGGATGGCAAATAAACATTACAATGAGCCTTAAGAAGTTTTTAATGGTGAGCATTTAATCACCACTGTTTCATGTGGTGTGGTCCACCTATGATTTGGATTTGCCTCATTTTTGAGTTCATGTCTGAAATAATGATTCAAATGGATGGATAACGTGGATAAAATGCATACATCATTATTGGGCTCACAGAGCACTCTAGGAAATCAGACTGTATTGAGTAAATGCACTTTTAATACCATACAAACTTTGTTGGGCCCACCGTGCATGTATGTGTTTTATCCACGCCGTTCATCTATGTTCCTGCTCCTTTAAGAGGTTGAGCCCAAAATCGAAGCATATCCATGTCCGCTTGTGTCGTGTTCTATTTATGAGATCACACAAACATGGATGAAGGGAATTAAAAAAAAAAAAAAAAAAAATATCAGCTTGATATAAAACTTTTGTGGCTCCTAAAAGTTTAAATGGTGGATGTTCAATTCACACTGTTTCCTATGGTATGGTCTACTTTAGCTTTTGATGTGCTTCATTTTTTTGCTCTAGCCTTAAAATTATCTAGTAAAAAGAATGGACAAAGTGGATAAAATACATAAATTAGAGTTTACTCAATATGCAGTCCACTACCTGTAGTTATATACAATCGGCATACCCTGGCTTAGGGTCGCATATTGGGTATTACCTTGCCTGTCCTGGCAAAGGCAGGAGATCTGTGTGGCCGATGTGACGTGCGGGTTTTAACGGCTTAAGCTGAAAAATAAAAATAAAAAATAAGGCACATCCAAGGCTCAAGTGAACTACACCATGGGACTATGGTGATTATTTTCCATCTAACCTGTTGGTAAGTTCAGGTAGACCTGGACTGAGGAAAAGTACAAATCTCATCTAGACACATAATTTCTTTGGCCTTAATAAGTTTTCAACTGTAGGCATTTAATCCCGATCCATTTGAGCCTTGAATGTAGCTAATTTTTTTTTGACATATCCAAAGATGATACAAAAAAGGTCAGTCATACATCATGGTGGGAACTCATGTGGGGCCCACCATGATGTTTTTGATAAATCCATTACGTCCATCCGTTTTGTGAGTTCATTTTAGGAAAAATTTCAAAAATAAGCCGGACCCAATACTCAAGTGGGCTGCAGTAAAGGAAAAGGTGGGTAGGGAAATTCCTACCATTGAAACCTCCCTGAGGTCGACAGTGATGCTTACATGCCATCCATACCATTCATAACGTCATTCCTACTGGGATGAACTGAAAACAAAAATACTAGGCTCATTCAAAATTTCTGTGGCCCCATGAATATTTCAACCATGGACGTTTAATTCTCATGTTTCCAGCCTACTTAAGTATTGGATCCAGTTCATTTTTGATCTCTGGTCCTAAAATTAATGAGTTCACAAAACAGATGGACATGGTGGATTTATCAAAAACATCATGATAGGCCCACATAGGTTTCCACCGCAAGAACCTACTGCGAAAGCCTTTCACAGGAAATATCCGCGTCCATCGGATTGGGACGCGAATTTCCTGCGAAAGCCTTTCCCATAAAGTTCCTGCCCAAGATTTTGTGTGGGGCCCACTACGATGTTTGTGAGAAAGCCACTTCGTCCATCCATTTTTCGAGTTTATTTTAGAACATGCGACCAAAAATGAGGAGGATCAAAAACTCAAGTGGGCCACACGAGAAGAAACAATGGGGATTTAGTGACCACCGTTGAAACATTTATATGGCCACAAAAGTTTTGCATCGGTATAATTTCTTGGCTTTTTCACTTCATCTCAGTGAAAATGACCTTATAAATGGTTTGGATGGAATATAAACATCAAGGTGGAACCGGTAGGAATTCCTTTCCCCGCTGTTTCATCTTGTATGGCCCACTTGATGTTTGGATCCTAATCATTTTCGGTCTCATGTCCTAAAATGAGCTAAAAAACGGATGGACGGGTTAGATTTCTAACAAACATCACAGTGGGCCCCATCCAAAATCCTTTTGCGCAGTAACTTCTTGCGAAAGCCTTGCAGGAAATCCGCGTCTACCACACACGTCACCAAGTTCTGCGAGTCCCATCATGAGGTATGTATTATATCCAAACTCGTCCGCCCACTTAGCGAGCTAGTTGTAAGGCTTGAGTTTAAAAATACAACATATCTAAAGATCAAGTAAACCACACTGCAAAAAGCAATGAGAGATTGAACATCTACCATTAAAATCCTTTTAGGAGTCACAGAAGTTTCGGATCAATATGATATTGGTTTTATCTCTTCATCCTTCTCTATGACCTTACCAATAGATTGGATGAAAAATAAATATTATAGTGAGTCTTAAGAATGTTTTAATTGAGCTTTGAATATAACTCAATTTTTATCTAATGCTCTAAAATGATGTCGCCAAATGAATAAACAGTGTAATATAATAAACACATTATCGTGGGGCATATAACTTTGATATCGTTTGAACCGTTCGTACAACTCGGAGCGAGCGTCAGAGCTCGTCTTCGCAAGACACGTACCGGTACCGGATTCTATTTAAAATATATAAATAGTTATAAATATTGCCGAGTCTTGGTGAGTTGAGTCAAGTTTCTTAGAGCTTTTATTAGTTTTGATCGGTCGAATTGAATTGCTATCGAGTCATGATTGAGTAGTGAGCAAATCGAGTTTTTCTCTTGTTATGATGTAATATCTGTTCCAGTCAACTTGAGTTGAGGCGAGTTTTTTTATTCAGTTACTGAGAGAGAGAGAGAGAGAGGGAGAGAGAGAGAGAGAGAGAGAGAGAGAGAGAGAGAGAGAGAGAGAGAGAGAGAGAGAGAGAGAGAGAACCTGAATCTGATCACCGACGTTGATGATAAAAGAGTTAGGAGCAGTTTTAACGGTGACCCAAGTGTCGCCTTTCCGAACTTGAAGGCCGTTGACATGATCATCAGGTAGAAGAAGGGTGAGGGCCCCAGGATCGGAGTGTGCAGATAGACCGAGTGTCAGATGGGGTTCTGGACACTTCGGGTAGTAGTTTCACCCTCAAAGACCTCATCATCACGTAGAGACTCTTCCTCCATTCCAAGGCTCTTTGATAACAACCCCATCACAACCTTAGATAATTTCGCCAACTCACTTCCATACTCGTTGATCACGGTCCTACATCCAAACCATACTTTAAAAACTCGAAAAAACTAGACCAGATTTCACCAAGACTATAGAAAAGCTCGATCTGGTCATGAGTCAGTCATAACAAGGTTTACATGTTTTGAAAATATGATCCAACCGTTTATTAGGTTGGGAAACAACATGAACATAGCATGGTCGTACAAAGATTAAGTGGGCCACACATGTATAAAAAAATAAATGGATGGTTAGGGTCCAACACACGTTGTCTAAGTGGACCATCGCATACTTATGATGGACCCCACTACATTACTGGCTGTAATTAACCTTGTTAGAGAAAATCTGGACCATAGATGTTAGCAAATGGTACTAACTTACCCAAGAGAAGCTGGAAAGGTGGGCCATTTGTCCATGTTCCTGATAGAGTAAGGCAGGAGATTAAGGAAGAAGTAGTCACCCCAATCAAGAACAGTTGCCTTCTCCACTCCAACTCGGCTACCGTACCCCTCATATGTATTAGGAGAGTTGGAGTATTCTTCCTTTATCTCTAAAGAGAGATGAAAGAAGTCCCTCCATGCATGTTTGATCTTATCCATCAATTCCACACTAACCCCATGATTAATCACTTGGAAGAATCCCCACTCCTGGCATGCATTGGCCACCATTCGAATAGTCTTTTCGCGATCGACGGCGTTGCCGTGGAGGCCTCCAAGATCAACGACTGGGATGTTAATATCGCTTGTTTGATCAACCCAATCCGAGGAGGGTCTCTCTGAGAGTGGCTTGATGTACTTGCTGGGTATGGCTTTCATGTCGCTCTCGGACAGCGATTGAACTCGGACAATGGGCTCCGGCCACTCGTTCAGGCATTCCATGTTGTCTGTTTTCTTTAAGCAATTGTCACGAATGGAAATAGGTGTGTCCTCTGCAGGTGGAGATCTTACACATAAATAGGGAAAACAAGGAGGGAAATGACTATAGTGATAGTTCTCAACCGCTTCTTAAGTTGTGGTGTATGATACATGTTGGATAATTTCGATAACTTGCTGAGTTGAACCCAGCAACTCGATTGAGTTTTACTCGAGACTCTGAATGGTAAGGAGCCGTTCTAGCTACTGTGACTCGGGCTAGATACCTCGTGCACTGAGAGCTGTGGGTTGAAATTTTGTGAGATCCGTACCGTTCATCAGGTCATGTTCACCTTGAAACCCTCAATCTTGACCATCTAGAAGTCAGGTAGGCCACACCCTAGGAAAAGTTGGCATGGGATGCCTACCATAGGTTTTGTGTTGGGCCTAATGCAGTGTTTATATTCGATCTGATCCATTAATTTGATAGGCGCCTCATCTGGTAGGCTTGAGCGGGTCCCTTTCTTTGAGTGAAAATGACTTAGTCTTACCAAAAATTACATTATTTGATTTTAATTAATTTTAACTAATCTTTTAATTTTTTAGATGTGGCTTACCAAAAATTACACTAATTGGTTTTAATTAATTTTAATTAATCTTTTAATTTGTAATCAACTAATCAAATTCACTGTGGATGTCGGTCACTTGTACACACACGTGTGTGTGTGTGTGTGTGTGTGTGTGTGTGTGTGTGTGTGTGTGTGTGTGTGTGTGTGTTGTGTGTGTGTGTGTGTGTGTGTGTGTGTGTGTGTGTATATATATATATATATATATATATATATATATATATGGGAAAAAGGTACCATGTGCAGTCAGATGCACCATTCCATCGTGGGCCTAGGTCTCAAAAATCAAGTCAATCCGTGTCTTTTGTGGGCCACATCACATACAGAAGTTGAGAGGTGCCGTGCACCATTAAAACATTCATAACCATTTTTTTGGGCCCACCGAGATGTTTTTGCAAATCAAGGCCATCCATTATGTGTGTCCCACTTGTATGAGGGTTCAGACCAAGTTTCAGGTGCATGAAAATTTCAAGTGGGCCCCACCAAGTGCTTTTATATGTTTTTGGCATGTCTTCACATGAGTTTAAATGGTATGGCCCACCTGAGTTCCGTATACGGCTGATTTTTGGGATATTGCATAATTTAAAGGGGACGCATCAAATGCACGGTGCTGATGTTCGAAACGCATCACGGTGGGGCCCACACAGCTCGACCCCACACACACACACACACATATATATATATATATATATATATATATATATATATATATATATATATATATATATATATATATATAACCAGAATACCACGTGTAAAGGGGGTACATAGATGGACGTCATGGATAAAACACATGCACCAGTGTGGGCCCATATGTGTAATCCATTAAAAAATTCACTAAAATCTCACGTGGAACAAATAGGATTCATCCCACGTAATCCCGGTCCTTCCCCTCAAATCCCATATGAAATTTGCAAAGGAAAAAATGAAACTCCGTCCCACCTAATTTCATTTTAAACCTGGGACCAAACGTGTTTAGCAGACGGTCTAGATAGATGATGTAATGCCAACAGAGTCCACACGAAACATTGTGCATCGAAAGTCTGGTGCGGACGCTGCGAAAGCCTTTCCCACGAAGTTACTGCGATGGGAACCTAGGTGAGGCCACCGTGATGTTTGCGAGAAATCCATCCTGTCCATCTGTTTTTTGAGATCATTTTCAGAAAAGGAACTAAAAATGACCGCGATCCAATACTCAAGTGGGCCACACTAAAGGAAAAGGTGGGCAGGGAAATTTCTACTGTGGAAACCTTCCCAAGGTTGACAGTGATTTTAACATGCCATCCATACCGTTCATAACATCATTACTACTGGGATAAACTGAAAACACAGATAATATTCTGATTCAAAACTTTTTTGGCCTCACAAATATTTAAATTGTGGACGTTAACTCCTCATGTTTGCGGCCCACTTGAGTATTCAATCCGGTTCATTTTTGGCCTCATGTCCTAAATAGAGCTCGGCATCGGACCGAGTCAGATCGGATTGGGTCCAACTCGATCCGATCCGAAGTTTACGTTGACTAACCCGAACTCGATCCGATCTGGACTGAGTCTAGTACACTTGAATCCAACCGATCCGACGTACGTTTGGACTGACCCGAATTGAGTCCAACTCGGTCAGGGAAGCCGACTCGGATCGGTTTGGATAAGGTTCGGATTGGGTTGTGTTTGTGGGTCAAACCATGAGGTATATGTTATATCCAAATCGTCCATCCATTTGGAGAGTTCGTCTTAAGGTTTGAATAAAAAAATAAGATAGATCTAAAGATCAGTTGGACTACATTGCAAAAAACAGTGGGGGATTAAACGTTTACCATTGAAACCCTCTTGAAGATCATGGAAGGAAACATTTGGATTAATATGAAATTCATTTTTCCTCTTCATCCATGTATTTTTAACCTTATTAACCGATTAGATGGAAAATAAACGTTATGGTGGGCCCTACAAATATTGTAACAGTGAAAATCATTATCCTCACTGCTATTTTCGGTGTGGTCCATTTGAGCTTTAGATATGGTTCATCTTTTTTTTTTTTTTTCAAAAGCTCCATAATGGTCACAAAAAATGGATAAACAGTATGAATATAATAAATACATCATTGTGGGGCATGTAACTTTGATTTCATTTGAGCCATTCGTATAACGTGGAGCTTGAGGCCTGTTTGCGCTCTTATTTGCACAACACGGTCCTAAAATGATCTCACAAAATGTATGGACGAGGTAGATTTCTCACAAACATAAAGGTGGGCCCACCTAGGTTCGTGTAAAAGGCTTTCACATGAAATCCGTGTCCGTCTGGTGGTAATGTAAGTCTGTCCTATCCTTGGGTCGTAGTGTGTTGGACGCGTGGACATGCATACCAATGCACGCATGAGGGATATGACATCACATCTTCGGCGCTAAGTAAACGTGCGAAAAAACACTAGTAAAACATGCGAGTTCATATACCCACGGCGTTTATCGTATTAAAACTTTTATTTTGACCGTACATATAAAAATTAGCTTGATTAAAAACTCATGTATGAAACATCAATGGAAATAATTAACCTGCTTGTAGAACCTTTTGTATATTTTCCTCTCTTGTGATATATAAAGCTGTGTTTTTTTGTTAAACAAATAATAATAATAATAATAATAATAATAATAACCTGCTTCTAGAACCTCTCATGCTGAGTGCCCAGTCAAAGCTCTGGATCAGGCTAATTTTTTTTTTTTTTTTTAAATTATTTTTAATCTTTACTACTGACGGGTCCGTTACACCTAATTAACTGGTTAGATGAAATATATCCTCTATAGCAACCCTGTAGAAAAACCTACGGTTGGCATCCTTCCTATCCCTGTTATTTCTATTAGTACGGACCATCCGAGCTATGGATCTCGATGGATTTTTAATCCCAAAGGTCTAAAAGGTTGGCGAAGACCTGAGTGACGTAATGGTTTACTATTTGTGTCGTGGTTGAGTTGGATACGTTAGATATGCATGACTGATTTCCTGCGCTGGGACGTTATGTGGAGCCTACCGGTATGTTTTTCATAAATCCAATCTGTTCATCCATTTTGGGAGCTTAATTCAAGAAATGTGACAAAAAATGAGGTAGATTTAGAACTTAAGTGGGCCACACGAGAGAAAACAGTAGTTATTCAATGATTACCATTGAAACATTCGTATGACTACAAATTTTTGTGTAGTTATATGTATGACATTATAAACAGTTGTTTGGATGACGTATAAACATTAAGGTAGAGCCAAGAAGACTTTAATTATAGGCATTTCTTTCCCATTTTGGTAGCACACGGTAAAATAAGCTGGCAAAATGAATAGATAGAGTAGATTTCTTATAAACATGATGGTCGACCTACGTACGTAGCATCTGGCAGAGGCCAGTAAATGTCATGCGGAAGTTCCTACCTCAGAAGCTGGGTGTACTTACCCTGATGTATGTGAGAAATCCATCTTGTCCGTTCGTTTTGGAAGCTCATTTTGGGACGACAATTAAAACTTGATGAGGATTTAAAAATTAAGTAGGCTACAACGAGAGAAAAATATAAAAATTAATCAACACTATTGAACATTCATTAGGTCATTATTGGTTTTTATTTATTTATTTTTTCCATCAGGTTAAGTGTTTTTTTTTCTTTCTTTCTTTTATTATTATTATTATTATTATTATTATTTTTTATTTTTTATTTTGTGTGTTTTCAGTTCATCCAAGCAGAAGTGACCTCATAAAGGGTTTGAATTTAATCCAAAGTAAGCATTACTTTTCCACATTTTCCTCTCATGTGGCTAGAGCTGGGCAGAATCCGACCCGATTTGATGGATCCAACCCGATCTAACGGATCTGACCCGATCCGATCCGAACCAAAGGCCAGGATAGGGTCGATTGAGTAGGCCCACTCAAATTCGACCGTACATCGGATCGAGTTTGGATCAGTGGCCAATCCGGATCGATCTAATCCGGGATCTGATTTGATTAGATCCGATCTGATCCGGTCAAGCCATATGAAGGTAACGTGAGGGCACTGGTGAGTGGGTGGCGCATTGATGAGGCGTACGCGTTGGGCAGGTGTACCTGAGAGTCCAAGACCTTGAAACTTGGAAGCGTACCACGGAAGCGGGCGTACTGAGTAAACTCTGTGGGCCCAATTATCATTTATGAAATTTATCCACTTCTTCCATCTCTTTTAACAGATAATTTTAGGGCTTTATCCTAAAAATGGAGTGTATCTAATCCCCAAGTGAAGCACACCACCGGAAACAGTGTGAATTAAACACATACCCAAAAATGGAGTGCATCCAATCCCCAGAAATTGAACCCTCACCGTTAAAAACTTCTTAGGGCCACGAAAGTTTTGGATTAAGTTGATATTTGTGGTTTGCTTTCATCGATATCTATGCCAAGTTGTGAGTAGGTAGGATGGAAAATAATCATTCCGATGGCTCTAGAAAGGTTTTAAATGTGGTGCTACCATTCACACTTGAACTTATGATCCATCTCATTTTAAGCTCATGCCCTAAAATGAGCTTTAAAAAATTGATGAACCGCTTTGATAAAACACATACCTCAGATTGTTGTGAAAAATATTAATTAAAAAGATTTATATATATATATATATATTATATATATATATATATATATATATATATATATATATATATTATATATATATATATATATATAAAATAAAAGATTTTGTTTGAAAAACTTGCAATTTTAGCGTTTTTCGAAATAGTCTTGTATCGGAAAAGAGAAAAAAATTGTGTGTTTATATATGGGGTATGTGGAGTACCTTATATATTAATTATTTGCTTGGTTGATCTGTGGAGCACCGGGACTTGCATATGCGCGGGTATGGGCACAGTCTCGTTGCGAGGGCATGGGCATGTGAGGCAGTATGGCTGTAGAGTCGCTAGTGGCCACTTTGCACTTCGCACATGCACGAACCGATGCAAGATGAGTGCGCGACAAGGAATATAGGTTAGGTGCCTGGAGTAGGTGAGTGGTTTGAATGAGACCGATGTGACTTTTATAGATGTTTAAAACTAGCCGTTGGAGGGAGGTTTAACTGCATGCACATGCAACATTAAACCAGATCATGCAGAAACTGTTGCATGTGTCTAGCCCAATAGTTATAAAACAGTTAGCCAGTGAGTCTAAACAACTAGCATGCAACAACTGGTTATCTCGCATGTAACAACTGGTTATTTCGCATGCATAATGGTCAGAAACTGCCAATAATGACTAGCTTCTCATCACCAGCCAAATAATGATCATATTGAGTTATGACCCTGGACCAAAATAGTCAACAACCATGACTTATATAAACAATGACTGGGTGGCTCATTGGACCATCACCAACACTTGAACCATTCTCACAAACAACCTAACAAGAAGAGCAACAATATACTCTGATTAGTCAGTAAGGTTCATAATATTTTATAATATTTTTTTTGAATCTGATTTTTTTAAATTTTTTATTTTGTTTTTATTTTGTTTATCTTTCAGACAAAAAATAAAAATAAAAATAAAATTGTGTACACAGAGTTCCATTCATGGTTCTCCGTGTTTGCCAAACACATAATTACAAACAAACTCGATCATCGTATATTAGAATCTGTTTGCCTACTGCCTATCAGCATTCTTATCATTTTTTAAGAAGGGACTAATAACACTTTAAGGACAGCATGATCACACCTGTCATTTATTTTTTGTTTCTTTAATTATTTTTTACAGAAATTGTAAATCTGTACTTTGTGCTAACATTGCCCCTCAAGTCTTAAGCCAGGTATTGCCGTTGAGGATATCTGGTAACGCGTGCTGCAGGCAATCCGCTCTTATATAATTGATGGTGTAAATGGGGTGCGGAGTAGTGCCGGCCCTACCTTACCCTAAACCGACTAGCCCCAACATGTATGTAGTTTATATCCACTCGATCTGTCTATCGGTTTTGCAAGCTCAATTTAGGACTTAAACCCAGGAAAGAAGCAGATCCAAATATCATGGTGGACCACACCATGGGAAAAAGTAGTGGCTGACAATTAAAAACTTGTTGTGAGCCACGAAAGTTTCAAATCAAGTTGATATTTGATTTTTCCCTTCATCTAGGGTCCGTGCGATACTATCAACAGGTTAGATGGTACATAAACATTACAATGGCCCTAAGAAGTTTTCAATGGTGGGCGTTCAATCATTACAATGGCCCTAAGAATTTTTCCTACAGTGTGTTACACGTGAGATTTGTTAGATTTGTTTCTGCTGTATTTTTTTAGCCTTTTACATCTGGAACGGACATGGTTTGGTTAGTGACCCAACACCATCCAGCTAGATGATGTCAAAGATCTCTAGGCCGGCCCCATGATGTTTTTGTTTTATCCATACCATCCACCCATTTTGTCATCCCGATTTAGGGTATGAACCAAAAAAATAGGCAGATGCAAATCTCAGTGGACCACACGAAGGGAGACATTAGGATTGAATGCTTACCACATAAAACTTTTTGGAAATCATGAAATTTTTGGATCAGCTAATATTTGAGTTTTTTCTTTCTTCATGTTTGTGTGACCTTATGAACGGATTAGATGAAAAATAAACATTACAGTGGGCCCTAAGAGGTTTTTAACTATGGAAATTCAATCAACGTTAGTGTTTTGTGGTGTGGTTCACCTAAGATTTTGAATTTGCTTCATTTTTTATTTTTTTTTTGGCTCCTGCTCTAAGATGATCGAATGGATAGACAACGTGGATAAAACAGATACATTATGTTGGAGCCCACAGAGCTTTGACACCAGCTCACTAGCTGATGTTGGGGTCGCTAACCAAACTGCCTCCTATACAGTACACAGCAAGATAGGCTCCACACCAGGTGGTTGAGGCAGGGCCGTAGCTAATCCGTTACCCTTTACCCTATATATGATGAGAGAAGAAAGATGTATTGGAGCAAAAATCTTCATGCAATTAAAGTGTCCGCTAATTTTCTGCGGTTTCCCACATATTTTGCAGGGAAAACATTGATGTTTTATGAAGATATTAGTCCAAAAATTCTAATAAAATAAAAATATTTTGAAATATTTATTTTAAATTATTAAATCGATTTAAAATTTAATATTATATTATTATAAAAATTTAATAATATTTTTTTAGAAGGAATTTCAAAAGAGAAACAATACCTTTTTCAAAAGGGATTTCAAAAAGGTAGCTTAGTAATCAGTATAATTATCATCGAACTCCCTTCCAACTTCTATTACATTTCTTTAAAGGCAGGTGAAGTGTGCATGCTAACAAATGAGTTGGTTGCTTGGGTGGGCCCACTATGATATTTATATAAAGAGTCGGGATCCTCTGTTATCGGGTCAACAGGATTTTCCTGTTACCCTAGTGGTTTGGCGTCCGAAGTTTATTTATTTATTTATTTATTTATTTTTTCAGTGAGTGTTGACGTGGACCAATGATTTTTAGGGTATTAGGAATTCTCTGTTGACCTGGTAACAGAGGATCCAGACTCTTATATAAAATCCATTTAACTTTTAGATGTGTCCGCTCATGTTAGTCCAAGGAACCCTCATTTATGATTCATGTGAACTCAGGCAATGTACAAGGCATCGGTTATTATGGCTGACTTGAATCATGAATAAGCCTTATTTTTAGGCTCTACGCCCAAAATTTGGTGTGGCATTTAATGGTTGGAATGGATTTCATGTAATCATCATGACAGGCCTTGTAGAAATCAATCTTACAGGTCTCTCTCCAGGGTTTTCTTTGGTGTGGTCCACCTGAATCACAAGTCAACTTGATTATTTTACCTGGCCTAAACTTAGATTACACATCTAATGCCTGCAGTAGATTTCACATACAGTTGAGAGAGACATCCAACCTTAATTTTCTTTGGATTCATCATGATTAGTATATGAAATCCACTTTAATTATTAGATTCCAAACAAAAATTAAGCTTTAACCCAAAAATATACCCATCTATGGTTCACATGTGCCGTACTATTGAAAATAGTTTGAAGGGTGAACATTGCATTTTTCACTATTTTCAATCATGTGGTAGATTGGAATCACAAATGGAGCAGATGTTTGGGCCCTTAACCTCTCATGAGGTGACTCAGCTGCAGTGAGGGTGGATTTTACATAAACATCACGAAGAGCGACGCCTAAGCCACCAACTCATTTATTTGATCCCCAAGGGAAGGTAGTGGAATGACAATTTGGGCTATGATCAAGAAATTAAATTGATTTAAGACCTAACCATTTGATTTTACTGGTTGATTTGGACCACCACTGCCAACCCAATAATAATATTGGACATCAATTGGATGGTTAGGATTGTGATTAAGTGTAGTTGACCTCACCATTTGTACTTACGTATATCACACGTTTGTGGATAAGAAAACATAGCTTAGGACTAAGTGCATGAAAACCACCTCATGCACATAATCGTACGTGAACTTGTTGGCATGCAAATAACTTATCTGAACCGTTCGCTATGTCTCTTAATCCTTCAAACGGGAAAAAAATCATAGCAATTAGATGGTTCTAAGAAGCCCTGGCTGGGTCCATCTTCTACGAACAATTAATCTTCTACGTCCATTTTACATACCAGTAACTAGACGTTTTGGATCATCTGATTAATATGAATTTTTCAAGGCAGAGCATGGAGAGTGAACTGGACTTATGACGGTCCAGACAGGTGATGTGGATGCCACTGAGTCCGTATCAAACTCTGTGCATGGAAAGTTTTCCATATATAGGTGGTTGCAATTAGGCTTTCCTATCCTGGTCTTAGTGAGCTAGTTAGACATATGGACGTGCATAGCTGCACATGACGAGATGGGGTTTGTTATTAGTAAAAATGGACTAGTCACTAAGTAAAAATCAGCTTGAACGTATATGCATAATGCGAGGAGGTCGGTCAACACTAGTCATGACCAGGGAGCTCCTTAACGACCATTGAGAACTTTGTTATATACTTTACCAAACCACCCCGAGTTCAGCCATCAGGAGATGGAGTCTCTTTGTTTATGTCATATATCAAGCCCTTCCATGGACCCGTACATTTTTAAGCTGATACTTGGAACATATCCTAGAAAAGGATCTCGAAATACGACCTCATGCCGCATGACAAAATGAAGATATTGGTCACCCGTCTATATTTTATTAAGGAAAGGAGCTCGGTCATAACCCTCTGACGTGACTCCCTAGGGTAGGTTGGTAGGTCGGTAATTTGCTTAACGTGAAGGGAAATGTCACACCCCAAACTCGGAAAACGGGCTCACACAATTCCCGATCGCCGAATCCGGTGCTGACAGCCTCCGTAGTACCCCATTCTCGGCTCCCAGCGCCCATACGCCAGATTCCGATCCTAGAATCCTACAAGGAGGATTTTCAGTATGATTTTTTTTTTTTGTTTGTAATGGAGCATAACCACATGCATAACCAAGACACAAAACAACAACACCACATATCCACTATATCAAAAGCTTTTAAGTACAATGCGGGAAGGAAAATACAATGTAATGATATCAAAGAAAACTCCAAAAGAAAACTCCAGAAGACTGCTGCACGCTCCGAGCTCAACGCTGCTGCAACCTAACGCCACCTGCACGCATCTATCGTGC
Organism: Magnolia officinalis; assembly: GCA_021015155.1. Lineage (NCBI taxonomy): Eukaryota > Viridiplantae > Streptophyta > Magnoliopsida > Magnoliales > Magnoliaceae > Magnolia > Magnolia officinalis. The sequence continues at coordinate 32,923,501 of JAJHSJ010000001.1, forward strand.
ATAAGCTTACAAAAGCTTAGAGGGTGGTGAAAGTGTGTGTAAGGCGAGTGCCAAGTGTACAATATCAGAGTAATGCGGAAATATGCGGTAAGTCCATGAATGCTATCAGCTATAGTAAAGTTATGTAATGCAAGACATGAATGCTGTCGGTCATACCAAGACCATGCGATGCGAGGCCTATGTAGCCAAATGTCATATGCGAGATGCAAAGCAAGCGTGCCAGTACTCATAAGTACACATATCAGTACAGTTCCTCTCTGGATATCACCGGGGTCCAATACACCTCACACTGACTGCCTCCTCCCTAGCTGCACAGTCAAGCGAGTGGAAGAGACCACACTATCCGCCTGACCAGTAGTCTGCCAATACCTACCCGGCTCGTCGATAGCGGACACATTTGCGAGCTGGTCAAACTCAGCCTAGCTTATAGCCCCCTCACTCAGGCGGATAAGGCCACACCCCCTTCCAACCGACCACGACACAGTGGGAGACGCGGCCTACTGGTATTCGGCACTCGGGCGCTCGTGTATCCACTCGGTCTCGACGTTGGAGCACCTCCTGGTACCAAAAAGGTTCTGGGATTTTCACCCAAGGACATCCTAAGTGCCCACAATGCTAGAACAAAGTATTTTCGGTATCCAATACGGCCATCCACGATGTGCCTGTGGAGCCACGGCCCTGATGTCGCTAGGGCGTGCAGTGATCAAGTCACACATATGCGAGATGCATGAATCACACCGTCAAATCATGCAGCAATCCATGCGCGTACAATGCGATAATGTGGGGCACTCCGCCTCATAAGGAGTCCCCTAAGTGGTCTGCCCAATGGCGTATGCTATGCTCAGTCACTACTCATATCAAGCATACATATGATGCGTATGGGTATGAATCATGGAGCTATACTAAGCATGTTATAAAGTGGTGAACTATCAACAAATGTGGGTCTACTAATGGGCCCTAGGGAGAGTTATAATGCGGACATTAAACCAACATTATTCTACAATGTGGACGTCAAACCAACATTGCTCCCAAGGCATAGCCCGCTATAAGACATCATTACACAAACCATGGGGAAATCATACATTGCAATGGACCCTAAGGACCTCCCGTTGGGCCTCGACCTATGGGCCTTGGATACATCAAGTGGGCCGCATCATATGGGCCTTATATAAATCAAGTGAGCCACATTAATGGGCCTTAGGTACATTGCAATGGGCCATATCCCATGGGCCTTTGAAACATCACAATGGGCCTCGTAACATATGCCACAAATACATTGAATGAGCCTAAACACATGGGCCATGTATACATCAAGGTGGGCCTCAACAACGGGCCACAAATACATCCAGATGAGCCTAATCACATGGGCCATGTATACATCAAGGTGGGCCTCAACAACGGGCCACAAATACATCCAGATGAGCCTAATCACATGGGCCGTATACATATCAAATGGGCCACATCAATGGGCCGCACCAATGTAAGTGGGGATAAAGAATTCCACCATTAAATTCCTAGGGCCCACCATAACATTTATTTCTCATACCATCTGTTCATAGGGTCACCAAGAACTTGGTGGCCCAAGGGTCTAATGGTGGACGTTCAATCGTCACTATACAGTGTGGTCCACATGATAAATAGATCTATCTTATTTTTGGCCCCAAGCCTTAATACAAGCTTGCCAAATGGTGGACAGTTTGGATGCAACACAAGTATCATGGTGGGGCCCACATGAAGGCCCACCATCCCTTATAATATAAATAATATAACATATAATTTATATAATATATATATACAATATTATATATGATATAATATTATATATACATATATATACACATACATATATATATATGTACACATACACACACACATCACACACTCACACACACACACGCATGCACCCACCCACACACGTGCACACACACGCGCACACCCCACACGCGTATGCACACACACGTGCACACCCCACACGCCCACCGTCCCCTGGACGGTGGGTTTTGAAACAAAAACATCACAGTGGGTACCACCGTCCAGGCGGACGGTGGTAATAAACACATGCATCATTGTGGGTCCCATGTGGGGCCCACCGTAATGTTTATTTTCCATCCAACCCGCCCATAAGGTCATACAGACCCAGATGGAGGGTGAAAACAAATTTCAGCTTGATCCAAAACTTCTGTGGACCCAAGTGGGTTTCAATGGTATATGTTCAATTCACACTGTTTCCTCTGGTGTGGGCCACCTGAGCGTTGGATCGAGCTTATTTTTGGAGAGGATCCACCTCAGGGGGTGGTCCACCTCATGGACGGTGTGAATACAAAATATACATCATGGTGGGGTCCACAACTAGGACCAATGGGGACCACCTTTTTTGTTACGTCATGGCAGCAAGGTTCCTGCCACCTTTTTCTCAAATGTAAAAAAATTTGTTATTCTAGGTGGGACTCACATTAACCAGATCTACCCCGTCCATTGTATGTGTCCCACAAAATTAGCGTCCAAACTAAATTTAATGTGGGTCCAAGCTCCACGTGGACCCCAGCAATCATTTTCCAAAGTTTTAACGGCAAAGACCACTGTTTCCTATGGTAAGGCCCACTCGATTATCGGATCAGCCTCATCTTTTGACTCAACGCCTAAAATGGGCGGGAGAATAGAATGGACGGCGTGGACCATCTACATACATCAAGGTGGGGCCTACATGAGCACCCACTTCCAATGCCTTAGAAAAGGCTGATATTTGTATTTGGTTTTAAAACGTCCAGAGAGTCCCTGGACTCTCTTTTCTTCTTCTTTTTTTTGTTTGTTGTTTGGGCGTGCAACGCCTTTGAGGTGGGCCCTTCCTAGGTGGGCCACCACATGGGGATGTGGTGTGGTCACCATACATATGTAAAGTGGGCCCCACCTTTAGATGGTTTGGATCCAATACATGCTCCATTGTGGGGTCCATTCAAGTGGGCCACACAATCATAACATCACAAGAAAAGAAAAATGAAAGAGAGAGAGAGAGAGAAAGTGGGACACACGTGTGATGGAGGGACCCCGATATTATGGGCCCTCCGTTACATGATCTACAACATACATTAAGTGGGTCCCATTTCATATGGGCCCACCGATCAAAATCAACGGTGGAGATCCGTTCTCCACCAAAATGGATGGTCTAAATGGCCATGTTATGCAAAGAAAGTAAACATCATGATGGGGTCCATGGAGAATGACCCCATCATGGATTGATCTTGAAATCAAAGTGGACCATTGGCCACATTTAGGGTCCAAAATGAGATCCATACCATTGATCGGTAGGCCTCACTTGGCCCATTATCAAAACAAGAATCTACACCTATAGGAGCACCCACCGTCGATCTTCTTCGGTCCGTTGGAACGTCAACCTTCTTGTGCTCCTCTTTGACGGTGGAGATGGGAAATCAAGGGCTAGGATGAGAGGTTTTGGGAAGGGAAGGTGGGCCACACAAGGTCATTTTTTTTCATGGAAGGCTTGGACGTGGGAGCTTCTTTGCTCTTGGTGTTGCTTTGAAAATGAAGGAATGAGAAATAAAGGAGAGGGAGGGAGAGATAAGAGAGAGGGAGAGTAGCTTAGGTAGGCAATGATGACTTGTAAGAGAGGGTGACTAGCATTAAATGCTTGTAAGAGGGCTAGGGGTGTAGGGTGGCTATAGCTTAGGCTAGGGGTGTAGGGTGGCTATAGCTTAGGCTAGGGGTGGCTATAGCTAGGCTAGGGTGATGTCATCCATCACTCTCATAATTACCTAGGGATTGGTGCCACATGGGATAGGTGGGTCCCGCAATGTGCGGTCCACAGTCATTATAATGCACGGTCCACATCTTATGATCTAAGCGTCGGATTGACGCACGAGACGCGGCGTTAGAACCGCAGCGACGGTGCGGTCGCACTGATACAGGTCTCGGATTAAACTGACTCGAATCTAAAGGATACGACTTACGATCGATCGCAACGTCGATTATCGGTCGCGGATTGCCGGACTTCGACGGAAATAATCGCAGGATTCATCGGAACAGTACGAACTAGGTACGGGTCTTACAGGAAACCTCGACCACAATTCGCTAGAAAATCCAAGTTGGCAAAACTCTCTATTCGGAACAATCATCCACCTTGGACTCTTACCACATGCCTCTACTAATTCTTACCTGATTTCGACTATAACTACTCGGGAGATTCTAGCTGAGGATCTTGGAAGACGATTGCAACATGGATCCACCCGAGATCTCCGCCGAGGATCTCGGGAGATACATATGACATGCATGGGATCCGAATCCCTCTATGACACTCTCCTACTAAATAGGGAGATTGTTGTCTATGCCACCACCCTATCTCAACTATAAAAAGAGTATCCCTAATAGTGAAAGGTATGCACAATCCGACTAAGAAAATAGTTTTAAAAACCTAATGGATTGTCATTTATGCCACCACCCTATCTCAACTATAAAAAGAGCATCCCTAATGATGAAAGGTATGTACAATCTAACTAAGAAAATAATCCAAAAACCTAATGGATTTTTAAGACTATTTTCTTAGTCGGATTGTGCATACCTTGCCTGTCTGACTTTGGCATCGGAGGGTCCCCCTACTGCAACCAAGATTTCCATCATTGTCTTGTTTTATAGGTCTCAACTAGTCAAATGAGAACATCCAGATTTCTGCATCAACAGGGTTTATTGTCACCTCTTCGGCGCTAAAAACATGTGTAGGAAGGCATCCAAGCTCTGTGGACCACCATATTGTATATGTAAATCCACTTCGTTCATCGTATCAAGACCCTTATTTTACGCATAGATATAAAAGATTAGCGTGTAAAAAGAAGACTCCCATGGGAAACGACAAATTATTATTATTATTTTTTATTCTTTCGGTAGAAACGACAATGGGAACGATGTAACTGCTAGTAAAACCTCTAAGCTCGCGCATGCAGTGTGGCCCATTCGAGCTGGTGTTAATTGATTTTTGTATTTTTACTTCATCCTGATGAGTTACGTCTAATTAACAGCTTATATGAAATATACACGTTATAGTGCATACTATTCCTGTTCTTTCAGTTGGTGTGGTCCACCTGAGATATGGATCTGGATGATTTTTATCCCAAGGGTCTGAAAGAGAGGATAAAGTCTGATGAACGGAGTGGATAAAGCATTTGGGTAGTGGATGAGTTGGACATGTGGACATCCAAGCCTTAAAGCTGCACATGCATGAGATAGATTAATCCTTCCGACATTTTATAACACACGTGCTCAAAAGGCATCTTGAAAATGATGGGCGGTGACAGAAACACAGATGACAAACGGGAGTACAATTTCCAATGCCCTTGAAGTGGGCCAGGAGGCTCACATAGATGTATTCGTTCTATCCCCACCGTGCATCCATTTTCCGGATCATTTGATAGCATCAATTCAAAATGAAGAAGATTCAAAGCCCAATAGAATACAACACAAGGAATAATGAGGATTGAATGCTCTATTGAAAACTTCATAAGATCCGCATGGATACCATCAAATAAGTTACTTTTTTTTTTTTTTTTTTTTACTTACAATAAGTAACTAACTTAATTAAGATAAGTAAATTTAGTTTAAGATAAATAGTAAATCAGATTTTTACACAAAGTTAATCACTTCAGATTAATAAGTAAAAATTAAAATAAGTTACTTAATGCATAGGTAACTTATTTTTAGTAATTTATTATCCAAACGTTCCCTTAGGATTACAAAAGTGTTGAGTCAAGCTCTTTCATCAAGGTTTACAAAAGTGTTGAGTCAAGCTCTTTCATCAAGGTAAATATTAATGTGCAGAATCCTCAGCTGTCAGCCCACTTAACTAGTGTATATGCAAGCTGTGCTCCAGGATGCTAAGAAGATCTCTTTGGGAGGAACCAGCAGATCTTTCAACTTCCCTGCTCAGCCCATGGGGTGTTTGCGGGGATTTCAACGCCATCACAGAAGCTGCAGAGAGACGGAGCAGAGGGAATTTTGATGTTCGGAGTGCAAGGGAGTTCTCGGAGGCGATAGAGAAAGCGGGTCTATCAGACGCGGGTTTCTCTGGGTCCCGTTTCACATGGTGCAACAATCAATCAGGTGCTGCTAGAGGTTGGGCAAGGCTGGATAGAGTGCTCATCAACACTCCCTGGGCTTCCACTTTTCCTTGATTTAAAGTCGAACACCTACCCCGCGTGAGTTCTAACCACAATCCGCTGCTCTTGTCTTTCCCTCCTCAACCCTTTAGTAGCCCAAAGCCGTTCAGGTTTTAGAGAATGTGGACGAAGGATGGCTCTTTCCTGCAAGTAGTTAAGGCAGCTTGGGTCAAAGTGGAGTCATATCACCCGGTATACAATTTTCTGGCAAAGATGAAAAGTCTCAAAACAGAGTTAAAGATTTGGAATAGGGAGAGCTTTGAAAACATATTTGAGCAAATAAAGTTAGCAGAAGCTGAGATAGCAAAACTTGAGTTGAAAATGCAGCAGGATTTGCAGGGTCAGGATCAGGACAACAATCAGATCAGATTTCAAGAAGCTTCCGACCATCTTTATCAATTAGAAATCAAGCAAGAGATATTCTGGAAACAAAAGTCCAGGATAAACTGTCTAGAAGAGGGAGATAAAAACACAAAATTCTTCCATGCAAGTGCTACGGAAAGACAAAGAAGAGCGACGATCGCGGGATAGAACGAGACTCAGGTCAAGTTGTAACAAAGATGGAAGATATAAAGCAAGATGCGGTGCGACATTTCCAGAATTTATTTACAAGTAGCCCAAGAGAAACAAGAGTTGATCTGCTGAACTCTGTTCCCCCTTTAGTGATGCAGGAGATGAATGAGATGCTTTTGGCTCTCCCATCCTTTCGTGAAGTTCAAGAGGCTGTGGTCTCCATCCCGACTGATAGTGCGCCGGGTCCAGACGGATTTTCAGGGATCTTTTATTCCACGTGTTGGGATATAATTGGGTAAGATGTACACAAGGTGATCAATTATTTTTTAATTTCCAAGGGGGCAAGATTCCAAGAGCAATTTCCTCCACGCTGATTTGTCTGATCCCCAAGGGGGTTGCTCCTAAGAGATGGTTAGATTATTGTCCCATTAGCCTCTGTAACTGTATATATAAAGTCTTCTCAAAGATCATTGCTAATAGACTCAGTCAGGTTCTCTTTCATTTGATATCCACAGAGCAAGGAGCCTTTATAAAAGGCCGATCGATATTAGAAAATATTGCTCTATCGCAAGAATTGTTCAGAGATATCAATAGGCAGACTAGAGGAGGTAATGTGGTTCTGAAGTTAGATATGGAGAAAGTGTACGATAGAGTGGAATGAACGTTCCTCAAACAAGTCCTAATGCGGTTCGGATTCTCCTCTAAGTGGATAGGAATTGCAGAAAATTGTTGGGCACCTAGTACCTGGATATCTGTGTTGGTTAACGGGGAAAAGCTGCAGGATTCTTCAAACCTTCTAGAGGGCTGAGGCAAGGGGACCCTCTCTCCCCAAGCCTCTTTATAATTTGTGTAGACGTGCTTAGTCGAAACCTCAATCGGCTTGTTGATCAAGGCCACTGTTTACTGTACAAACTCAGGAGAAGCTGTCCAAGAGTTACTCACCTCCTATATGTGGACGATACTTTGCTTTTTCTTAATGGGAGTGTGACATCACTCTGCAAAACCATGGCGGTTCTGGAAGATTACTAGAAAGCTTCTGGTCAGAGGATAAACCGTCGGAAGAGCTCCTTCTTCTGCTCAAATAAGATAACGTCGTCCAGGATCAGGTTCATCTCTAACTTGCTTGGCATAAATAGGGCCGAGGGAGCTTTCTGCTATCTGGGGGTGCTGCTGGTAGTGGGAAGGCTGAAAGTTAGAGATTTTCAGCCCCTCATAGACAAGGTTGAAGGCGTATTAGGGGGTGGAAAAATAGATTTCTATCTCAAGCCGAAAGAGCGATCCTAATCAAACATGTGCTCGGAAGCATCCCCATTCATTCCATGGCAGCTACTACTATTCATAGGAGCATGCTTAAAGAGTTAGAGAGCAGGTTCTCCAGCTTTTTCTGGGGGTGGGCTGATGGGAAAAGGAAACTCTATTGGAGAAGCTGGGAAACAATTACCAAGCTGAAGACAGAAGGTGGACTAGGAATCCGGAAACTATCAGAAGTAATGCATGCGTTTCAGATAAAGATGGCCTGGACTTTGAAATTTCAAAAGGACTCCAGTTTTTGGGCAGTGTTCATGGCAACTAAGAATGGTACGATGCAGGAGGACTCGGCCTCAACAATCAACGATAGAGTCAGTTCTCCAACCTGGAAGAAAATGAGGAACCTGATGCCTTTTCTAAATGACAAGGTCCAATGGAGCATAGGAGGGGGAATGTAAATGTTGGCAAGAAAATTGGACCGGTCTTGGTCCTCTACAAAATTATGTGTCGGGGGACATTCCAGAAGAGATCAAAGACTTAAAGGTAAAGCAAATTTTAGGTCCGGCAGGACCTCTCCCTTCAGCAGTGGTACTCTCGGTGCTTCCTCAACAAGTTGTAGATGTAATCTTTCAAGGGGGTTTCTGTCTATCAGAGGGTCCGGATTCCCTTGTGTGGTCATTCACTACATCAGGAAAGTTCACAGCAAAATCGGCATGGGAAGTGAGCAGGCCGATTTCTTCGACGAAAGAATGAGCGAGATGGATCTGGCACGGTCACTTACCTCCAAAAATTTCGCTGTTTGTTTAGAAACTCTTTAACAACTCTCTCCCGGTGGAGAATGAAATTCAATCAAGGGGCATTCATTTAGCGTCAAAGTGCGTGTGCTGCAAAGAAGAGTCAGAACAGGGGCCAGCTACAGAATCCTTGGCCCACCTTTTTCTAGACGGCGAGGTAGCTGCAGCGGTGTGGAATTTTTTTGGGAGGGTGTTCAGCATTAGAATTATGCAAGCTCCCACAGCGGAAGCCAGATTTTCACAATGGAGAATGGCATACACGGTCAGCAACTCTTGCCATATCAACAAAATGCTAGCGCCTGCTTTCATCTGGTGGGAACTGTGGAAAGCAAGAAACAAGGCGGTGTTCGAAAGTATAGCTCCAACGGCAAGATCAGTGATTGCTCGCGTTGCCAGGTGGTTATCCAGACAGAAACACAAAGTGGAAGGGAGAAGAACAAGTACGTTTGCTAACGTTTTCCCTCATCCCCCTGTAGGTACAAGCGGTGTCAGGAATGGAACCCAGAATATAGTTAAATGGCATAGACCCCCTGTGGGCTGGGTTAAAGTTAATGTTGATGGATCGTCTAGAGGGAACCCAGGTCTAGCTGGGGGTGGCGGAGTTTGTAGGAATGACAAAGGAGATCTCATTTTTGCTTTCTCAGCAGGATATGGGGTGATGTCTAACATTGGGGCTGAAGTCAGAGCTGCCCATGACGGGGTAGCTATGTGTATAGAAAAAGGTTTTTGTAAAGTGGTGGTAGAATTGGATTCGAAGTTGGTGGTTAAGGTGTTTAAGAGAACTTAAGCCTGGGTTGGAAATGGAGAGGCTGGACGGCTAGAACAAACACCTTCGTAAAAAAGGGTAGATAGTTTTTGAGCACATTTTCAGGGAAGGGAATGCTCCGGCTGATGCGCTTGCCCGTGAGGGGAGCTCCTCTCAATCTTGGTTCTGTAGTAGTTCTTGGGCCGAACTTCCTCAACAGGTGCGTGGGCTTCTTGTCTTAGACAGGGTTGGGATTGATTCTATCAGGGAGAGGAAGTAACTTTCCAACTTTCTTTTCTATTGATGAGAGGTTATCCCTTCTTTCTTTTGTTTTGGTTTGTTCTGGGTTTTGTGAATAGTGAGATTGGTGTGGCCCAGTTTTGTTATTTTGTTTGGTCCTCGCCAGGTCCTTTTTCTCCTGGAGGGCCAGGTTTTGTAAGTTTCTGTTCAGAAGTTATATATGAATCAAGCATTTTTGAAAAAAAAAAAGGTTTACGTGACCGCATAATAGGTTGGATGGAAATTAAATATTACTATGGCTCTAAAATAGGTTTCGACAATGAGCGTCATCATTCCACTGTTTAATATGGGGTGGTTCACTCGAGTTTCAAATCTACTTGCTTTTTTAGCCTCATATTGCCATCCAAGCCGTTGATAAGGTCAAATAGACCTGAATGATGGACAAAATACAAAAAACCTGTCTGTCCAAAACTTTTGCAGCCTACGAAAAGTTTTTACTGGTCTTCAACACATTTTCCTGTGTGTGGTTTACCGGAGATCTGGATCGGCTTATGTTTTGGGATAATGCCCTAAAATGAGCTGAAAATAGATGGGTGGTATGGATATACAACACATATTCATTAAGGTGGGCACCACATAGTAAAGGTAACACCCATTGGAGGCCACCTCGATGATGTGTTGTATATCTACATCGTCCATCTATTTTTTCAGCTCATTTTAGGACGTGATAAAAAAAAGTAGATCTAAATCACAAGTGGTCCATGCATTAGGAAACGAAATTGATTGAACACTACCTATCATTAAAAACTTCCTAAAGTCCACTTTGCTGTTAGAAGATCCATTATGTTTGTTTGCCATGGATAAAATGGGACAGACGGGAATGAAGGGAAAATACAAATACCATCATGAAAACTTTTATGGGCTATAAAAAGTTTTTAATGGTCACGCATCACTTTTTCCAATGTTGTGGTGTGAATGCTGGATGACAACTTTGCTGAGGGGACGGGAGATCGACTCTTACTTTTTCACCGGTTGTCTCGCTCGAGAGCTTTTGTTTAGGGTAAAATAGTATAATATTTGACCAGAGTTGCCACTAACCAATTATCATGATTCTATAGTCGTTAGACCACGTAGAAACGCTTAAGATTAGGAATTCGATAATCCTTAAACCTAAGATAACTCGTGAATTTACGTTCTAGAGATTCCAAATAAGGGATCACGGTTAAGAGGAAAGGTGTTAGACACCCACTCTACTCGTACGCACATACAGTCTTTACTTTACAAGATTTGACTAATTTTGATTAGGAATAAAGTTAGTTCTTACATGTGAAAAATGTAATGCGTTGCAATGACAATGATAATTGACCAATCCAAATTTCTGATAGGCAGGATTCGATTATATCAGCAAGCTGTAGATCATACGTTCAAAACGATCAAGTACATGGTGCAAAGTATATATGTATGATATGCTTGATGCTGTATAGATGTTTATGATAAAACGATGGCCAACTGGCTAAGGTTTATGGTGGACCTGCTTCATATATGGTTCTCATATTAATGCATGGCGAATGATCATGGCCTTCATTTTTTTACAGACATTTACATGGAGTACTCGATGGTTAAGATGACCTGATGAAAGTTATGCTTTAGAACCATATCAATCCATTATTGGCCCTGGAAAATAAATGTATCAATAGGGCTATCAATGTGCTAGGCTCGGTGTTGGGAAAATCAAAATTGGGGCCATTGACAGCCCTATGTATCAATTCAGTGAATGAAACTATATTTCACATAAATGTTTTATATCTAATGAATTTGAGGATTCCACTTGTTTATGAAAATAATTATAAGCATGGTTTTTTTGAATGGATCACAACTCAAAAGCCATATATAGTGATATAAAGATCTTATCCATCCACCACACAACCTAAAATTGAAAGGTTTTTTTTTTTTCCCCTTTTTTTTGGGGAATGTCCTACAAAAATAATAAGTTCTGGTTATTTTCCTTCATTGTTAGTTTGTATGCTAGCAACCACCCATTGGAATTTTCAACCGAATGAAATGTTATGAAGTAACATTCAACATAAAAAATTACATAATAGTATAACAACAATCGACCTGCAAGATAATGAAGCATTAGTCAATATGCAGTGATACCCAAATAAACATGCATGCTCTATTAAATTAGTTTGAGGGACTACTTCAACCTCCTTTAACAATAAACTGGCACATGGGTCGTCAACTGTTGATTAGCAACCTTGAAATCCAATGGAGTCACATGCTTTGCATGCGCATGAGAAATGTCACAAATGACTAGTCTCTTAATACGGCAATGGATTTGAGAGCATTGTGTAAAGAAAAAGAAAATGAGCTTTTTGAGGATCTTTTTTTGTTTTTTGTTTTTTTTTTTTTTTTTTTAAACACACGCACACACACCCCACACACTCACACTGGTGGAATTTCACCACCTATGGGTACTCGAGCCCTTGACCGGAAGTTGTAAGTCCTGAGAGCTTTTTGAGGATCAATTTAAGTAACAAACTTCCTGAAAAAAAAAAGATTGAAAGAAAGAAAGAATCCATGGCATGCAAGTGAAAGACCATTGAAAGGTTACTACCTTGTGTAGCATATGCATCCGAGTAGTTCATTTTCTTTGAATTTTTTTTTTTTGGTTTTGTTTTGGTGAGAAGTGAAGATCAATTTATTAAATCAGAAAAGAAGCACAAAAGAGATGATAGGGCAATACGTAAAAATTGGGCATGAGATGGAAAGCTATCGGAGTATTGCAAATAATAACATGGTTTGTGAAATGGGTATAGTGGCTATAATCTCAAAGGCTTGAAATGGAGTGTCCTTCACAACGAATTCTTTCTAGATTTCAACAGATGATCATATCCTTTCTGCCTTTGAGATTACAAAAATAAATCCAATAAACTATCCATTTTTGAGGAACTTAGCACTATAATAGTGACCCAGGAATGAACGTGATGAGAATAAATACTCCGAATCCACGGAGCTTCTCTGGACTCCTCACAGAGACTTCTCGAATCTACGAGGAAAGAAAGCAGAAAATATAAATAAATTCTAATAAATTCGAAATTGATTAATTGATTAATAAAAATGAGTTCACAACCCTTTAAATAGGGATACCAAGCAATGGGGAAGAAATCAGAATCAAACTACAACTAAAACTCCTAGAATTCGCGACTTACTATAAACAGTAAACTTAATATTTACAGACGGTCGTGATGTCTACTAGTGCGCAAGGTTTTCGGCCAAAAATAGTAAGTGTCCTATTTGGCTTCACCAAACTATTCTCCTAATTATTCTAAGCTCTTTTCACATTGGGCGCAACTCCTAAAGCCCGACGGATGAAGAGTTATAATCAAACTAAAACTTACTATTTATAGTAAAAACGAAAATAAAGCTGGGAAACGGCCGTCGATCCTTTTCGTAATTCCGAGTGTCGCAACTTGGCATAGCCAGGTTGGTTGGCTAAAATAGTTCGTTCTACCCCAAAATCATATATTTTACGTCAGATAACTCATTCCGGATTGCGAGATACGCCCGATTTAAGATCCGACGGTCCGAATCACTTCTGTCATCGACTGAGCCTTTTCTGATCCATCTTGGCCATGAAACTGTTCGTGACCCGCTCTACATCAAATAGGATTAACATTTTTCCTCAAACAGGAAATCCTGTGCTTCCATTTTCATGATTCCTGGGTTTGAGGATTTTAAAATCAGGTCTTTTTCATCCAATAAGAACCCAAAGTTCCATTAATGAATTAATTATATATAGATTGTCTATTCCACATTCCCATTAATGAATTAATTACATATAAATTGTCCATTCTGCATTCCCATGTAAAGAGAGAGACTAACGATTTGGCCGGCTTGTTGGCCAAAGGGTCCTTAGCCTTCCCTTTGCATTGGGAATTTCTTTAGGTTGTCTTTGGTAGCACTGAATATCATGAAATTTCATGATATTTTCACACCAAATTAGACTGATTAATCATGAAATGTCATTTAATTTGGTCGCTTATCTTCCCAAAGAAAAAAAATCATGATACTTGGTGCAACCAAATGCACCTTTTGTTTGATGTAATCTCTGTTTCTTTTCTTAAAAAAAAAATTAAAAAAAAAATCATCCTTAATTATCACAAATAAAAATAAAATATAACAGTCATAATTCATTGTTCATTTATAAACCATCATTTAATCAAGCAAAATTTTGGGAGACTCAGATTAAGAATCCTAACTACGGCAGCAACTACCAATTAATTCATCATGCTGCAAAGCCCTCCAAAGATGATCATTTCAAAGTCAGTGCCTTTGCTATAAAAACAGTTTCATCAAATATGCCTTTGTGCGAGAAGTCCCAAAAAACAATTTAATAATTCAGAAATTGGCAATTATTAACGTTTTGTATTGGATGCACAGTGCCCTTAAGATAAAAATAAGATAGATCCACATAACTGAGTCCTTAATTCCCTTTTCCAAATTTACAGTCATCCGAACTTGTTAAAAAAAAAGAAAGGATCTCAGAAACACCTATTAATTCACCAATGAGGCTTATAGCTATGTCTGATTTTTAATGGGACAAAGTAAACAAATATTGGGACCACCTAGGTGGTAAGTCATAACTACACTCCCAATCTGAGCAAAATTCATAATCTTTTCCTTGATCACTTAGGTAGAGAATCCACACCTTATAAAAGTCCATGCCAAGTTTTCATTTGAAATTGGTGTGTTATGTAACATATTGTTCACCACCAATACCACTACATATCACTCAGTATCACCCCATATCAGGCTGTTTTGGGTCGATATGGTGCCAATACACCCATATTGTTCATGGGGAATTTTGGTACATATTACGTGAAACATACTGATTTTGGAGGATAGTTTAAACCTTCTTTGAAACCATGCAATATGTAAAAAATGTGAAATCAATAAAAGAAATTCCAGACGTTGAATTGTATATACAAAAGGCTTCGATAATGAATCTTTGATTGATGATCCATATTTAAGCATTTTAGTTATCTACTTGGTTTGCTTATTGAACTGGGTGAAAGGTTTTAATATTTCATGAGATTGAGAATCTCACGATCATTCGAAAGTATTCCCATGTCAGCACTTGTACTATCCGGCTTGATACAAAACCAACCATTCCCTCATAATTTTCGGTGGATATAACAGAAGACAGGCAGAACTAGTATTCCACATACAACTTGGTGTAGAAGTAAATGATCTGCATGCCCAATGACTTAATAAAATACTAAACAAACACTATATCTCTAAATTCAACAAGTCCAAATAACACATACGTACATCACATACAATTATAAGGAAAAAAGGAAAATGAAAACTAGAACCTGCTATGCAGCCAGCCTCAAACTGCAAACTAATTCGATCGAACAAATTCAATTGCTAACTAATTTTGATTGAAAAAAAATTCACCGTTCAATTCACCCGAATTCGATAGGTTGGATCAAACTAGTTTGCTTCAATTCCATTAAGGATTCACTTTATACAACCCTTTTAGAAAGAATAAAAAGAAGAAGAGAGGTATAACAAGAAAATCCACCTGGATTTCAGGTGTTAATTAATTGGGTAACTCGTTGGGTAGCTCTCGGGTTACTTTCACAACCCGAAAGTCACGTGGGTGGAACATCAGGTGCGCTGCCTCATTTTAATCATTGAACCCAAAATCATAATCATCCATAACTCAGGTAAGCCACACCACAGGAACACTAGGGATGAAATCCCCACCATTACTTTTGTGCAATCAACAAATTCAATTTCACAATACGAATCATCAAATCGACAGACTGAAAATTGACAACGCAACATCACAAATAAGGTTGGACAAGAAAACACATACAATTGAAGGTTATAAACAATGACATCCACCCTAAAACACAAAATCCATATCGAAATCCACATCTACAATCATATAAGAATACAAGACCGACTTACATCTATTAGAAAACCAAATCTCTTATCTTTTTTAATACTTTGCACACACAATTCAAACAAATAGGAATCCACTTCAACTGTCCTCTTTCTCTCTCTCCGTATTTTTTTCTTTCCTGATATGAGGTGGCACCAACGACTATAATTACACTCTAGAAGAACATGTGCAAATGACAAATGAATATTAAAACCAAACCTTGAATATCCAAAACCACATCCAAGAAGAAGAAATATTGGTGTGATTTGACAAGCAAATACTCTAAAATTCAGTGTAAGATTGGGCCAGAAATCAGGCAAAATACGAGAATCATAAGAGCTTGTTGTAGAACATTCTAAAACCTAAAACAATGTCTTTTTGATAAAAGCATCAGGTTGGAAAGGTCTGCAAACTATAAAAAATGAATGCATGCCCTTTCTATACATGGAGGAGAATTTTTAGTGAAGGATGCAATCATTTTCATCATCATCTTAGTAGAAGAAGTACAGGTGGAGGAATTACCTTTTTTTTTTTTTCCGGAAAAGTAGACATATGCCACTGTATGTTCCATTAATCACTGAAATTTACAGCCATTTGGGTGGGTCCCAACAAAAAGATTAGGGACCTCACCTATCATATAACCACAAGCTAAACTAGATACTTTAACGCCTCTTCAGCTTAAACTAGACACAACATCTGCCTTCCAGAAAAGGCTCAAGAGAAAATGAACAGAAAACAGCAGCCACTATCCACAACGCTCCTGATCAAGGGCATCTTAAGGCTCTTAGGCCAGCTTTATCCAAAACAAGAGCGCCTCTAACTAACCTTGGAAGGTCTGAGCGGAATCTATGGTGGAGGAATTACCTGACTGTGCTCAAGCACATACATTGGGGATGATTGCCCAATCGGGCGTATGCATTTGTGGTCCTACGGACCACCATATGATTCTTTCCATTTTTTTTACTTGTTTCCTTTTTTTTGTACTCTACCATTCTCTATAAATTAATAGAAAAGGGAGATTAATATTCATTTAAATTACATGAGGGGATGAACATAGTTAATACGCATTAAAGATATGAATTAGGAAGCTTACATCTCACAATCAAGCCTTATTTTCCTTCCAATGTGTCACTTGTATAGAAAATCTGAGCCATTAAGGGCCCACACCATATAGATAATTGGAGGAGAAAAATCGACCAATCTGTTGGTCATACGTACAGCTTCTATACTGAGATAGGTCATTGGGTATCAATGATTTTGACAGGTAGCTTCCCATTTGTGGACCGTCCCAAATTTCACCAATGTCAAAGCCACCTTTGTTATATGGCTTTGACATTGGTGGGAAATATAACATAATGGCCCCATCCTGAAATCAAGAAGGATAATATAATTCCATTGCTAGGGAAAATGCAACAACGGTGAACATTCAATGGAGAAGTGGCCTAAATGGTGGCTAGAATAGTAAATTCGAGGAGAATTTAAAGGAACGTTTCATCCACAATGGGCCTCAATGGACCAATGATTTGATCATTGAACTGTCAAACCTACCTGTTAAAACTGAAAACTTGGATAGGTCATTTTGCTGATTGAAATATATAAACTTCAAAAAGTTAGTGGTAGTTTATACATTAAACAGCATGTCAGCTGCACTCTTATTATCATAGAACCTAATCAATATGCCAAAAGTGCTAAGACCGATGTAACGCACTAAGAGAGAGAACCAAATAAATGTATGTTGTATGTTTGTTTACACAAAAGTGCACTGGTTTGGTTCGATTCCGAAAATCAAAGAGCTGGTTAGTTCGGTTCGGTTCTCAGTTTGGGGTTCCGTAGAAGCGAACTGGACCATAGAACCAAACTCTGGAACCGAACCTGTAACTGGACCCCTTGGTCTATAAATATTTATATTTTATTTTATTTTTTTAACATAAAAAGCTAGACCATTCATCAAATGGATCACAACAAAAATAGACATTGATAGCAAAATTATTTTGGGAACAATAAGGGTCATAAAAACAAACAATGACAAGATTACTCTCTGTAAAAATTTCCAGTAGAGGAGCTTGGTCTGGATAAAAAAAAATAAAAATCATGCAATTGGTCTGGATTATAAAAAGCCTAAAATTGTAGAAATGAACCGGCTTTTTACCGTCCGGTTCCAATTCGGTTATAGGGTGTAAACGGTCTGGCTCCGGTTCTAGTTTTCCTGAAACCATTAATTAGTAACGGTTTGGTTCCAGTTTCACCCCAAAACTGAACCGAACCGAACCATGTGCACCCCTATACACACACAAACACATGCAACCAACCCACGTTCCTCATTGATGGTCTACATTGTGCCAGCATTATTTTGTGTTTGATTAACGGTCCGTACATATATGAATATTAAAGATAAACTGATCATGACATGTATCATATACCTATTGTTTTTCCTAACACCAGAGGTATCATCCTTTTATTCTTAGATGCAATGGGTCCCACATAGCCCACAGCAGGCCACACACACCTAACATGAGTGCACAAGCTACCATGTACCATGCTTACGATGCCTCTTTTCGGGAGCAGTGAGTGGATAGATCACCACCGATCAACTTCAAGCACTCCACATGTGATTTTCCACGTGGGCCCTTTGTCCTCATGTATAGTCTGTAGTCGCCAAAGGTCATCGGTTGATACAAGGCCGGTCGGTCTGGGGTCACAAGTTTCGGTGCTGGCCCCACCAGTACATCATTCTTGGGGTTGTAGAAGAAGGCAATGGACAGCCTCTCTTGCGTTGAATTCGCCATCACTCGGTGCTCAACGCTCTTGAAAATGCCATTGCTCAGTACCTAATATAAACCACCCAATCACCGAGAATTAATTATTAATGAGAAAAAAAAAAAATCTTATGTTTGAGTGCGATGGACCAACCATACACACTTAAAAATTACTCAGAAATTGCAAACTAGACATACAAGACTTTGTAAAATAAGCGTACTGTACAAGGATTGTGCATGGGCCTACTGTGGTGTATGTATGGCATTGAACCTGTCTAGAAGCGTCGCCTATGGCGAAAGTTGGATTACCCAAAAATCAGGTCTATCATGAATCTAGGTTGGTGGATGGTTGTCAATATAGAGTGGTGTCGAAGATGGACAGTTGTGATCATCAGAGGATCTGAGCATGTGGGCCCCAGTTGGGATAGATATGCTGGTCATGGTTTAGAAAGTTTTTATCCAGTCAGTGATCTTTCCATAATTAATCTAGAAAACAAAATGTTTTTCTGGGAAATGAAAACGTGCGTTTGACTAATGAGATTAAATATCTAAGAAGATGGACAGTTGTGATCATCAGAGGATCTGAGCATGTGGGCCCTAGTTGGGATAAATATGCTGGTTATGGTTTAGAAAGTCTTTTATCCAGTCAATGATCTTTCCATAATTCTAGAAAACGAAATGTTTTTCTAGGAAATGAAAACGTGCGTTTGACTAATGAGATTAAATATCTACGATTAACATTTTCATGGGTCACCTTCTCTTGATTTGAAAGCAGGAACCCATTGTCAAGATGCTTGTGGTCACATGGAAAAGACCATCATGATAGTTTACCACCATCTCTAGTCTCATCGTCCATGTATATGGCGTTTATGAATATCAATCTAAACCATCCAAATTATAAGACATGCTTCTTTGGACGTGTCATATCCCAGCCTATCTAACCGATCAAGCAACCCTAACCACCCAATCTAATACCCAACCAACCCTCGTTTGGTTTAGGGCCCATTTGGATGTACCTAAAAAGAGGTGTTAGCGGCCTAAAAGCTAGTTGAGTCAAATGCCAGTTTGTGTTTTGCATTTGGATGCACTTACGCAAATCCTATCTTATCCGTTCACTGTAAATATGCACTAAAAAAGCCCACCCACCATAAATCAATTTGACTGCACGCGTGAAAACCATTTTATAAAATACCCCTTTTGTAGAAATGCGCCTTAAAAATCTCTTTAAATAGTTTAAAAATAGAATTGTTATCCTAATCACATGAATAAAATCATATGGTTCAGATATTATATTGAATTGCAGAAAAGGATTATTAATGCATGAATTATAAACATCATAAAACTGAAAGTTAAATGCATACTATAGATCATTTGGATGTGTATTGATGAATTTGGCTCTGATACCCACTATTATACTTAGTTTGATTTGTGCAACCATTGGACAGTTTCATTCTTAGCTGTTCGACAAAATGTTCACTAATCTAATAATCAGATAATCAATTATGCATAGGTTTTGGGTGTTGATTATCTAAACTTTAACCCACAACTTCGACAGTTTAATTTTAATTACTTTTATTCCACCTGTGCAATTTCAATGTGATTTATAGGTGCTTGTGTATTATCTATTATGCTCTTCCAGAGTATCAATGTTTCGGCTCAAAGAAGACGGGTGCATTAATGGGGACTCGTATAGTCACGTCCAGGACCCTAAATGAAAGGTTGGATTTGCCATCACCATATGTCGCTAGGTGAGGTTGATATGTAGAAATCATTGGATGATCCTAACCGTTCATCTTTTAAAACTTATTTGGAGTGGATTATATTCCAACAATCAGCTCAAAGGATATATCTTCTTGACCGTTGGATTTGAATGTACTCTCTCGAAAATTTTCTTTCCATGGGACATATTTAGTGAAATTGATTGATGGTCAAGATCATCCCGTTTGGAAGTTTCTTACCTGGGCCCACCTAAGGTAGCAACATGAAAATTGACGGTTCATATATACTAGCCAAAAAGTCTCTACGTGTGGTCCCAAGAGAGTAACATATGGCGAAATGAGGTTATAAGAAAGTTCCATTAATAATAATAATCAACCATGGTTTAGAAAAATAGAAATTTTATGATTTCCTTAACTCCAGTCTCTAACAATCATACACGTGTTTTTAATACTAACAACTGATGCCATTGCCTACGTAATCCCTTACCGCATGTAGTTGCCGTGCTATTCTAAAATGAACCGGGTGGTTGTTGGACTACTATCTTCTTATGTCGTAGCCATGGATAAAAAGGCACGTTGACTAGGTCCATTAAATGATTGGATTCAACAAACCAACGGTCTGGATTGCTGAAGCATCGCCTGCTTGTGAGAATTCAAAATCCTGACCGTAACGGGAGCAGATCAGGTGGTGTGGAGCCAATCTTGATGTATGTACTGTATATCTATCCATCTGTTTTGTCAGCTCATTGACATGACCTAAAAAATAAAGTAGATCCAAATGCCAGGTGGACAACACCCACCATTAAAAACTTCCGTGGGTCTACCGAAGACACGAATATCAACTTAATCCAAGCTTTTTATGGCCCACAATAAGTTTTTAATGGTCTTTTTAATCGTCAACCACCACTATTTCTTTTAGTGTGGTCCACCTGACATTTAGACTTGCTTCATTTTTTGGCTAATGCTGTAATTGGAGATGATATGAGATGAAAAACCGGATGAACGGCGTGGATATACAGTATATATATCAAAGTGGGGCCACGGTCAGGGCTGCACCTAATCCACTCCCACCGTAACTGGGGACGCGGATTTCCTGCGAAAGCCTTTCGCAGGAAGTTCCTGCGCAAGGATTTTGGATGGGGCCCACTGTGATGTTTGTTAGAAATTCAACCCGTCCATCCGTTTTTTGAGATCATTTTAGGACATGAGACCGAAAATGATTGGGATCCAAAACTCAAGTGGGTCATAATAGATGAAACAGCGGGGAAAGGAATACTACCGTTAAAACCTTCCCAGGATCCACCCTGATGTTTAAATTCCATCCAAACCGTTTATAAGGTCATTTTCACCGAGATGAAGTGAAAAAACCAAGAAATTAAACCGACACAAAACTTTTGTGGCCATATAAATGTTTCAACGGTGGTCACTAAATCTCCACTGTTTCCTCTTGTGTGGCCCACTTGAGTTTTTTATCCTTCTCATTTTCGGTCTCATGTCCTAAAATGATCTCAAAAAATCGGTCTCATGTCCTAAAATGATATCAAAAAACGGATGGACGGAGTGGCTTTCTCACAAACATCATAGCCACACAAAATCTTGCGCAGGAACTTCATGCGAAAGGCTTTCACAGGAAATCCGCGTCCGTAACTGGGTACCAACGGGTTAGTTGCTTTCCCTAGTTAAGCGCCACGTGGGGTGACTATTGTTGAACTCAAATGTTAGTTTTACACCATTTATGAAATGTTTGTAACACATGGTGTGGTTGTACCGCAATTCAGACCATCCAAAATCGTGAAACCGACTGAGAACCGAGCATAAATGAGAAGATAATATCAACAATGTGATTTTTCTCTTTAAAGTCGCACTTCTTACCAGCTTACTGTTAACTATCCACTTGGAAGGTAGATATCATATATTCAAGATTGATTCATCCTATTTTACAATGATCACCAATCTCACCATCCTAGAAAAGGCACGTGACATTGTACGAGAAATAACACGAGAAATAAGAGAGTGGATGAAAGATATTCAAAATATTTGGAGTGTTTTTTACAATCACAGCTGGTATAAATTCAATTTTATACGTTATTGGATAGTTGATGAAGTAATCCGGTTGAATTATTCAAAAGTTAACAAGCCAAGAAAGAAACACGGTTGAGCAGTTTAAGATACAGAAGGCGATTGAGTAACAGAACAAATTTTTACTAACAGAAGAGGAACAATCACAAAAGGAAAATGTAACAAAAGAAAATTCTAGAGAGAGGCCCTTCAACTACTATAATCACTGGAGTAACGAAAAAAAGCATATGAAAGAATAATTTGCAATTGAACTATATAATAACAGAGAATTCAATTGATGAAGATGTCTCATACCAATCGAACCAAATAAATCTATTAATTTACTTTATCTCAGTTTATCCTAAGAGTAGTGATAATCTAATAACGGTAATTTTTAGCTATAGTATTTAGTTATAATCTAAATCTACGATCATATGCAGGATTTGTTCTTTATCTAATATCATGCAGTTCTTTCAAGAAATGCATTCTTGCGGTCGCCCTTAGTAATTGATTGTGAGTTTTTCTTGTTGTTTGATTACACTAGTATTCTGAAAAGTCATTTCTTATGCAAGACAAAAAGCAACCCATCTTCAGAGAAAGAACCCCACTGATGTAGAGCAGGTCGCGGACAACTACATGGCAAAGATGGATCAGAAAAGGCCCGGTCGGCGACAGAAGTGATCTGGACCATCAGACCTTAAATCAGGCGTATCTCGCAATCCGGGATGAGTTAGCGGACGAAAAATATATGATTTTAGGGTAGAACGAGCTACTTTAGCCAACCAACCCAGCTATGCTGGGTTGCGACGCTCGGAATTGCGAGAAACCCCTGATTTGATGGTCGTTTCCCTGTTTCAATTTCGTTTTTACTATAAATAGTAAGTTTTAGTTTGCTTATAACTCTTCATCCGTCGGGCTTTAGGAGTTGCGCCCAACGTGAAAAGAGCTTAGAATAATTAAGGAGAACGGGTTGGTGAAGCCAAATAGGACACTTACTATTTTTGGCCGAAAACCTTGCGCACTAGTAGACATCACGACCGTCTATAAATAGTAAGTTTACTATTTATAGTAAGTCGCGAATTCTAGGAGTCCTAGTTGTAGTTTGATTTTGATTTCTTTCCCATTGCTTAGTACCCTTATTTAAAGGGTCGTAAACTCATTTTTATGAATTAATTAAGCTATTTCGAATTTATTTAGAATTTATTTCTATTTTCTACTCTCTTTTCTCGTGGATTCGAGAAGTCTCTGTGAGGAGTCCAGAGAAGTTCCGTGGATTCGGAATAGTTATCCTCTTGAGGAAGACGGTGCTTGACCTCACGTCCTCCCCTGCGCCAGTTTGGTATCAGAGCGAGGTTTCTCCTCGGGTCGATAGCTTCTAACGACAGGTCGGACAACAATCCCATAGGCGGTGCTTCAGGAAATTTTCCTTTAACGGCGGCAACTTTTCAAGCAGCGCAGCAAGAGAATCGACAAGTCATGCAAGGGCTGCAGGCTTCATGGACCGCATAGCGAATCTCTTGGCAGAAATCCTAGGGCAACTCCGTGTTTACTGGTGGTAATCCTCCACCACCGATTGTTGAAACCCGTAATCGTCCTGATCGCAGGATAATACCAGCAGTGCATCCAAGGGCCGTCCCTGAGGACGGGGGTTCCAGTGAAGAGGAGATCGATGACGTGATCTTCCAACACCCCAGGCAAGGCGGCGATCGGGTAGATCGAGACTTTAAGATACGGGTTGATATTCCTAACTTCAATGGCCAGCTACACATTGAGGATTTTCTCGATTGGCTTTCTGAAGTTGAGCGATTTTTTGACTATATGGACATCCCTGAAACAAAGAAGGTCAAGCTTGTGGCCTACAAGTTGAAAGGAGGAGCTTCAGCTTGGTGGGAACAACTGCAACTCGCACGAACCAGGCAGATGAAAGCACCAATCCGCACATGGCAGCGAATGAAGCAGCTACTACGTGCCCGATTCCTCCTTAGCGATTACGATCAGGTATTATTCCAACAATACCAAAATTGTCGACAGGGTAGTCGGTCGGTGAGAGAGTACGCAGAAGAATTTTACCGCCTAGCGGCGCGCAACGATTTGGTCGAGACTGAATCGCAGCAAGTCGCCCGATTCAACGGTGGATTGCGTATGGCGATCCAGGATCGGGTCCAGATGCAGTCCGTCTGGACGATGAATGATGCGATCAAGTTGGCTACTCGGGCAGAAGCGCAACTTGAACGTTCTAACACACGGCCTATCCTACTGCGAGGATCACTGCGGCAGGTCCACCCCAGGGAGCTCCACAGCCTAAGGGGAAGGAGCCCGTAGGAGCGCGCACTCAACCTCCTACGTCTGAGAACCGAGATCAGGGAAGCGGGCAAGCTAGACCCCAAAGGGGCGTTTCGACTACCGCTGGTCCAAGTACAATCCCGAACCCTTATGCTCGGCCTAAGGCCCAACAACTGCTATCGTTGTGGCCAGCCCAGCCACCTGTCAAATACTTGTCCCCAACGAAAAGTGGCAAACCTCGCGATTAATGATGGTAGTGCTGATAACGCTTATGAAGATCCAGATATTGAAGAACAGGAGCATACCGCCGATGACGAGGTAGATGATTCAGATTGGGTTCAGCAAGATCACGGCGAGTCGCTCGTCGTGAGGCGGCTATTATATGCGCCAAGAAAAGAAGTGCATCCACAGCGGCATAACATCTTCCGCACTAGGTGTACGGTGAATCGAAAAGTTTGTGACGTGATCATTGACAGTGGAAGTAGCGAGAACATCGTCTCCAGGGGCATGGTGGAAAAATTGCAATTGAAAACAGAGCGTCATCCCTCTCCATATACAATCAGTTGGATCAAGAAGGTCAGTGAAACAAAGGTAACTGAACAGTGCACCATATCTTTTTCAATTGGTAAACATTATAAGGATGAAGTAGTATGCGATGTGGTTGACATGGAAGCATGTCACATACTACTCAGTCGACCCTGGCAATCTGACCGTGACGCCACTCATAAAGGGCGAGATAACATATATATCTTCGTCAAGGACGGCCGGAAGACCATATTGGCCCCTATGGATCCAGAAGGACCACCTGAAACTTCTAAAGTGGGGGGTTATTTTCTCTTAACCATTCGGGACTTCGTGGAAGAATCCAAAGAAACAGGACAGACTTATGCATTAATTGTAAAAGGGGAAGAACTCGAGCCTACCATCATCCCTGAAAAACTAAGGCCCTTGTTACATGAATTCCAAGAAATCTGGCCCGAGGACCTTCCCGATGGGTTACCACCTATGCGAGATATCCAACACCATATCGACCTTGTCCCTGGGTCCAGTTTACCTAATCGTCCTCATTACCGAATGAGCCCGAATGAGTGCGAGATTCTGCAGGGACAAGTGGAGGAACTGATCCGTAAGGGTCTTATTCGAGAAAGCATGAGCCCATGTGCTGTACCAGCTCTGCTAACTCCAAAGAAAGATGGGAGTTGGCGCATGTGTGTCGACAGCCGGGCCATCAACAAGATCACCATAAAATACAGGTTTCCTATACCACGGTTGGATGATATGTTGGATATGCTAGAGGGCGGAAAATATTCTCTAAATTGGACTTAAGGAGCGGCTACCATCAGATTCGAATACGGCCGGGTGATGAGTGGAAAACAGCCTTCAAGACCAAGGAAGGATTGTATGAATGGATGGTCATGCCTTTCGGTCTTTCTAATGCGCCTAGCACATTCATGAGGTTGATGAACCAAGTTCTGAAACCTTTCATTGGGCGGTTCGTTGTGGTTTATTTTGATGATATTTTGATATACAGTCAAGACGAAACCACCCATATGGAGCACCTCAAGAAGGTCCTTCAAGTGCTCACTGAAAATAAACTGTACCTCAATTTAAAAAAGTGTAGCTTCATGACTGATACTATCGTTTCTGGGTTTTGTGGTTACATCCACGGGCATTCGAGTGGATGAGGAAAAGGTGAAGACAATCAGAGAATGGCCGGTTCCCAAAAATATTCACGAAGTACGAAGTTTCCATGGACTAGCGACATTCTATCGTCGGTTCGTGAAAAATTTCAGTAGCATTGTGTCACCGATCACAGATTGCATGAAGAAAGGGCAGTTTCAGTGGACTGACGAAGCCGACAGGAGCTTTGCAGAAATCAAGCGCAGATTATCCACGACCCCGGTTCTTGTACTTCCCAATTTCGACAAACTGTTTGAAGTCGAATGTGATGCCTCATATGTCGGGATTGGGGGAGTTTTGTCTCAAGAAGGTAGGCCGGTAGCCTTCTACAGTGAGAAACTTAGTGATGCACGCAAGAAGTGGTCTACATATGAGATCGAGTTGTACGCGGTGGTCCAGGCACTGCGACACTGGCGACATTATTTGATTCAAAGAGAATTCATACTTTACACGGACCATCAAGCCCTCAAGTTTATTAATAGTCAAGCTAACATTAACCGTGTGCATGCTAGATGGATCTCATTTTTGCAGGAATTCACATTCGTGCTAAAGCATAAGTCAGGGCAACAGAACAAAGTAGCCGATGCGCTGAGTCGCCGTGCAACTTTGTTAGTTACTATGAGCAATGAAGTTGTCGGGTTCGATCGCCTCAAAGACATATATGCCGACGATGACGACTTCAAGGACGCATGGGTTAGATGTCAGGAAGGTCACCCCAGTGACTTACATATACAAGACGGGTTCCTTTTTAAGGGAAATCGACTATGTATCCCAAAGAGTTCGCTAAGGGAACAGATAATCCAAGAGCTACATGGAGGTGGCCTCAGTGGACACCTTGGGCGAGACAAGACGCGAGCTCTTGTGGAAGAACGGTATTACTGGCCGCAATTGGTACGTGATGTGGGAAAGGCAGTCCAACGCTGTTATATTTGTCAGACTTCCAAGGGGCAATCTCATAATACGGGCCTCTACACCCCGTTACCCGTGCCTGACGGCCCTTGGGAGGATTTATCTATGGACTTTGTGCTTGGTCTCCCACGAACACAACGCGGCATGGATTCGGTGTTCGTGGTAGTAGATCGTTTTTCCAAGATGGCGCACTTTATTCCATGCAAGAAGACTCTCGATGCAACACATGTGGCGAATCTATTCTTCAGAAAAATTGTGCGGCTACACGGGGTTCCCAAGACTATTACTTCCGACCGTGACACGAAGTTCATAAGCCACTTTTGGTGGACTTTGTGGACTCGATTCGATACACGCCTTCAGTTTAGCAGCGCGTACCACCCACAGACTGACGGTCAAACTGAGGTTGTGAATCGCACGTTGGGAAACCTCCTTCGATGTATTTCAGGAGAAAAACCGAAGCAGTGGGATTTGGCCTTGTCTCAAGCGGAGTTTACATTCAACAACATGGTGAACCGCTCGACAGGAAAATCCCCGTTCCAGGTTATCTACGGACGAGTACCTCGCCATACACTAGACTTGGTCCCTCTGCCCAAGCTCCCAGGCATGAGCATTGCAGCAGATCATATGGCAGACAAAATCATGGGCATTCATGCGGAGGTATAGAACAAGCTACATGCCTCGAACGAAAAGTATAAGGAGCAAGCGGACAAGCATCGGCGACAGAAAGTGTTCGAGGTGGGCGACCAAGTAATGGTCCATCTGCGCAAAGAAAGATTTTCGACCGGAACGTACAACAAGTTGAAGAATAAAAAGATTGGACCAGTACCAATCATCCGAAAGATCAATGACAACGCTTATGTTGTTGATCTTCCAGATGATATGGCGATCTCACGAACTTTCAATGTTGCGGACCTGACTGAGTATCATGAACCAGCGCATAATGATAACTCGAGGACGAGTTCTTTTGAAGTGGAGGAGACTGATGTAGAGCAGGTCGCGGACAACTACATGGCAAAGATGGATCAGAAAAGGCCCGGTTGGCGACAGAAGTGATCTGGACCATCAGACCTTAAATCAGGCATATCTCGCAATCTGGGATGAGTTAGCGGACAAAAAATATATGATTTTGGGGTAGAACGAGCTACTTTAGCCAACCAACCCAGCTACACTGGGTTGCGACGCTCGGAATTGCGAGAAACCCCTGATTTGACGGTCGTTTCCCTGTTTCAATTTCGTTTTTACTATAAATAGTAAATTTTAGTTTGCTTATAACTCTTCATCCGTTGGGCTTTAGGAGTTGCGCCCAACGTGAAAAGAGCTTAGAATAATTAGGAGAACGGGTTGGTGAAGCCAAATAGGACACTTACTATTTTTGGCCGAAAACCTTGCGCACTAGTAGACATCACGACCGTCTATAAATAGTAAGTTTACTATTTATAGTAAGTCGCGAATTCTAGGAGTCCTAGTTGTAGTTTGATTTTGATTTCTTTCCCATTGCTTAGTACCCTTATTTAAAGGTTGTAAACTCGTTTTTATGAATTAATTAAGCTATTTCGAATTTATTTAGAATTTATTTCTATTTTCTACTCTCTTTTCTCGTGGATTCGAGAAGTCTCTGTGAGGAGTCCAGAGAAGTTCCGTGGATTCGGAATAGTTATCCTCTTGAGGAAGACGGTGCTCGACCTCACGTCCTCCCCTGCGCCACCCACCCTCTGACGATCGCCCAATTATTATAAAATTTTGCAAGTGGTTGAGTAAGCGATCGATCTTCTCAGAATCCAGTCATATATGTTCATATTAGATGTATCTTCTTATTTCAACACTTGGGGTTGAAGTTGATCAGTTTGGATCGATCCGGTGTATCGATTCTGGCAGGCTCATACACACTACATGTGAAAGAAAGAAAACCGAGTGCCAACAATTTTAGCACACCTAGTGGGGCTAAAAAAACTAGTTGGCTGTCATTAATATTTATTTTGCGCCAGCCATGAAAAAAGAATAATTTTGGCACGCCTAATGGGACTTAATTACGAGGTATGCTTACCAGTGCAATAATTTCTCAGAATCATGAGCCGAAGTGGTGGTTTGTAATGCTTCAACAACCGCTACTAATGTTATTATAGCCAATGAGCCTTCTACTCACGAGGAAGAATTACAAGTTCAACAAGTACATGAGCAAGTAAATCAACCATCTAGTTTGGTGTTTGTTCCACCAAATCCAGATAGACCATCGACATCTCGGGTTGAACCTCTCGAGACTATGTTAGCAGAGATAATTAATGTGCAAAGGGAGATTCACCACATCGTAGAATTGTTGCGAGTTTAGGCTGAGCACTCACAAGCTCAGCCTAAAGCCTTTAATAGGTGAATGGTCGGCCATACCGAGAGCATAAACCGTTTGGTGGCTTAATTTGTTTGCCGAAAGATAACTCGTTGCACATTAGTAGGAAGTTGATACTAGTTCTGTTGGGAATCTATCACCTGTATCACTAGCTTAGCCAGTGTCATAGACACTTCCTTTACGACGAAATACACCATCTGTTCCTATCCTTAGCCCAATCCAGGACATGCGAAATTCACCGATATTGGTAGATTTCAGATATCCTGAATATATTCATGTACATGACGTGCAAAATTCACCACCACCGGTAGATTTTATGCATCCTGAACGTGAGAATAAGAACTTAATCCCTGAAGTTAAGAATCAAGGGATACTTGGGGGGTAACTTGTATAGAAAAAATCAACCTTATAATGAAGAGCAATATCAGATTGCTTCACAGATACCTCCAGTTTCCACACAACAATATTGGCATCGTAATCAAATTCTTCTATTAGCTCAGAAAGTATGCCAAATTCTTGGCCAAAGTACTAATCCATTTTATTATAAGTCATATCCTGACTGCATCGACTAGCAATATCCATATTCAAAGAATTATCGACCTGACTTTACACTGTTTACAGGTGATACAGGTCAATCAACTATAAAATACATAGGTTGTTTTACCATAAAATGTGCAGAGTTGGCCAATAACAAGTGTTATATATAAATTATAATTATTTGGTCATTTACTCACTAGGGTAGCTTTCACTTGGTATTCTAATTTACTACTAAATTTCATACAAAATTGTCAAGAGATGAAAGAAAAGTTTCAAGTTTAGTTATTCTATACGACAAAGAAATTTCTATAGCCGACCTTGATCATTTTCGGCAATTGCCAAGAGGATCGGTTGAAAATTATATTGCTCATTTAAGAGAACAAAAATTCGATGCAAGACAGTCATGACTAAAACAGAATTTGTTAAGTTAGCTTAAGACGGGTTAGAATTCAAGCTTCGAAAGAAGCTTATCGGAATGAAATTCACAGATCTTTATGATTTGACCAGAAAGGTGTTTCAATATGGGGTTCTGCTTCAGGCGTCAATGCGACAAAATAATTCGTCAGCATCAACATATTATTGTAACCCTAATTATGATATTGCAGTAACTGAAGTAGTGGCCAAACAACAATTAATATGCTTAATATTAGTTAAAACAGAGGCAACGACATCTTCTAATAAGAATGTTCAAAGAACTTACACCATTGATATTGCTCGCGCTGACGAAA
This sequence comes from Magnolia officinalis, assembly GCA_021015155.1. Lineage (NCBI taxonomy): Eukaryota > Viridiplantae > Streptophyta > Magnoliopsida > Magnoliales > Magnoliaceae > Magnolia > Magnolia officinalis. The sequence continues at coordinate 32,954,168 of JAJHSJ010000001.1, forward strand.
TCTTTGATATCATGTTAGCTGAAAAATTTATTAAAATTCATGTTAACCATAATATTCCGATAGCTGAAAAATTAAAGAAAATTAATTGTTATAAATGGCATGAAAGTCAGTTGCATTCCACTAACAAATGTGTTGTTTTCATGAATGTTATTTAAGACAACATCGATCATGGTTGCTGAAGTTCTGTGAAAAAGAAAAAACAAAAACGATGTTGATCGACACTGATTCGTTTATCTCCAATATGGAGATTAATATGGCCACCATTAATCCTCAAAGGTTGGTTCGGTCGCGATAAAAAAATAATATTGGAATTCAAATCGATCACACCAAAGAGTGAAAGGATGACAAGATTAATATGAGGCCTAAGCTTACGGTCGAACAGATCGAAACATGTCTGGAGGTAATAATTTCAAATTATCAACACATATATGAGAAATGTGTGAGGCTGAGTTGATCAAATTGAAGATTTTATCGACCAAAATATCAGGCAAGATAATCAGTCAATTGAAAGTATGAGGAAGGAAATTCCTTTTACTCACAAAAGGTTAAATACGTTAGTGATCACCTTAGGCCCGTCCTAAGGCAAATGATGGTTAAACTTCGTCCTACTCGAGAAAGAGTTTGGAAAAGGTTGAGTCATCCAAAATTTCCAACAGTACCGGAAGAGATGACTCGTATACTCAGAAAAGACATTGGTAAAGGTAATAGGCAACGAAAAGAAGATAATTAGTCGCTATATGGGACAAATCTCAGATAAACTACCTGCCAACCCAAACGAGACTGACGATACCAAAGTCAGAAGAAGAAGAAGAACAAACATCGATTAATTTGGTCGAACTTCATGTGGGGCTTAACTTAGTAAAAAATCACAATTATGATAAAGCAAAAATGGATATGGAAGGATCAGGCAAATACTTAAGTGATGAAGATTTTTCGAATGATATTCTGATTGAAGAATTACTTTCAAAAGAAAGAACATTAGAACTGGCCTTTTCTAAACCGAATAGGAAAATCAAGAATGAAGTTATAAATGAAGTAGATAAGCAATCGAATTCGGAGACACCTAGGGGCCAATGTTCGAATTCTGTAATATGGTTTGGTTCATTCTCACTGATTATATTGGATTGCAATATGGTGTTGATACTACCATTAAGTTTTTATGCTAAACCATCTCAATCAAACAAGATGGAAGGAAATTTTGAAGAGTTATGTCCTCTTATAATCATATAATATGGTTCCTTTGACTCCGAGAATTAAGCAAAAAGATATCGATCGTTACAATCGTACCAAGATTCCCTTCTAAAAAAATAAATATTGAAAGATGACTCTTACAACGACCCAACACTTGAAGTCATTGTCTATCTTCATGCACTTGGAAGGGTATCCGATCACTCGGGTTCTAGTTGATAATGAAGTTATTGCTCCACTTGAGTGTTGGATCTGCCTCATTTGAGGGGCTCAAGCCCTAAAACGATCTCGAAAAATGGATGTACGGTATGGATATGACACTTAAGTCATGGTCAGTCCTACAGAACTTTGCCAAGTCAACTGACTACCAACGTTGGTGCCACGCAATCAGCTTTCCCCGGTGGCAACAAAAATTTCCGTTAAAATCTCCTAGCCAGAATGATGCCTAAATTGGGAAAGACTTCAGATGACCTTATTTTAACCTATGTCACAATGAATAATTTTGTTGAAGGAGTAACACAAACGTAAGGTGTTTTATCAGTCGTACTAATGGTGGGAACCAAGAAGGTGCTGGACGTTTTATTTGTGGTCGGAACGTTTTTCAATTACAATGTTTTACTTAGACGAGATTGGATTCATTCGTTTTCATGCATTCTATCATCATTACACCAATTCATGATCATCTAGAATTAAGATAGTAGAATTGGTTTTAGCTAATAACAAACCATTATTATCCACATTTAATGCGGCCCTGGCTTATTTCTATGGTAATGAGATCGTACCAATATGATTTATAGGATGAGAAAAGAATAGGAAATCATCTAGAATTGATGCCAAACTCAACCCAGATAATGTCGTACATGATATTACTACCATGATTTGGCAAAACGAAGAGTTATCGATCGAAGATTATAATCCCCTTCCATGTGACTACAAACTGCACGATAAAAGAAATCCCATGGTGGACAGATCTTCATTCAAGGCCGAGTTCATGACTTAAGTACGACAGCTTAAAGAGAGTTTACGAAAATATGATAATGGATGTTTTGATGATATGACCGAAATAACAGTACCAATTGATCAAATAATTGAAGATGGTATTAAAATGAAGGATTTGAAAGCATCCCTAAAAAAATTGAAGGATTCTCAAGCTTAAGTTCAAGATCATCTAATAGAGACAAATTTGGGGATAAAATAATGTCCCAAGCCTATTTTTATCAGTAGATTATTTGATTCCCAAATACAACGCAAACTTATTTACTTAAAGAGTTCATCAATTGTTTTGTTTGAGATTATCATGAGTTGTTGAATTAGACTGAAATCTGATTGAACACAGGTTACCTATGAAAGAAGGCTATTGGCTACATATACAGCTACTTAGGTGGATGATGCCTGAAGTGACGCAAAAGATAAATGAAGAAATTAACTGAATTTTGAAAGATTGTTTCATTAAACCCATCAAATATGTCGAATAGATTTCTAACATAGTAGTTGTTATTAAGAAAAAACGGTAAGCTCATAGTATGCATTCGCTTTTGGAATTTAAATCGAGCCACAATACCAATTGATGAGTATCCTATGCTTATAGCCGATCAACTAATCGATTAGGCTACTGGACATCAAATAATATCCTTTATAGATGGTCATTCTAGATATAATCAAATGAACATTGCATTAGAAGATGCCTTAAAGACAGCCTTTAGAATCCTCTTCCTTTAGGTATGTTTTGCTGGGTCGTAATGCCATTTGAGCTTTAAACTGCAAGAGTTACTTATCAAAGAGATATGAACATCACTTTTCATGATATGATTGGACGATTCATAGAAACCTATATCGATGATGTGGTAATCAAATCAACCAATTCAACCGAACATTTTAGCTACTTACGAAAGTCATTTGAAAGAATGAGGATTCATAAATTAAAGATGAATCTTCTTAATAGTACTTTAGGTGTATCGACTGAAAATTTTATGAGATTCATAGTATATCAAAGAGGAATTGAAATCGACAGTATAAGGTGCGACCAATAATAGAAGCTTGGCCGCTGAGAAATAAAACTGAGTTACAAAAGTTTCTTGGAAAAGTTAACTTTATATGATGATTTATTTATAATTATGTTGAAAAAAAGTAATGTGTTTTCTCCTTTATTGAAGTTGAAATAAGGAGATGAGTTCAAATGAGAGGCGGAATATTAGTTGACTTTTGACAACATTAAGAATTATTTATCTATGCCACCAGTGTTAATGCCACCAGTAAAGTGTCGACCGCTCAAGTACAATGTCGCGACTTCTACATAATCGATTGGAGTTCTGTTAGTACAAGACAATGATGACCGAAAAGAGTGTGCGGTTTATTATCTTAGTCAAACATTGTTAAATACCGAGATGCGATATTCCGGAATAGGTAATGTGATTACAGTAACTAATTTAATAAAATATATGTTAAATTGGTCAATTCTTAATAACTAAATTAGCAAATTGGTTCTTACATTATTGAGTTTGATTTAGTATATGTGCCATAAAAGGTTGTAAAATGGTAGGCCATAAAATTTTTTTCTGATTGATCATCCTTCAGACATAGAAAGTTGACTTTCTTTGAATTGGAACATATTTGATCAATTTTGCTCCAAAATATTCATATAACCACATCTGGACAAGCTAGATAGGCCTGACAGAGTGGTAAAAGCCTTTCGTGGTTGATTCAAACATATTGTGATAAAGGTGGCCGAGCACAAAGTGCCTCAGCTAGTTGGATGTATTCCTTGGTAATTTGAAGAGCACTCACACATAGCAGAAATAAACAAATCCACATCAAAAGGAAAGTTATGTGTTTTTACTCATCAACTTCATTTTGAGATTTGCGTTGTAGAGCCATAAAAGTGGAATAGACCTTACTGGTCTTGTCTAGAAGGGTGAAGGAATGTTGATTCTTCGAAGCAAAGGCTAGATAAACGGACTCATCAACGAGCAAAAGATGGGTGAAAGTACATATGTTTATAATTATAGACCCATGGGGCCGCATCCAAAATGGAATGTATTGGTTAGCTGACTCCAAAAAGTATATTGGCTAAGTATTCGTGTAAAAAAAGTTTGATATATTGATATATTCTAGCCTGCTTTCATGTGTCACTATAATGTGCTTCAATACGAGTAAACCATTCTGCCTAACCATTCATCAATTTCGACCATGATCTCGAAGACTTAAAAGCATTGGAAGGATCGGGAAATGATCGGATTGAACAAGTTTCATCGGGGCACTTTGGAAAACATAATTCAATTTCACGAAGATGTTCATGAGTAACCATAGGGTGAAAGGCTGGACCAAATGTCAACAATGTCTTATTCGATTTGATGGGGGTATTGAAAAGACTGCCATTTACCACTTCTAAAGAAAGAACATCTTGATCTTTTGATGAATGATTCCAAGTGGAAGGTTAGAACGGAAGAGGAATGTGAAGAAATAATAATCAAGAAAAACAAGACTACAAAGGGAGTTTCGACAAGAGAGAAGAAGCAGATGATGAAGAAAGATAAACACCGGCTTAGAATTGTGTTTATATCGGCCGAGATACGTGCGCATTAATGAAATAATAATCATGAATCCTCGTACGATATAATTAAATGTGATGTATTACATGGACAGCTTAGATGAAAGAGGCAAATTCTATTAATGGGAAGATAATATGTGGACCAATGGTCGATTGCATTAATTACATTGGGCAACGGAACAATGTTGCTTTCACTTTTTTTTTTTTTAAAGGTGATCGCAACGTGGGGGGCAATGTTGTACCCTATTTCTGGTCATTATGGAAAATGCCAATAGGAGGGCGACATGTGGCATCACACGAGAAATAGAAGGTGGATGGAAAGATCTTCAAGATACTTAGAGTGCTTTTTACAGATTCATAGTTGGCAACCGAGGGGGCCTTAGCCATTAGTGAGATATAATTCTAGTTCTTCTATAGTGGTATCTCATTGATGATTCAAATCCAATTTTACATGTCATTAGATGGTCGGTAAAGTGATACGGCCAAGTTATCCAAAAGTTTAATAAGCGAAGGGAGAAACGTGGTCGAGTAGTTCAAGATATAGAAGGCGACCGAGAAACGAAATAAATCTTGGCTGACAGAAGAAGAACAATCACAAAAGAGAAACGTAATAAGAGAATAATCTAGAGAGAGGTCCTTCGACTACCATAACTACTGGAGGAATAAAAGAAGCATCTGGAAGAATAAGCTGGAAGAGAAATAATAGAAGAATCTTATAGGGCAAGAGGTTTCACACTAATTAAACCAAACGAATCTATTAATTTATTTATCTCAACTTATCTTAGGCGTAGTGATAATCTAGTAGCAGTAATTCTTATCTATAGTTTTTAGCTGTAATCCAAATCTAGGCTCATAAGCTAGATTTATTCTTTATCTAATATCAAGTAGTTCTTTCAAGAGTCGCATTCTTGCCGTTGTCCCTAGTGACTGATTGTGATTTTTTTTTAATTGCACTCATATTCTGAAAAGTCATTTTTTCTATAAGGCAAAAAGCAATCCATCTTCGGAGGAAGAACCTCGCCCTTCGATTATCACCTGATTATTATAAAATTCTTCAATTGGTTGAGTAAGCGACCGACTGACCTTCTCAGAATTTAGTCAGATACGTTCATATTAGATGTATCTGCTTATTTCAGTGCTTTGGGCTGAAGTTGATCTGTTCAGATTGAGCCGCTATGTAGATTCTAGCACGCCCACACACCCTATACCTGAAAGAAAACAAACCGAGCACCAACTCCATCTAGAGCCGGACTCACAAAATTTTAAATGGTCTGGATGGTTACACGTCAATGTAATGAACACGTGAAGTCAATGCAACCAAATGTGGTGCTCGGTTCGGACAGCCACGCCCGGGAATTGTCTGCAACAACTGTTTTATGGAGTGCATGCAACACCCAGCTTCTGTGGGCCATTGAATTGTATGTGTGCCATCCAGTCCATCCATTAAGTGATAATTTGTATGTTAACCCTAAATACAGAAGAACAACCTGATAAAAACTCATATGAGCTGTAGTGCTAGGAACAATGTAAAATTGCAGCTAAAACCTCTTAAGTTGACATGGTGTGGGCCACTTGATTTTGGATCAAGCTAATTTATGTCTTTTCCTTCATCTACGTTGAGGACCGTTGATTGATGAAACATACACAAAATGGTATCCCGACACACTAAACTACTTGCTCATTATTCTAGAGGGTCCTAATTGATGACGTGGATATCCTACATACAGTATGGTCGGCCCACAGGGCTATGTTGTTGTATGCTTTCCCTAAAACAAGCCGCGGTTTTCTTGTAGTTTGAAATCTAAGCTGCAATCAATTTTACCAGCTAATACTAAGTACTTAGAATAAAATAAATGAGACAGATCCATAACTTAAGTGAGATAAGTCACAAGAAACAAAAAAGACTTAACACATGCCATTGAAACATTCAAGTGGATCCCACCACAAGAAATAGTGAGACACCAACTGTTGAACCCTAAGGTCCACCTTAATGTTTGTTTGCCATCCAACTTGTCCACAAGGTCACATAGGATGAAGGATGAAGGCAAAACACAAATATAAGCTTCATCTGAGACTTTTGCGTCTCCCTGTAAGTTTGTAATAGTGGACATCAAATCACGACGCTTCTGGTGGCATAATTTACTTTAGCTTCGGATCTGCTTCATTTTTTAGTTCATGCTCGTGATGACGCGGATTAGCTGCCGACAGGTTGAGTAGCCAGACTCACTACTGAAGTGATGTGACCAAGTTCTGTGAGTCCCACCATGATATATGTTTTGTATCCACACCCTCCATCCATTTGGAGAGATCATATTTACAGCATCATCCAAAGAATGAGTCTGATCCAAAGCTCAAGCAAAACCCACCACAGAAAATAGTGGAGAGAGTGACACACACCATTAAAAACTTCCAAGGGACACAAAAGTTTTCGATTAAGCTGATATTTGTGTTTTCTCTTCTTTCATGTTGAACGTTAACATTATGATGGACCTTACGAGAATGTAAATCGATCCACGTCATTCTTCCCACTGTTTTCTATGGTGGGGTGTACTCCACATTTTGATCTAGCTAATTCTTTGGATCAGTGCCTAAAATGATCTCTCCAAATGGATGAACGGTGTGGATAAAACACATACATAATGGTGGGTTATCCAGAACTTGGTGACGTCACTTCAGTGGGGAGTCGCTATACTCAACCTGCCAGTAGCTAATCCGCGTCCCCAAATGAGCTGGGAAAATGAATGAACTGCAGAGTGCCCAACACATCACTACACTAATTGCTGGATGGTGTTGGCAACGCAGCCTAATTCGCGTTTGCCATGCTATATAACGGTAACGCCAGGTTGTTTTTTTTATTTTTATTTTAACAAATGCTGTTACATCCCACGCACACCCATCCACTCACACCGAACCAGTATTTATATGCCATCCAAACCGTTTATTGGGTTTCACCACTCACATAACCTGTAGGTACAAATTAATGTCATCCTAAAACAAAACGTCTGTCAACCGTAGGCGTTCAATCCTCACTGTTTCATTTTCTGTGGCCCACCTGAGTTTTAGATATTTTTATTTTTTAGATTCACGCCCTATTGTGATCTTTCAAAACAGATGGACGGATTGAATTTCTCATCGGACATCTCTGTTGCCCGGGCACAGGAATATCTCTGTGCCCTGGTCACAGCCATAGAGCACCGACCATCAGCCACCGGGCTCGTGGCAGGGGGAGTAGCCAGTCCGTTTCCCTCCGTGCCAGGGTTCAATCACAGGCCGCTTCCATTAAATTACGCGGACTAAAATCCTGTACAACGTGCTGTACGCAGCGGATACAACACCGATCTCCGTATGTTCTACAGCGTTGTTACAGTACAGCCCACCTAAGTTCTGGATCAGCCTGATGTTTTGATTTACACTTCATCCTAGTAAGGCGGACCCGATGAACGGGTTGGATGGAATATAAACCACACAGTAGCCACACAAAAGCATGGTTCTCGTCCCCTCTCCACTGTTCCCTGTGATTATGGCTGCCTGACTAGTGAATCATAATGATTTTTGGCCCCACGACCTAAAATCAAAAGACACGTCTGATGGAAGGAGTAGATGTTACACACACGACGTGATGGGCTCACAAATCTCAGCTGGTATACAGGTTTGTAGAGCAGTATTTGAGGTTTTCGGTACAATTACGTAACGCATCATGCGTTACGTAATTATAACGCAGTAATTGAGGTTTTCGGTACAATTACGTAACGCATCATGCGTTACCAAAACTCAGGTACAGGTGGCAAGAGAGATTCTTGGAAGCTCCAAAAGGTTGACTAAGTCTGGTCAACTCAGTTTTATGAATATTTAAAAACTCAAAAACGTCACTTTGAGTGTGAGTTTTTATTTAATATTTAATATTTAAAATATATAAACATTGCTGAGTTTCCACAGAGATTTTCAAAGTTTTGACCGGTTGAGTTTTTATCGAGTCATATTGAGTTTTTCTCTAGTTATGATGTAATCTGTTCCAGTCGACTTGAGTGGAGGCGAGTTTTTTATTCAGTTACTGAGAGAGAGAGAGAGAGAGAGAGAGAGAGAGAGAGAGAGAGAGAGAGAGAGAGAGAGAGAGAGAGAGAGAGAGAGAGAGAGAGAGAGAGAGAGAGAGAGAGAACCTGAATCTGATCGCCGACGTTGATTATAAAAGAGTTGGGAGCTGCTTTAACGGTGACCCAAGCGTCGCCTTTACGAACTTGGAGGCCGTTGACACGATCATCAGGTAGAAGAAGGGTTAGGGCTCCAGGATCGGAGTGTGCAGATAGACCGAGAGTCAGGTGAGGCTCTGGACACTTTGGGTAGTAGTTCACCCTCAAAGTCATGCCCATCTCTTCCCCTCCAAAGGCATCATGTAGAGACTCTTCTTCCATTCCGAGACTCTTTGATAACAACCCCATCACAGCCTCAGATAGCTTGGCCAACTCGTTTCCATACTCGTCGATTATAGCCCTACATCCAACAAAAATTCAATGAACAAGTGTTCACAGGCCATTGCGATGCATTGGCAAAAACCAAATTAGAACTCGAAAAAACTCGACTCGACTCAACCTGATTTCACTAAGACTCTAGAAAAGCTCGAACTGATCATGACTCATTCAAAACTTGAGAAAACAAAACACTGACTCGAACATGGCCTGTTCGTACAGAGATCAAGTGGGCCACATAGAGGAAATGGATGGTTAGGATCAACATACACGTTGTCTAAGTGGATCATTGAATGCTCATGATGGGTCCCACTAGATTACTGGCTGGAAGCTTGTTAGAAGAAATTTGGAATATAGATGTTAGCAAATGGTTCTAACTTACCTGAGAGAAGCAGGAAAGGTGGGCCATTTGTCCATGTTCCTGATAGAGTAAGGCAGGAGATTAAGGAAGAAGTAGTCACCCCAGTCAAGAACAGTGGTCTTATCTACCCCAACTCGGCTACCGTACCCCTCATATGTCTTGGGAGAGTTGGAGTAGGTTTCCTTCATCTCTAAAGGGTGATGAAAGAAATCCCTCCATAAATCTTTGATCCTTTCCATCAATTCCACACTAACCCCATGATTAACCACTTGGAAGAATCCCCATTCCCGGCATGCATCTGCCACCATTTGACTGGTCTTTTCGCGATCATCGGCATTGCTGTAGAGGCCTCCAAGATCAATTGCTGGGATGTTAATATCGCTTGTTTGATCGACGCAATCCAGGGAGGGTCTCTCCGAGATCGGCTTGATGTAGCTGTTGGGTATGGCTCTCGTGCCGCTCTCGGACAGTGACTGAACTCGGACGATAGGCTCCGGCCACTCGTTTAGACATTCCATGTCGTCTGTTTTCTTCAAGCAATGATCATTAATGGAAATAGCTGTGTACGCAGCAGTAGGAGGTCATGCATATAAATAGGTTAAATGAGGAGGGAAATACCTACAGTGATAGTTCCCAATCACTTCCTAAGTTGTGGTGTCTCATCCCGATATATGTTTTACAATTTGGGTAACACGCTGAGTTGAACCCAGCAACTCGATTGGGTTTTACTCGAGATTCGGAAAGATTAGGAGCTGTGCTAGCTTGGTTTTATATATATATATATATATATATATATATATATATATATATATATATATATGAAGGAAAATTCATTAATTCTTTGTGTTACACAATTGCAAAAACAAACTGCCACACTAGTCCTGTACTAAAAGGTTTCTCAACATTTGACTCTAATGCCAGTTGTTGTCTGTTTTCCTTTACGATAGGCCCCTCACATCCTTTTTTGTCCTGTCGGGGTCTGAATGTCCTCTTGTAATCCTCTTTTGATGAATGAAATACTTGTTAAAAATAAAAAATAAAAATAAAGTTCACCACATTTTAAAAAGAAAAGAAAAGAAAAAAGATTAAAACACAGAAGAAAATGTCAAACAAAAGTCAAAAGTGTCAAATCAATATAAGAAACAAGAGAAATAATGACTTACATTATAGCTACCCCACAAGCATCAATACAGAACTTTCTTTTCCACTATGAACAACAGAAATATAAATACAAGTTTTATCCCTCTCACACCCATAAAAAGAACTCTAAAAGATGAAGTATATATGAGAGATAGAACTCTCTACAAAGTGTTCTCTGTGTATAGACCACACCACATGAGAGAATACGTCACAAAGCCTAGAGTAATTGAGCTTCAACCCTTGGATGAGGGTGGGTTGGGCATCAGAAATCTAGCTGAATTCATGACAGCCCTCAGGCTCAAGATGGGTTAGGCAATCAAATATCAGGCTAAGGACAGTCTGTGGAGTGGTTTTATGAATGCCAAGTATGGCCAAGACCTCTCGTCTACATGTGCTAGAAGGCCAGCGGACTTTGCCTCGCCTATATGGAAGAAGATACTTAAGTTGCTGCCTATTGTGGAAGAAAATGCCCAATGGTTGGTGGGCAAAGGTGATTATAATTTCTGGGTTGACAATTGGACGGGATTGGGTCCATTGTTGCAACTTTGCTGAAGTGTCAGTTCCCCCTAACCTGTAGTCCCTCAAAGTGAATCAAGTCCTGGGCTTGTACGGTCCGCTTTCCCCTAGCTCGGCCTTTACTTTCCTCCCTCAGAGGACACTGTATTTCATTTTTCAAGCTGGTTTCTGCCTTTCGGATGAGCCAGATAGATGCATCTAGCCTTTCATACCATCTGGCAATTTCTCAGTAAGTTCCGCTTGGAAAATCAGCAGGGCCACCCGTCCATGCAAATATTGGGCCAGATGGGTGTGGCATCCCAAGCTCCCCCCTAAGATCTCCTTGTTCGCTTGGCAATGTTTGTGGAAATCGGTTCCAGTGGATGATGCGGTACAAGGTCGTGGGGTTCAACTGGCTTCCAAATGTGTCTGTTGCTCGGGAACCTCGGCAGCAGGCATCTGCAACGAATCCCTTTTTCACCTCTTTATCGATAACGAGCTAGCTACGTCCACCTGGGAACATTATGCTGGATTCTATAATGTCTTCATTGCGAGGGCCGATTCTATTGTGGCCAGGTTGTACCAATGGTAGTCAGTTGTTTCATGGCAGGGGAAAGTTACTTCTTTAGTTATGTTGGTGCCTTGCCTTATTCTATGGGAAATTTGGAAGTCCTGAAATAAGGCCAGATTTGATGGCAGACTCGGCTCAGCTCCTGACGTCATTGCGCGCATTAACAGCCGGCGCTCATGTTTGGCAGAAAGCTCACCGGGCCAGGGGTCCAACTTCTCTACTCTGTATCCACCTACGACTAGGATCGTGAAATGGGTCAAGCCTCCCCCAGGCTAGTACAAAGTAAATGTTGATGGCTCAGTTAGGGGCAACCCAGGACTTTCAGGCGGTTGGGGTGTTCGTAGGAGTGATAAGGGGGAATTTATTTTTACGTTCTTTGAAGGTTATGGAGCTGGCTCCAACATTAAAGCTGAGCTTAGGGCAGTGCACGATGGTCTATCCTTTTGTTTCTCCTTGGGCCTATCTAACGTGGTGGTGGAATCTGACTCCCCGCTAGTGCTAAATTTCTTAAACGGTAAAGCCGCCCCGAGCTGGAAATGGGAATATTGGATATCCAGAATTCAAAGAATGAAACTTAGAGGCCAAGTTCGTTTTGTGCACATTCCAAGGGAAGGCAATGGTCCGGCTAATAAGATGGCTCGCTGGGGTAGCGAATCCCAAGCTAACTCTTTCTTTCGGAATTTTAGAGAGCTCCTGACTCTGGTGAGGGGTCTCCTTTTCCTAGATTCAGTGGGTTCAGGGCTGTCAGAACTCCCAATGGCAACAGAAACTAGTTGTTGTTTCTCTTCTGGTCTTTGCTTGGCTAGTTCCTGCTGTCCCCCGGTGGGTGGAGGCAGCGCTTTCTCAGTCCTGGAATACGTGGATCTTAGCAGTTCCTCTCTGGCTGGAGGGTGTTATGTTCTGTGATGGCTAAGTGCACTTGCAGGTGTCATCTATCCTTTTTGGTAGGAGCTAGTTTTCGCTATTGGGTTGGTGTTGTTCTGTCTGCTAGAGATAACAGAGTAAGTCAAGCGCGGTCCCCACTGTACGCGGTCCCGTTTGATCTTGGCAGTTGTAGGCCTCTTCTGCTTCTTCAGAATTAGGGAGATAGAATTTTCATTGCCGATTTTCTTCTTCCCCTGGTTTTTTGGCCTTGTTTTGGAAGCTCTTCTTACCCGGTCTTCTTGCCCTGTTGCGGTTGCCCTGTATTAGATTCCACGGCCTTGCTTGCAGGAAGCCGCCTCGATGTGTGGCTCATTTCGATAGCCCTGTCAGTAGTTTTCTTGGGTTGTCTCTTGAGTCTTTGCATGTCCCTTACATGCAACTTTTTTTTTTTTTTTTTTTTTTTTTTTTTTTTTTTTTTGTACATCTTCTTTGGAGGGGGTAAATGATAGGTGAGGCATCGTCATTTTTTGTGATGCTCGCATGAAATACATGTAAATCCCTTTTCATTAACACAGTTATAGGTGGAGTGCCAGATTGGTCCCGCCTTAAAAAAAAAAAAAAAAAGCTTCACCGTACATGAGCGAGTGGAAAGAGAGGAGAGTGAGAGAGAGAGAAGAGAGACTATCTTACTAGGAGACTCTTACATCTCCACTGTCACAACAATCATGATCATCCATAAGTTTGGTAAGCCACACCCTAGGAAATGTTGGCGTGTGATGCCCACCATTAGTTTTGTGTTGGGCCCACCATGATCTTTATATTCAGTCCAATTCATTCATTTGATAAGCTTGATTAAGATGAAAGATTTACCAACAAATTACAGTATTCCAAATTCAGGTAAGCCATGCTATGTGAATTTAGAGGGTTTTAAGTATAATTGTATGGGGGTGCCTTGGGAGAGAGCCTTAGCTCAACGGTGGACAGGGTGCATTTCCATAATGTCTCCAGTGCCAACGTGGCTTACCTATAAAAAGAAAATATATGGGGTGTCTAACCTGTACGCAAGTGTTTTCTAGTGCTAAGACTGGGTAATATTCAATACCTGAATAGGAGAACTCATCCTTTCCTGGCTTAAGTAACTAAAGACAACTCTCTTTAATGTGTGGAGATGATTTAACATGTGTAAATAGACCCCATCCATCAGGTAGACTACCCCACAATTGGTCTTGATCTTAAAAAAGTAGGCTGATTAAGCATACACTTAATTTAAAATTACACAAAATGCTCTAAGTTATCAATAGCATGGAGCGTACGCGCACGCGCGCGCACACAGACACTCTCTCTCTCTCTCTCTCTCTCTCTCTCTCTCTCTCTCTCTCTCTCTCTCTCTCTCTCTCTCTCTCTCTCTCTCTCTCTCTCTCTCTATCTCTCCCCCCCCCTCTCTCTGTTTTTGATTAAGAAGAGGTGAGAGTAAAACCCTATATCCACTTTCTCCAAACCCAAACTCTCTCTAGAATGAGTTTCCAATCACCTTAGAATTACCCTAATCTCCTTTTACACATGTATGTATAATCTGAATCTAGAATTAGAAACAAAACCGCGTAATTACGTAAAACTGAACAAACTGTCAATAAGACCTTCGATAGGTCAATTCCAATTGAGGGTTGTTGATCGAATCGATCATACTTTCAAATGAATGGAAAGTGCCCAAAATCATTTAGAGAGAAAACTTATATTTTTATATTTTCTCGATCGAATCGAGAGTCTCTTTGATTGAATCGAACAAGACCAAAATAGTCCAGCAAGTAATTGAGGAAAAACTAAAATTTCTTGATCGAATCGACCAGGGTGTCGATCCTATTGAAATTGTTAGGGGATCATGAAAGCAAACCTTGAGTTTGAATCAAACACGCAAAAGACAAATACAACAAAGCATACACATGAATACACAATTTTTACATGAAAACTCCTTGGGGGAAAAATTCATGGCACAAATTGACAACAAAATCTACTATGACAAAACAAATTATAAGAGATTGATGAACTTGCAAATGTGAAAACCCTCCTTTACTCCCTTCCAAATCTTATAATCGGCTTAGTTGTGAGACCCAACCCTATTTCTCATGTGTGCATGTGTGTGTGAGTATGCATCTCGTTCGTTTTGGTCTCGCGGTCCTACCGGTCAAATTCCGGCGACCCGTGACCCTCAGATTGTGTTTGTGGTCATCCTTGGGTTCGGTCATGCAGACCCGACTCGGATCGGCCCTAAACCTATGTCATCTTGTTCGCATCGTCGTTACGGTTCCGATGACACGTCTTGTGCGTCCATTTGATGTATAAATCATAAGATATGTACATTTCATTTTATGGCCCTTGATCTTGATCATATGGCCCACCTTGGAGTAGTGTATGTGGCCCCACTCCCTTTTTACACAAGTTCCAACACACACACACACACTACGCACACCACCTAAACCTTCATAGCTTACACTACCAACACTACACACACCACTCAAACCTATCCTACCTTAGCAACTTTGGTTTCTCCTCCCTAGCTAAATATAGCATTTTCTTATCAAGGAAAGATTTCTTATCTTTTATAGAAAAAAAAAGAAATGATTGCCCTCATTGCTACAATTCTCTCTCTCTCTCTCTCTCTCTCTCTCTCTCTCTCTCTCTCTCTCTCTCTCTCTCTCTCTCTCTCTCTTCTCATTTCCTCTATCTCTCCCTCCCCTCTCCCTCTTGCAAGCTTCCAATGTCCCACCCCCTTGTAATATTCCAGCCCCTCATCTCTCATTTCTCTCCCCATCCATCCATCAAAATCACATCTCAACCCTTCATCTTGCTTCTTTGGACCCTTAGAAGCTTGGAGTGAAGTTTTGATAAAGATCTTAAGGTGGGTAACTACAATCTTGTTGATCTGATTTTATACCTTTAAATCTTCTTATTTCTTTTGTGTGGATCATATGGGGCCCACCAATCCATGGTGGGGACCCCATTTGACTTCATGGATGTGGCCTTTTGGCCCATCCTACATGCATATCATGAAACATGATGGGGCCATTCTCCATGGACCCCATTATGATGTATTGTATCATCCACCTTATTTCAAGGGCATCTAGACCCTAGAAGTCATGTTGGGATGACATCTCAACCACCCATTCTAGTCATAGATCATGCATGCATTAGTTTAATGTTACATGTTCAAGTAACATTATTGTATGGTTGAGATTGACTCTTGGGAGGGCCCATTAGTGGTGGAGCCCTACCCCCATGGCCGGATTGCTTTTTTTTTTTCTTCTCTTTTCTATGATGTGTGGATGAAGATGTGTGTTTGGCCTACTAGTGGACCTAAGATGTCCAAAAAAAAATAATAATAATAAATCCAGCAAGGCGGGACGCCCTTACCACCCAACTCTATGATCCTTGGACACCTTAATCAATGCATGCAAGTGTCCTAGTCTTAGTCTGTGATCTGGACATATGTGGGGCCCACTAAGGAAGGCCACACACCCTTTTTATGGCTGAGATTATTAAGATATAGGCTAATGTGTCCAGCCATGTATTGCTGTCCAAAAATTTAGATTGTTGCATGGACTGTCATGTTCAATGTTTGACATGAATTTTTGGATCATGATTTCTATTATTTTCTTTATAATTATGGGGTGTAATGAGGTGTGGATCCCACCTTGAGGTGTGGTGGGTCACACCTCAGATGGCCCATGAAATGGTGCCCAAAAAGGGAGGCCCATAGGGGTGGGCGGTCCACCTTGTTGGGCTGTCCAGCCCACATGTATGGGTGGTTAAAGTTCTACCATAGACCAATGCTAGGCCCATTCTTATTATTTAGGCCCATGCCATTATCTATCTAGTCTTGTGGGCTACCCCAGGCTATTGGGCCCCACTAGAGGTTTTGTTCCTTTTTGAAAACTGTTTAAGTACCTAGACCCTATTGGTTAGGAGGGGAGAACATCTTCTTCGCATTGGTATTTTGTTCACCTTCATGGCCCACTCCCATACGCATCATATGCATGCTTGGCTGAGATGTGAATTGGTCATGGTTATGCCATTAGGCAGGATATTGTAAGGGATGAAGTTTTTCCCCTCTACGCATGTTGGATGTTTGGGTATGATGCATGACTATTTGTGTTATTCATGCATCTGAGATTGCATAGTATGATCGACATTCGCCCTTGCTTCATCAGGGCCTTGCCTCCACAGGGATATTCATGGGTGGCTGGATGTGTGGACACCGCAAATGATGTGTAAGCATATCGGGTTCATATGATGCCCATGGGTGAAATTTCTAAAACTTCCATGGTACCAAGGATCAACTCCAACGCCGTGATTGGGTGGAAACATGTGCGCACGAGGGCCTTACACCTGTAGGCCACGACTCCCACTGTCGTGTAGTCGGTTGGATAGGAATGTGGCCTTATCTGCCTGTGAGGGAGGACATTATTAGGCTGAGTCTGACTAGCTCGTGAAATGGGTCCGCTACCGTCAGGCCTTATTGCTGATTGGCTATCCACAGGCAGGTAGTGAGGTCTTTTACACTCGTTTAACTGTGTCGGGTCTGTAGAGCGGCAGTTATTCAGCTGTGTAATGGACCTCGGTGATTTCCTTATAACTGGAAATGTATCTGATATGTGGATTGGATATGAGCACTAACATTACTTGCATCGCATTAGCATTGGCTGTGTAAGCCCCTTCATGCATTGCCTTGGTATGACGCTCGGTACTCATTGCATCGTATTCATGATAAGCCTTGGTAAGGCTAGTGATATTCTCATGGAGCATGTTTTCCTTCCTATACATCTTTCTATTCTTCTGTGCACCATTATCACACACTTTCACTACCATCTAAGCTTCTATAAGCTTATGCACGATTGATGCGTGCAGGAGACTCTAGGCAGGCGTCATAGCTGCAGAGCGTGGAGTTGAGTTGTGCTTGAGGACTCAGTGCTGCTAATTTTCTTTTCCTTCTCCTATCATCTTATGTATGTCCTTTTAGACCTTCTGAAAGCTGTAAAAGTTTAAATTCTCAGTGGATTTTGTGATGTGTGCCCTTTGTTATTCTCAGATGTACTTGCTGTGATCTTGTTTATGCTCGCATTGGAATGATTATACTGTTATTGAAATCCTCTTTGTAGGATCCTAGGATCGGAACCTGTTTCAAGAGCCGAGAATGGGGTACTACAGAGGCTGTTACGGTCAGTACCGGCCATCGGATTCTTGTGAGCCCAGTTGCCGAGTCTGGGGCATGACATTAGTGCTCCTCGTTCTACCCTAATCCCACAATTACACTCATATAGAGTGTTATAAGTGGAATAGGAATTTAATTACGCAATTACAAAAAACTACATGCATCGTCGATCCATGCATCGATTGCTTGACATCGATCGAGCAACCCTCGATCGATTGAGTACCTATGTTTGATCAATCGAACATGGGTAAAAGTGCCCAAAGAGTTAACTGATTAATTCAAAGTTTCCTCGATCAATTATCCCAACCGCCTGATCGATTAAACTTGTCCAAAATTGTCCAGAGGCTAATATGTTTAATTCAAGGTTCACTCAATCGATTGACCAGGTTGTTCGATTGATCAAGATCCCTTATTTATGACAAATTAGAGACATCCACACAACAATATCCACAATAGCTTGAATCATCACGAACCACAGCTCCAAGCTTCATCTCTAATCACCTCCATCATAGCTTCCTCATCGTTGTTGCCTTTTGTGCACACTCAGTCTTCATAAAAACCTTGGATAGACCTAAAGAAGTTGAACAAAAATTATTCTTCTTTGTAGGAACCACCTTTGTAAGCATATCCGTCGGATTCATGTTGGTGTGGATATCAAGACTAACACCATATTTTTCAAGCACCTGTCAGATAAAATGATGACAAACATTAATGTGTTTACTTCTAGAATGGTAAATCAAATTCTTTGCCAATTTGATCGTGCTTTCACTATCACAATTAACCAGCACAGCCTCTTACGGAAGACGCAACTCATTCATCATTGCATGCAACCAAACACCCTCCTTGAAAGCCTCTATCACTACCATATACTCATGTTCAGTTGTTAAAATAGTAACTACAAATTATAACTTTGACATCCAACTGATTGATCCACCTGCTAGTACCGAGGAGTAGACAGAAGTTCACCTTCTTTATCCACAATCTCTACATAATCAGTGTTCACATGGCCTATCAATTTTTCTTTGATTTTTAAAATGTCAAGACGTAGTCCATAGTACCTCATAGATAACGAAGTAACCATTTCATTATCTCCCAATGTTGCTTGTCGGGGTTTGACATGTATCTAACTCATAACACCGATTGAATGTGAAATATCCGGTCTCGTTGAGACTATGATATACATTAAACCACCAACTATGCTCGAATAGGTCACATGAGATATAAACTACTTTTCTTCATCTGTAATAGGACATCGCTTTGAAGAAAATCGAAAGTGAGCGACATGGGATGCGCTAACTAGTTTAGCCATGTTCATTTCAAACTTCACCAATACCTTCTCAAGGTATTTTGCAAGAGATAACTATAACCTGCACATTTCCCTATCTCTTTGTATATTAATGTTGATAATCCTTCTTATTACCTTCAAATCTTTCATTTCGAATATCCCTGATAATTGAGTCTTTAATATATTAAATTTAGGCATGTTATGGTTGGTGATAAGCATGTCATCAATATATAAAACTAGTATAATGAATTCTCCATCACACAATGCCTTGAATTAGACACAATGATCATATTCATTTCTGGTAAACTACTGACTCACTATTAAAGTATTAATTTTCTTATATCACTACTTAAGCAATTGTTTCAGGCCATACAACGACCTCTTTAACTTGTAAACCTTATTCTTTGACCCCCTGCATCTAAAACCCTTCTGATTGCTTTATGTAGATTTGTTGTTCCAACTCCTTATGTTGGAAAGTAGTCTTTACATCTATTTGTTTCAGTTATAGGTTGTATTGGTCAACCGGTGCCAATACAAATCTGATAGATACCTGCTTGACAATAGGTGCAAAGATTTCACTGAAGTCGACGTCTTCTTTTTTAGCATACCTCTTCACAACCAATCACGCCTTGTATCTGTTTTTTCTTATAGATTTACTTACATCCAATTGATTTATGCCCAACGAGAAGCTCCAGCAGCTCCCACATCTCATTCTTGTACAAAAAGTTCATCTCATCTTGCATTGTCGCCATCAACTTCTCAGTATCTTGGTCATTCAATGCTTCATGGAAGGTAGAATCCCCCTCATCCATAATGAAAGTGAATGCAATATTCGAGTCATCTTTGTATCTAACCAGTAATATATAATGTGTTGGTAGATTTGTCCTCACAAGTGTCTTCTCCACCTACTCTTATACCTTTTCCTACGGTTCAGCTTCTTCCTGTGTCTCACCTTTTCGACTTTGATATCAATAACTATTAATTTTTCTATTTCCTTATGTTCATCCTTATGGAATAAGGAATTCTCATCAAATTTGATGTCACAGCTAATCGTAATCTTCTGTATTACCTGATCATACAACTTGTATCCCTTCACACCATCACCATAGCTAATAACAGTACACTTTTTCACCCTATAACTTAGCTTATCTTTTTTAATTGATGGTAGATGAGAGTATGTGTCATAACTAAATACTCGCAACCTTGAGTAGTCAACTTCATGACTACTCGATACTTTTTCTGAAATTTTACAACCAATGAGAGTAAACGGGGACCGATTCACTAAGTAATAAGTCGTGTTAACTGCCTTAGTCCATTGCTCTTTGCCTAACCCAACATTGCTCAACATATTTTTGGCTCTCTAGTGTATACCTAACTGTGTTATGTTGTACGATCTCCTCATCTTTACAAAATTAATTGAATTATTTTTAAGTGACTTCTCCACCATTGTTTGTCCTTAACGTTTTTAACTTTTGCCATGTTTGTTTTTCCACCATTGTCTTTCACATCTTGAAGGTGGTGAAAACATTAAATTATGCTTCATAAAGTAAATTTAAACTTTTCTAGAGTAGTCATTTATGAATGAGTCAAAATACAATAACCCCCTTCAGAAACAACGGGTAAAGTCCCCCATACATCTAAATGCACATAATATAGAACACCCTTACTTGCCTATTTTTCAGATTTAAAAGACAACCGTGATTGTTTACCATATATAAATTAAATATCCAGATATATTAAAATCAAAACTTTTAAAAACGTGAATCAAGCAATAATCAGAATGTACCTTCATATCGCACTTGCATAGGTGTCCTAGGTGTACATGCCACAAATGTGTCGATGTGGACTTCGCTATAGACAATACAGGTCCACCCATTTTGGTATTCCCGGTAAGCTTATAAAGGTTACCGCTCCACTACGCTTTCATTATAATGAGTGTCCCCTTTATAAGCTTCAGGACATGATCAAATTCGGTGAACTTGCACCCAAGTGCAACAAGGGCGATTCTTTCTCGGTTCGGGAATGTGTCTCACATTTGTTAGGATATGCTCCATTCCATCAAACATCTTAATATTCACCCATCCAATTCCAACAACCTTATGGGGAAAGTTATTGCCTATAAACACCTGACCATCATCATACTCATTTTAACAAGTGAACCAACTCCACTAAAAGGTCATGTGGTATGAAGCCTTTGAATCCAAAATCCACTCATTGCTAAGATACTTAGATTTGGATGCAATCAGAACATGACAACCACCCATCTTCTCACTGGATTCCGTTGCGTTGGCCTCCTATGTTGTTTCATATGATTTTTCTCATTTCTAGGCTTTATAATTCTGACAATCCTTCTTTATATGCACATGTCTCCCAAAATTATAATACTTCATCTTTCCGTTACCCTTCGACTTGGACCGAGATTACAAGTTTACCTTCTCAGAATCAGAATTTCTTCCCCTAGCAACCAACACATCGATATGAGAACCACCGCCACTGTCATTCTTTTTCAACTGCTTCGAAAGAAGGGCTGAGATGATAGTTTCAATGTCTATTGTCTCCCTGTTGTGGCATATAACGTCTATGAGATTCCCACAAGACTTTGGAAGAGAGATTAACAGAAATAGGGCTTAGTCTTCCTTGCCAATCTTCACTTCCACACTCGTTAACTTGTATAATAACTGATTAAATGTGCTAATATATTCATTAATATTTGACCCATTCACTATCTTTAAGTTATAAAATTCTTTTCAAATATAAATGATTAGAGAGAGAGAGAGAGATTTTGTCATATACAAGCTTTTAAACTTTGTCTAAAGCCCTGCGGTGGTATTTTGATCAAGGACATTATAAAGGACCTTGTCAGACAGACATAATTGAATCAAGATTTTTTACTCTCTCTTCTAGTTCTTCACACTCTTCATCATTCATAGTCGCAAGACGCTTCGCTACATTAAGGAGTGCCTGTTGCAATCCTACTAAACTAGAAGGCCTCTCATCTTTAGCTTCCAATGTTCAAAGTTATTTTTTCTTGTGAACTTTTCAGTTTCATACTTAACGTTCGATCTTTTTATCGACATGTTTTAGATTCAAAATAAAATCCCAATGTATAACTCTAACACTAATTGTTGAGGAATTGTAGAAGAAAACTCTGAATTCGAATCAAACACATGAAAGATAAATGTAACAAAATATGCACTGGAACACATGATTTTTATGTGAAAAACCCTTGCGGGAAAAACTATGGTATAAGGCAACAGTAAAATCTACTATAAAAAATGAATTATAAGAGATTGATAAACTTACAGATGTAAAAACCTTCATTTTCTCCATTTTAAACCTTAGAATTGACTTAACCCTCATTGTTCTATAACAATCTTGCAATTATAATATATATATATATATATATATATATATATATATATATATATGTATATATATATATATATATATTGTTACAGCTGAAATATGAAACTAATCACGTAATTACACAAAACTACACGAACTGTTGATCTATGCATCAATTGATCAACACCAATCGATCCACCCTCGATCAATCAAGCACCCATGTTTGATCAATCGAACATGGCTAAAAATGTCAAGAGAGTTAACTAATTAATTCAGAGTTTTCTCGATCTATCAACCCGACCGGCCGATCAATTGAACTTATTCAAAACTGTTCGAAGACTAATATATTTAATATGGGGGGTTCAATATGAGGGTTCACTCGATTGATCCACCAAACTATTCACTTTATCCCACTACCAGAAAATTGGGCAAAGGCTACGGATTTAATCCATAGCTATAGACCTATAACTACGGTTTTCATCCATATCACGACTGTCGTCGTAGGTGCTGAGCCGATAGGTCTAAAACCTCTGGCTATGGATTTAATCCATAGTCATAGATTACAATAGCTACAGATATAATCCGTAGCAGTTATTTCTATAGCCAAAAGTACTTACAACTACGGATATTATTGGTACCTAAAAGTAGTGTTGGATCCGTAGCAATATGCCGAATTTAATAACAGCTACGGTTGTTATCCGTAGCTATTTCCTACATTAATTTTTTTTATAATCATTCATTCATTCAATTACCACCTGCATAATCATTCATTAATTCAATTACGATCATTCATTCATTCAATTACAATTATTCATTCAATAATGAATCAATTACAATCCTTCATTGTACACTCGACCTGAGCCAACCCAACCCAAATACATGTGATTGTTCCCAACCCAACCTAAACCAACCTGAATTTGCTTAACCAAAACTGGATCTTGACAACCCTAACCCCAACTTAATCAGAAAAAGAAAAAGTAGAGAGAGAGAGAGAGAGAACTCTGAAAGCCCAAAAATTGACTTTGTGGAAGAGAGCATGGTTCATAAAATTGTTTTTTATGTAGCCCATGTACCTGTCGTGAAGTGTAATAAGGTCTCTTATGAAAACCTGATCTTGTGATTCGATGGTGTCTTTATTCTCCACCTGTGAAAAATACTTTGTGGTTAGTTGTGTGCTTTAGAAACCCATCAAAGGTTGTGATTCAATGCCTATTACATTGAACTGAAACAATTAGGTTTCATGACTCAATTGCAATTATCTTAATATTCATATCAAGAGTACTACTCTTAGGAATTCAATTACTCATTGGGACACTATTCATGTTCTAACTTATTAGAATTTGTATAATTTCTCATTTGTGTAACAGAATAGGGAAAAAAACATATGGTTTCCTACCTCAGGTTTGTGCTTAAAAACAAAAAGCATTACATGCAAGAATCCCATCTTAGTAGTGAAATGAACTATCCCAAGCAATCCTTTCAGATGTTGCAAAGATGCAATCTTCAGCAGTTCCTACACATGAGAAAACATGTTGAAATGAATAAAGCAACAAGGAATTTGCATGATTCTAACAACAAATTAATGAAATGCAATGTCAGCTGATGAATTTCATTTAATAGACTGCTCAATATGGAAAGAAGATATATAAGCCACGTGCATCTAGACGTAGCAACATGTAGACCTGGCACATGAATAAGCAGGGCCATTAAGAGGCCTGGCTAGGGGTTGGCTTCGACTCAAAATTTGAATTGTTTGGGCTGGGTCTATCAACTTGGGCCTATTCAAAATTTCCATTTTGCATGGCGGGCCTAAGCCTAGCCAATCGACATCCTTGAGAATAAAACATCCAAGATATACATCATGTCCAGCCAAATGTAGATGATCTGGACTGTCAATCAGGCTGATCAATGAAATGGCGGTAAAGACCGCACTAGTTGAAGAAGGAATATGCTAATCTGTCCTAGAGGGGGGTGAATAGGACTTTTTAAAGTTTTTATGATTTATTTAAAAATCCTACTTCACTAATCCTGTGATCATGCAATCATCAGGATTACTCAAATGTAACTCTACTGGCTTCCAAGCCTGGTAGAGGATCCAATCACAAACTATTTTAGAGATAAGCAGTATGCAAGTTAGCTTATGATGGATATGACTGTGTAGGTGTGTGTGGTGTGATCAAATGTTCAGATATGGAAGTATTAAAACAAATCACACAATCATAAGAATAACAATCTCAAACACAGTCATTTTTATAGTGGTTCGACGATAAGCTACTCCACTCCCGGTAACCGCACTTAACCCTTGAGTGTACTGGATTTCACTAAGGAGGTTTCACAACGGTTCACCTTTAACCTAAGGTTTTAAATCAGGTTCACCTTCAACCTTTACAACCTACACTGAGGCTGACTATTTATGCTCTCACGAGCAAGGGTCAACACAACGCACCCACTTTTAGGCACACTGGCCAATGATCTTCCATAAGACCCTACTGGAGGTTTCTACACGGTTGACCTTACACTTGAGGTTTCATACGGTTCACCTCAAACCCAAGGTCTTACGCGGTTCACCTCAAACCTAAAGTTTTACTGGTTCACTCCTAACCAGATGTTTATGCTCTCCACAGAGCAAGGGTCCACACAATGCACCCAACCCGTACACTCCGGCCGGAGGCCTCCTTGAGGACTTCAAGGGTGAGAACCACTTAAGACCCAATCCTAGAAAGGAATGATCACAAGTATCCGCTTGGACTCTGCATACTTACAACTAAGCTGATGAGTCCCGTTTAGCACAATGTCGAAGATCTCCTTCTCCTTGTTGACGAAGAGTCTTCTGCTCCCTTGATCCTCAACACAAAATGATGTAGTAATACTCAGCTTCGGGTTGGGTCAAGGTGAAGATGGAATCCTACTCTCAAAATATTTTCCTATCAGGAAGATAGAGCGATTCCAATCTTATGCATTCAAGGCATCCCAGCTTAATGATTTGCCATTAAGGTAGTAGCTAGAGGATCCTTGAATGCGGAAGTTCATTCCCCAATCCACTCTATTGAATGTCAATGATGAGGGTGGATTGGAGGATGAACTCCCTTGAGAGAAAGGGCTTTGGATATAGGATATAAGTTGAAACACACAAAAGCTCTCTCTGCTTTCTCTCACAGCAGCAAAAGACAAGTCCTCTATATATAGGCAAAAAGTTCCAATGGATATAAAACGGTCACATTTATGACAGAGTTCGATATCATCGAGCAGGTTCGATATCATCGAGCGTATACTCTCGATAGCATCGATGGTCTGCTCGATGACTCGAACTCAATGTCATACGCTTTTGAAACTTTTGTCAATTGGTCGATGAATCGAAACTATTGTCGATGTCATCGGATTTTGAATTTCGTTTCCATCGATGACAGGTTCGATCCATCGACACTTAAAAAATGAGAGAGACTTGACTTTGAAATATTTCAGGATTTCATGAATGATCGGGGAACCATTGAGATCATTGGAATTTGAATGTCGATGATATCGAGATCAGAGTCGAGGCATTGATAAATCCAGCGGATTTGTCTTTAAGCTCGCTGGACGGTTTATGACCTTGTTCGATGCAATCGACCTGGTAATGATTTCATCGATATTTAAATATCGATTCTATCGAAGGGCCCCCGATCATAGTTAAAAACAACCTGAAATATCAGTTGTAAGATATGCGCGCCCACGATCGATATCATCGATGGACTTCCAATGTTATCGATATTTGATTTCAGATCATATCGGAAGAGCATCAATATATCGAAGGAATTTGAGATTTTCATTAAAAACAGGGGCGCCGGAAATCTGCCTGTCGATCTTATCGAGCCATTTTCGATGGACTCGAGATTTGTATATCGATGATATTGATAGGTGTATCGATACATTGATAATTCGTCCAGATATGTTGTAAAGTTGTTGGACTTTTTAGTTCTTATATCGATGATATCGATAGGTGTATCGATACATCGATAAATCCGTCCAAATGAATATTTAGTTGCTTGATACTTTTGGTCCTCACATCGATAATATCGTTAAGGTATCGAAGACATCGATAGAGTAGGTCGATCATATCGAGGGTGTTTCGATAAAATCAACAAGGTGAGAAAAACTTAGAGATTTTTCTATTTAAAAAAAAATCACCTTAAAACCCTATGATTTCTACCTTGTTTTTATGGGTTTTATTCACCTGGTGTTTTAGGTTATGAGATGTGAGGCCTTAGGTTTACCTGTGGCAAGCTTGCACACATTCGGTTGAGGCAGACGCTTGAATTGATCTCCTATCAGGCTTTGTAGACAATCTGACTCAACACTCACGTAACTTGACAAACTAGGGCACTTTCAATCAATTGATGGTGTGAGAGACACATCTGCAAAAACATCACAACTGGCCCCTAGCATTTTTTTTTTCACACCCTACAATTACCACATAAAAGGGCATGAACGAACAAAAGATAATCTAGAAACCTTCCTTGACTAAGGAAATCATTTACTATTATCTAAATCATTGAAAAGTCTTCTAGGAGGGACGACCTTTTGTATTTTGACAGTTAAAAAGTTCAAATGTTCAGATTTCACAATTCCCCGCTTATTCTTCAGTGATTCATATGCCTGAAACAGATTTAGCAAACCATATTATCTCTAATTGAAATGGCATGTGTGGCATGAAAGAGAAACTGAAGAAAATGATTAGGTGAATCCCATAAAGAAGAAGAGAGTACATTGCTGACACAAACTGCATAGGCTTCCCATCATTTGCAGATCTGATCTAAGCTCAGATAATGGCCTGATCTAAGCTCAGTTAAGAGCTCTTATTTGAGTTGAGTTAATGTTTAAATCCAAGCTCCGTCTTCATCCAAATATAGACCTTAACTCACGTCTAGATTCTTGCCTGTTTCCACTACTAGAACGTAGGTTATTTAACACCAGCATGCTGCTCATTTTACATCCCAGATTATTGTCCATTTACAGTTGAGATTGCTGGCCATTCTTTAGTCCAAATCATAGCTGTTTAGGCCACTTTTCTGATCATTCATCTATCTAAATTATTAGCTATTCATCTGCTATTCCCTGCTAGCCATTCATCTGCATTCATGGCCATTCATATGTATCGCCATCCATCCATCCATACTATTCAGATGAAAACCACTTGTTGTCCATTCAACTCTTGAACCTGTAGTAGATTAGTTGTTGTCCGTTGATATAGCATCTTCGAAAAAACCAACCAACTTATGAAGCAATAACAATAGCAATCACTCATAAAAAGAAATAAATAAAATAAAAAGTCCAAAATGAAATGCAAAGATGAAAAGTTGTAGAAGTCCATTTCAAGGGAAGATAGCCAACCAAATCAACTCTCACTATTTTCATACAGTTAGAAAAAGAGAAGGGTGAAAGTTGTGAGACCCTACGAGAATAATGATGCAGAGAAACAAAGCATATGAAATAAATATGAAATGCACATCCTACAATCACATCCCATAACTATAAGTGTAGGTCTTAATCCTAAATCAATACCTCACATACCGGTGTACAAAAATGCTATA
Organism: Magnolia officinalis; assembly: GCA_021015155.1. Taxonomy (NCBI): domain Eukaryota; kingdom Viridiplantae; phylum Streptophyta; class Magnoliopsida; order Magnoliales; family Magnoliaceae; genus Magnolia; species Magnolia officinalis. The sequence continues at coordinate 32,982,200 of JAJHSJ010000001.1, forward strand.
ACCTGCAAATGGGGCCCAACAAACCAATAGTCTGGATCATTGAACCATGACTCCCACTAGGTGGGTATACTGTGCATATGCTTGGATCGAGGATCATACAGTTCTTCCGATCTCAAAATTACCTACTTTATTGCAAATGTTAAGCATGTACTGTTGATTACCCAGGATCAATCACATATATCTGATTCAATTGTTGGAATAGAGCTATGTAATAGGGAAAATGTACATTGGTATTGATTTCTTGAACACCAAGACTGCCTACTGAATATAGAAAAGAAAGGGAATGATGTATTATATATAAGAATAGATACAGATTTTAGATATGCTTCAACATGGTCTATTTTTGGGGAGATTCATGTTGGAGACACCAATGCTCAATCAGTGGTTAGAACAAAGATAATCAAGTAGGAAAATCTCATTTAGCATTTTCGCATGACATGGGCATATGGGATTCCCTCCCCATGATATAAATAAAATTCCAATGTTCAACTAGATGAAACCCTGAATACCATGGTTAAAAGACCTGATGACTTGGATCAACTGGTTGTTCCTGAGATGAGTTGGGACCCACCCAATTCAGGACTAAATCAGCCTCATGGTATTGAACCGGATAGGGTTTGAATACCGGAACCTCATAGAAAATGTAGGTACTAACTAAAATACAATAATCAACATTACTGCTTTTGGCCATGAAAGCATGATCGCTAATTACTGCTTTTGGCTTGTTTGGATTAACCTGATTTTCTGCCCAAAACCAAGGGCAAGATTTCACATAGGACACCAATTATGCCAATGAGTGAATTGAATGTGCTGTTGTTCACTCCCCAAGTGCAGGGTTGTGATGTAGTAATAAACTCGGTAAGACCGAGGTCGAATCCACAAGGACTGAAACCTGTACGTTATCTGAAACTAACTAGAACCAGAACTAGAGTAAGATGAAATCTAAATTGAGTTGCAATTTGAGGAAAAATTGTGAAATATTAATCTAAAACTTAGGAGAAATTCAGAGGAGGGACACTAAGGATTCAGAGGATCCACTTGTAGAGATCAGGGAGATCTTATGTCTGTTTCAAGAATGTAACTGGATTTAGATTCCTATCCTCATCCAGTTGAAGAGTGTAATCATCAAACTGAACTTCCTTTGAGATAGTTTTCAATAGATGAAAGGTGTATGAGTTAGAATGGATTCCATCACCAAACCATGCCCAGGAGACAAAGTAAACAACAGAATTAAACTAATTACCAACCAATCAATCATGTCATGAAGGTTAGGAAGGGTACCGACATCCAACCATGCCCAGGAGACGATGGTGAACAACAGGGCTTCCTGACGTCAGACACATAAAAAGGCAATGGAAATACTCAAAGTCATCGCAGACCCATTGTAATTTCAGTCACAACAGACCATTAAAAAATAAGAACATTCCATTAATAATCAACTAAAATCAAACTTAGTTCAGTACAAGCAAAATGTCTCCCATCAAGCTACAGGCTTCACCTCTTAGCCCTAGCTAAGAGGATTTAGCCAAACACGATGAAGCTAAATCTCAACATAATTCATAAAGAAAATAAAAACATAAAAAAAAACCAACTCCAAACCTCTCTCTCTGCTCCATAGTCGCCTTCACGTCCCCTTCTTCCAAGGATGAGATCCCCCCCCCCCCACGTCTCTCTCTCTCTCTCTCTCTCTCTCTCTCTCTCTCTCTCTCTCTCTCTCTCTCTCTCTCTCTCTCTCTCTCTCTCTCTTTATAGCTGTCAGGGTCGATCCGTGCATAAGGAGGTCGGCTGGAGTCGAGTCACAACTGCTTGCGAAGGTTTTACGCAGCCAGCAAGTATTTCGCAGCCGAAAACGTCCTCCGCAATCCAGAAAAGCAGCAACTTTGTCGTTTGTTTGCACTTACAACCATGATCCTCAACATGAAAAAATCTACTCATCTTTGGTAGGTTTTGGATCGCTGAGCAGATGAACGGGTTGGATCTCCCCATCGGCCAGCCGTGGTGGCCCACCTAGATCGTCAGATCCAGCCACAGAACAGAGCTTACGCAGCTCTGTTTGCGCTAGTGAGATGGTGGGGCCCATTATTGATGTTATAAGAGAGATCCGACCCATCCATTGAATTCCTCTCAGAATTTCAGCCGGGAAGGTGTATTTTTGGCCTTCTGTTGATGAGGTCTACAGGATCTTTTGCTTCTACCCTTCCTCTTCCGTTGAGACGGTTGAGATCCATTCTCTACTATCTTCTTGAAGTTTCGACACCTAGGCCCTAGTAATGTGGACCCTGGTATTCCAATAGACGGTTTGGATGAGACTTCCGAACCGTGATGATGGCCCACAAATGAGGACCACAGGCTCTGTTGCGTAACAGAGCCCGCGCAGACGTGTGCTGGGAAGTTGGTGGGCCCCAATCGGATATCGTGTTGAAAAATCCACTCCGACCATTAGATTTGGGTGGGAAAACTGTCCAGATATGCACGGTTTTGAATTAGATTGAATGTGGCCCATTGAGTGTTAAACGCGCCGTCCATCTGACGTTTAACGGGTAGGATGTTGCAACATCTTGCATGGTCTCGAAAGATCATCTAGGTGAGGGTCGTGGCCACCCCCTGAGGCACTTGGACGGTTTGGATCATCAAAATACATGAAGAGTGGGGCCCACTAGCAAGCATCGACGGTCGGACGTTTGTCCGCTGGTGGTTTTAGAGAGTTTTTAAAAAAAACTTCGGTCAGCGAATTTTGACTGGATTTCTCCAGTTTGGTGTATTGCGACCGTGCACACACCATGTGCACACTCGCATTGGTGTAGGGCCCACTGTGATGTATTCACGAAATCCGCTCCGGTCATTCGTTTTGTCACCTTACTTCAGACATTGAGTTCAAAATTGAGGTAGATTCAGATATCAGGTGGGCCCTAACTTGCTGATTTATGGGCTAATCTGTCCATTGGGCTGCTTTCACAAGGATCCAACGGCTGAATTTCGACATGTACGGTTAATACATGGTCCTTAGATTCTGTACGAAGTTTCGAGCTGGACGGATGGTGGGAACCCCATGATCTTGCATTCTGGATGATTTTCAAGCCACTTGAGCTTCAATTTCTCAATTTTCGCGGATCTCTGGCTTGTAAATTTCTTGATCTTGGTCACCTGGAGTTTGTTCCTTGCTTTGGTGACTTCAGAATGTTAAATTCATGCTTTAAGCTCTCTTTTTCAGTCCATGCTTTCAAATACAATCTGCATTACAAACACGATTAAAACCGACCGTTAAACAATACCATGCTCATAAAACCAGGCGATAAATGGGGTCTAATATGCAATATTTGACCCTCAACAGTTGTTTATTTATTTATTCTACATTTCTAAAAAAAACTTCTCTTACAAAAAAAATGCCAAAAAAAGAGGCTTGAACAGAGCCATTGGACTGGCTGGTTACATCTGAACTGATCAAGCCTGCTAGCCTGGTTAGATTGTGTAGACTAGTTATCACGTCCCAGACTCGGTAACCGGATTCACAAGGAACTTGATGGCCGGTTCTGGCCGCAACAGCTGTCGTAGTACCTCATTCTCGGCTCCTGAGGCAGGTTCCGATCTTGGGATCCTACAAGGAGGATTTTTATAATAGTATAATCATTTCAAATACGAGCATCCCCAAGATCACAACAAGTACATCTGAGAATAACAAGGGGCACACATCACAAAATCCACTAAGAATTTAAACTTTTATAGCTTTCAAAAGGTCCAAAAGGACAAACATAAGATGATAGGAGAAGCAAAGGAAAATCAGCAACATGGTCCTCAAGCTCGACTCAACTCCACGCTCTGCATCTATGACGCCTGCTTAGAGTCTCCTGCACACATCAATCGTGCATAAGCTTATAGAAGCTTAGAGGGTAGTCACTACAAGAAATACCACTTTTAGCGACGAAAATTTTCGTCGCTAAGTTCGTTGCTAAAAGACCGATGTAAGAGAGTTTTATCGGCGAAAAAAGGAAATCGCCGCTAAATGTAAGCTTTTTAGCGACGAAAATTTTCGTCGGCAAAAATATTTTCAAAGACTTTTAGCAGCGAAACTTTTCGCTGCCAAAACAATTTCCAAGACTTTTGGCAGCGAAAATTTTCGCTGTAAAAAAAATTCCCATGACTTTTTAGCAGCGAAAATTTTCGCCGCAGCAAAATTTCGAAAACTTTTAGCAGCGAAAGTCTTCGCTGCCAAAAAACAATTTCCAAGACTTTTGGCTTCGAAAATTTTCGCTGCAAAAAAAAATCTCATGACTTTTTAGCAGCGAAAACTTTCGCCGCAAAAAAAAAATACCCAAGACTTTTTAGCAGCAAAATTTCTAAGACTTTTGGCAGCAAAAATTTTCGTTGCTAACAAAACTATGGAAGACTTTTGGCAGCGAAAAGTTGCGCTGCTAAAAATAATCATTCCACTTAACTTTTTAGCAACGAAAATTTTCGTAGCTAAAAGTCTAATTCCAGCGCAGAATTGCTGGAATATTTTTCCTGATATACACCTGTTATAATATATTTCATCATATTCTTTCTGATATACACCTATTATTTAATATATTTCATCATATTCACATTCACATCAATATAAACAACCCATATTTCATCATATTCACATTCACAGCCATCATATTCACATCCATATTTCATCATATTCACATTCACAGCCAACTGCTGCTCATCTCACGGATTCACAGAAAAATCCGTGAGATGTTGGGTGTAATGTGGGTGTTTTATAACTCTATACATTATCACATCAAAAATGAACAAGCCTGTAATAGAGTTACACTCCAATGATGAAAATTTTGGTTACAAGTGTACAACTTGAGAGTCAATGGTTACAAGCATACAATCAAACGGTTGACTTCTAATTTTAATGAAGAGATAACAACCATACAACCAAATATTCCACTTCTGATTTTAATGAAAGGACATCACATAATCTTAGATACTTACATGTTCACTCGATATTCATCATCGATTTTCTCCTTGAAATTCTTCACCGTTTTGGGGTCAAGCTTTATTCGACAAGCTACCTTGCATGACTGTTCTTCTCTCATTTGGAACTGGTTGCAGTTCATACATTTAGAGACATGGAAATATGTTATGATGAGGGTACTACGAAAAGAAAATGGTAGCTAAGACAAACTTTTTTGCTTTATTACCAAGAGAGCAGAACCAACTTAGAAGAATGAAAAACTGCGGAAGCTGGTGGGCAGATTAGATGGGGCAAGGAACTCACTGTATAAACTGAGTTCTTTATGCGGTCACCTCGAAGAACCTCTCCTAAATTCTCAGCACTGTTCACGACTTTGGGGGGTTTGCAATAATTCAGAAAATAGTAATGATATGGAAGTTGTGTCTTTGTGGAGGAAAGCTTGTTCACTTTCACCGGAAGGGGGTCACCCTGTGGAAGAAATGACAATTGCCATTAGATCAAAACAAACAATTAATTGCTGCCACAGAAGTCTAAAATACCATATTTTACTACCTGGGCATCAACAAAGCAAATGACGTTAAGCATAGTGTTCACACACACGTAATTGCATAGGCAGCAGCGATGCACAAGTGCGAAACCAATTGAATAGGCAGCAGTAATCACTTTCAATTAAAAGAAACTGCCCTAGTGAAAAATCAGCTCACATGGAACTGGGCCATCTTACAGTACACAACAAAAGTTTCAAGATCCGATCAACTACTGTAACAGGAAGCAGCTTAACAAGAAAAGTAACGAGATGCTTCAAGCTGTACACTCATCCAATTTCATATGACATTAAATCTCCAGTAGGAAATAACTTTTCTTATTTTGTTTTCCAGTTCTCTAAAATCTTTCCTCATGGAATCAAGGCCTCGTACTTGTACACTTGGAGCATCTTACAAATTGAATATGATAACAGATCCTTAATGTATAAAATCAAGCAAGAGACACGTTAAAAACAATGTAGTTGGCTTGAACCATGAGACTCAAAACTCCTTTTCAATTGGTCAGCAAATATAATTGAATTAAAGAGGAGAAAATCAACATTTGTGTTATGGAAGAATCAAGCCTATGTTTACACCGAAGAAGCCTGCAAAACAATGCAGTTGGCTTTTGCTTTGCAAAGTGGCTCTTGAGAAACCAAATAAGTTTTTGAGGAATGCCTGAGGATGGCAAATTTCTCCAAGACATCATCAATTATATATCACTTCAACTCAATAAACAAAAACACAAACAGGAAAAGCTGGAGAAAAATCTAGAATCTGAATGTTACAGTAATAACCTGGGACTGACTATTGCAATTGAATTAGGTTTTATCAACATCATGTAAATGCAATTTTTCGGTGCTCATTTTGTTGGTTCATTTTGATTCACAAGCCAAATAGGAAATTACCCATTTTTTAAATAAATCAACTGGTAACTTTGTAAATTGGATCATATAGAAGCAAACAAGGTATCCTACTTTTATTCACACAACCAATTCCAAGACAGAGAACCCCAACTTCTCATTAAGAACCCTAATAAAATTTCAAATATGCCAACAAGGATGGAATTTACTCATAGAAGGATTGAAATTCTAAGCCATACCTTTCGACTGCAACTTTAAGTTCTGCAACACCTACCTGAAAGCACCAATACCCACATTCATTGAGAACTACTAAATATAATTTTTGTTCTTTGAAAGTATAGATAAACATTCAAAAGGAATCTTTCCACTAAAAAAAACATCAAATAGGAGTATATCATGTACAGATATAGATGCACAAATTCAACTAAGAGGTCCATTAAAAAATAAAAATAAAAAAATAAGAAATAAAATAAAAAATAAAAAATCAGCTTGGGTATTTCTTGGGCATTTCCTTGGATTACTTAGAACTTGTACTATTACAAAGCCCACTTGCATCCAGTCAAATATTAGTGAAAGAGAAAGCATCAAATTCAACCAACTTAATAACTAATGAATAGCCAACTGATGTTGAAGAGAAACACTAAGTAAATCTCCAATTGAAGATGAGCCCCAGCCAACAACTTTTGGCCAAAACAGAACTATTGAGCATACACACTCATTGCTCTTTATTTTCGTATGAAAAAAAACTAACCTTTCTCAGGAAATCTGTCATCTCTGCCTAGAGGTAAATTGGAAGAACAAAAGGCTAATTTCAAAATCTTCAAAATTTTTCTTTAGGGCCTGTTTGGATACTGGGGGAAAAAAATCAAAACAGTAATGATCACCCAATGATGATTTCCCAAGATATTCGTGAGAGAAATTCCAGGGATTCCATTTTGAAGGGCTCATTTGGATAGGAAGTGAAAATCTGATAAAGCTCTCATATTGGTTACCTCGTATCTTGTGAGTAAGAATTTGACTATGGTACTTGGGTAATGATTGCTCCTTGAAATTCAATATTTCTTTGCTATCCAAACATTGTGAAAGGTCCCATCATGGGAGAAGTCATCCATTTTCTTCTCTCTCTTTTTTTAAATTTTTTCATTTCTTTTCCTACCACCCAATGAGGCCCTTAAGGGTGTGTTTGGTTGCACTTGCAGCAAACTTCATGAAATATCATAAAATTTTACAACAAATTAGACTTGATCAGTCATAAATATCATGATATTTGTGCAACCAAATGCACCCTAAGAGAAAACAAGACCAACCATGACTCTGCAAACATGAAGGGAAGAAGAAAAAACCTTGATCAAGACTCGGTCATTGAGAGGCTTGAGATCCTTCACATCATCAGTCTCAAGAATGCCAACTAGATCATCCTCCTTCAACAAAAGATGTTTCGATCCATTGAACTCCAACTCCGTGCCTGCATACTTGGAGTATACAACCTGGGTACCAAACTACCACCACAAAGAGTCCATCCATCAGCAAAACTTAGTTCAACAGATTTCCGTCTAAATAAAGCAGTACAGCCAAGACGAAACTCAAGGTATAGGCAATAGTGTGAAGCTTCTGTTTTGAGAGATGAGGATTGAACTTTTATTTGTCTTTTAAATAATAATAATAATAATAATAATAATAACAGAGAAATGCTCCAGTGCTCTCAGAGCACTATAAGTGATAGTGCTCCACTGCTCCTAGTTGCATTTAGTGTATTGGGGCAGTTAGACTTTCCAAGCCATTGATTTAGACTGCGCATTAGGTCCAACTCACATTTTATAGGCAAACATGCAAACATCAACCAATCTGACAACTATCAACCATTCGATCATTGTCTTTAATATGGATGGTCAAGATAATTTACATAAAGGTTATCTAAGGCATCACTTTTTTTTTTTTTTTGAAGGTTATCTAAGGCATCGCTTTTGTTAATAAATCATAGCATCCCATCCATGGTGAAAAAAGGATGGCTACAGAAAATAAGGCCATATCAAGGATGGATTAGATTATCTGGTCAGTGCAGTTCACGCGTGGTCATGTGAGAAATCTGTTTTGGACTTAATGGACAGTTCAGATCAATTGTTTGGACTGCATAACTGAACTTAGGAAACTGGAGCACTATAATTTATGTGCTCTGAGAACACCGGAGCATTTCTCATAATAATATGGAATTAAAATTGAGACCTTGTGCATGATAAATTTTATGAAGTGCAAAAATCATGTATTCTGTTAAAAATTCAGACCCACATCAGTGTATTGACCCTTGCCTACCACATGAGAGAGAGAGAGAGAGAAAACTCAATATCACCTGGACACTGATGTCAACTTTGTTATTGCCAATGGTCTTACCCTCTCCAACAACAACAACTTCACCTCCTTGGGGCTTGGTCTGGGCAGTCGTGGGAAGAAAAATACCACCAGTAGTTTTCTCCTCAACGGTTTTGATTTTCACAAGCACTCTATCGCCCAGTGGATTAATTGAAGTGTACTGCAGAATCGGACAGTGTATTAATACAATGCAACAAGAAAATGAAAAGAACAAGAAACATAAAAACCCACAAGCACAATCACTAAAAACCACGTGTCACATAAACCCAAGAGAAAGTCCAATACCGTAAAACATAATCGCATGGGGAAGTAAGATTCTACCAACATACAGGACTCTAGCCAATCCAAATCTTCAAAAATCTACATGGCTTATCACATTCATTTGTGACCCTAGAATTCCCAAAAGGAAACAGTTGTGCAGGAAAATGAGCATGAAGCCAGAAACTTCCACACATGTTGGGAACGATTATTGTCGTATAAATACTAGCTCACTTCATTCTTTTAAATAATGATGAAAATTTTAATGGCAAGCAAAAAAAAAAAAAAAGAGAAACAAAATAAGAAGGAAGCAAAATACACATAATAACAATGGGAAGGTCCCACCTGCAACTAGATGTAGATGAGAAAACCATGCAACAAGCTATGTGGGCGCCCACCATGGTTTGTGTATGGAATTCAACGTGTTTAGAAGGGTTTTCCCACCATGAATAATGGGATCCCCCGAAACCAGGCGGGTCGAATCATCAAGTGGCCACACCAAAGAAAATAACAAAGAACCACTTAAAACCTCCAAATTCATGTGCTGGCCCACCTGAGAGTTGAATGGGCCTGATCTTCATGGTGGTGAAACTCTGCTACAAGGGTTAGATGCCATACACCCCACAGACAGCTAGTTCAGCAGCTTTCTAATCAACAACTAGCTGCAGGTGAGACATTCCCCTTAAGAAAAAGGAACTAAATAGCATTGCATTGCAGAAATGGCACTTTACTCATCCCAGAAATGGCAGTTAATGTAAAACAATTTCGCCTACTCCATCCATGGAAAAATCACGTGCAAGCAAGCATTGCAGTAAAGAAAGCTATGATGCAAATAAATAGCATTTACGATAGTACACACGCAATTAATAAATTATGAACATGGAAAATGAATTTCAACATTACACAACATGGAACAATAAGAATTTTTCTTTTTTTCTTTTTTGAATGGGACAATGTTGCTATAGTAACATACATTTTATTAAAGTGAAAAATGAAAGAACTGTAAAGAAGAATTCACCAAAGATAATTGAAGGAAGATCCTACGCATAACACAATGTTGGTACTCCTTCCTTCCCTGGCTTATTCCACATTGTTTACCTCCATAGTAAGGTACAACACAATAGCATGGAATACATGAATGGGAGAATTTTCCATTGTAAGTTTGTAATATCCATTTTATTAAAGAGATGTGATCTGCATTCATGAATTCGTAAACTGAAATTGAAAAGAACTGAGATATGCAAAAACATTTGCAAGAAACTATGCAAAAACATCATATGAGATATGATTAAAAGTACTTTTTCTCATAATTAATAGAATCTTATTAAAAAGAAGGTTTAAGTTACAAACTTACAAATAGCCACCAATTAAAAAGCATCCTAGCTTCAGTACACAATGACAACCATAAGATATATGGAGTTTGTTGGTAATATTTTTGAATACGTATGTATGAACTAACATGTTCTTTTTTTCTTTTTCTTTTTTTTTTTTGAGAAACAAAAAATTTTATTCACAAAGTGCCAAACTGGCGGCAAAGAATACAATGTTGCCCAAAAACTGTTGAATCCCACTCCATCCACAACAATCAACAAATCATGAAATTCCATGATTGCTTACCCATTAATCACGGAATTCCATGAGATGAAATCCTTGTGGGGCATACTTTCAAACACATGAAAGGCTTTCTCCATGTGTTTGGTGACATATACTCTTGGGCAGCATATTGCTAGGGAATTTTGGCAAATGCAAATTTGCTTGGATACTTTCCATGCAAAGCAGGCCATTAGTTACCGATGCATGTGTTCATGTTTGAAGTATTGAATGTGTTCATCCATACAAAATTACAAGTATGAACACATTAGCTTCTTCTTTCTTTTTATAGCAGTAAGTTTGAACACATTGGCATTGTTGCCAACAACAAAATTCCTTAACCAAACTATTTCCTAATCTCATGTGCAAAAACAAACCGTGTTGCGATTGACTACAATTTCACTGTGGGAGAATCTCTAGTGGCAGAGACATAACCCTGCATGTTTCTCCAAATATCAATTTGTGGATATGACTACAAAGAATCCTGCTACTGTAAAGAGCTGAAACTATTACTGGCTCAGCCAACACACATGGGCTTTTATAGCATCTACTCATATCTACATACATATGAGGCCCATAACAAAACCGATACCCTCTATATATCCATGGCCTATAAACCTGGAAAGACGCTGAATAATGGTAGAAGGCCTATAAACCTGATATTTTCTCTTAATAAGAAACAAGTGTCCACAATTAAATCTATGAGAAAATATTCCAAATGAATGCTCGACACTGGATAGTGAAACTTACATTTTTGGTAAATGGCAAAGACATGTAATCAGTCAAAATTTGGTATGCACGTCTCCTTTGGCATTTCGTCAAACATTTGGTATGCATCACAATTCAAAAGCCTCAAATCCCATTTTAAAAAAAACAAAAAACCTGAAAGCCATTCTCTACCCTGAATTCCTCAAATTTGGAAATTGACATTAATACATAGAAAGTAAAGGAAAATTTACATTAATAAAAAATAAAAATACATAGAAAATCGTCACAAAGGTTTCTCACCTGCGACTTCAGATTTTCAACGACTTGTTTTGATGCATTTGTAGATGATTTTGGCTGATTTATGGCTGAAATCGAGCAAGATTTCGCAAGTATCTGTGAGGATTAACATTAATCTCCAACACCTGCATGAAAGAAATTCAAAAAAATGGTTAGAACCTGGTTGGAAAATAAGGACTATTAATCTAAAATGGGTATTCTGTTTAAATCCCAGTGAATCTCTGTATAAGATTTTCAATTACTTCATTCCATAATTGTACAAAAAAGAAAAAAATCCAAAACAGGGTAAATGCACCAACGCACAAGAAGAACCCAAAAGATCTCAAACCAGATACTTGGATTCGATGATTGTTGGCTGGATTTCTCGTCTCTGGATAGAATCCGGCGACTAGATTTCATGGGGGCGTTTGGTTGTGATAGGGTTAGGGTTTTGTCTCCCACCTTTAGATCAAGCAAAGAGATAGAGAGAGGTGACCGAAGAGGGAGAGGGAGAGGCGTAGAGAGAGAGGGAGATAAGTTTTTTTGGGCGGGCCTCTGTTTTTAAGAGCGCGCCCAAATTTGGGTTTTTTTTTTTTTGTATGGCTCTGTGGGCCCCACCATGATGCGTGTCACACATCTACCCCATCAGTCAGATGCATCATCCCATGGTGGGCCCAGGGATTAAAAATCAAATCAATCTATGACATGTGTGGGCCACACCACATACAAAAGTTGAGAGGGGTTACCCTCCATTAAAACATTCATAATTATTTTTTGGGCCCACAGAGATGTGGTCCACAAATCCAGCCCATCCATTGTGTGTGCCCCACTTGGATGAGGGGTCATACCAAGTTTCAGACGCCTCCAAATTTTAGGTGGGGCCTACCAAGTGCTTTTATATGTTTTAGGCGTGTCTTCACATGATTTTAGATGGTATGGCCCACTGGAGTTCCATATACGGCTGATTTTTGGGATATCCCATAATTTAAAGGGGACCCATCAAATGCATGGTGTTGATGTTTGACACACGTCATGGTGGGGCCCACACATCTTGACCTCATGGGGACGGCATGGATTAAACACATACATCATGGTGGGCCCCACAGAATAAATGAAATTAAGATTTAAAAATGATACAAAATAAAATTATTTAATTGGGATTTAAAAATGAAATTAAAACTAATAATATCAAATATTCTTGGGAATTTGGAGGATCTTGTAAGTTCTGGACATATCACATGGCAATATAAATCTCAGGTGGACCACACCATTAAAACTTCCTAGGTCCAATGTAAGATTTATTTGCCACCATTAATGAATGGATCAAGCTGGTTTTTGTTTTTTCCCATCATCTGGGCCTGTATGACCTAATCAACAGATTGGATGTCAAATAAAAAGTACAGTGGGCCTTAGGAGGGTTTTAATGGTGGATATCCAATCACTATTGTTTTCATGTGGTGTGGTCCACCTGAGATTTATATCCCTCTCATTTTTGGTATCAAGCCCTAATATGATATGTAAAAATGGATGGATGGCATGCATGAAACTCATACATCGTGGTAGGACCCACATAGCACTGACCACCAGCCACGGGGCTGGTGTCAGGGAGAGTAGCCAATCCATTTCCCTCTTGGACGCCCTACAGTGACGTCACCAAGTTTAAAACCTTCCTTATTTGTTCCCCTTATTTGTGGTGTGGTTCATTTAATTAATCTTTGGATATGAATCATTTTTCGGATAATTCTCTACGATGATTTCGAAAAATGGATGAACAATGTGGGTTTATCCCGAATTTTCGGTTAATCCAAAACTCAAGTGAACCATGCCACACAAAACAGTGTGGAATAATGATTTCCACCGTTGATACCTTCCTTGGGCCCATAGTGATGTTTATTTGACAACCAACATGTTCGTAATATCAAAAAGATATTAATGAAGAGAAAACACAAAAATATATGAATTATTGTCGGCCAACTACGATGACAGTGTAAAATCTACTTCGTCCATCATTTTTCAATGAAGCCTATAAAAATCTGAAGTGGACCACATCATAGGAAATAGTATAAACTGAACATCTACCATTGAAAAATTTTGGAAAGCCACTGAAGTTTTGGATCAAGTTGATATTTTAGTTTTCCCTTCATCCATGTATTTGTGATCTATTGAACAAGTTGGATGACAAATAAAAATCACTGTAAGCCATAGGAAGATTTCAACGGTGGAAATCATTATTCCCACTGTTTCCTATGGTATGGTCCACTTGAGCTTTGGATGTGCTTTAATTTTGGGCTCAACCACTAAAATGATTTAGATAAATAGATTGACAGTGTGGATAAAACACTAAGATCACTGTGGGCTAAAAATGAAACATATCCAAAGCTCAAATGGACCACACTACCGAAAAGAGTGTGAATTGAACATCTACCATTGAAAATTTCATGGGGGCCACAAAAGTTTTAGATCAATCTGATATTTGTGTTTTCATTTCATCTATGTCTTTGTGATATTACGAACAGGTTAGATGAAGCTTTGAATAGAGATTTGTCCTTTGAAGGTCTGTCTCTATCCTTTTTGGGATTTCCTAATGTGCCTACCCAATCTAAATGTCCTTTGAAGAGCTTTGACCCGCTCAAATCACTCATTAAAGGATGCCCACCTTAGAAGATATGGAAAATGGATGAACGTTGTGGATAAAATTCATACATTACAGCGGCTCCTTAGTGACCCTTAGAGTCTCTGCCTGTCCTGAGACCCGAACAGGTGGGGGTAGATCCTCACACGTGATGCTGTTGACAATGTCAGTGATGATGTAAGAAAGTAGAAATTTTTTACTAAATGTAAAGATACGATGCAAATTCCTCCATTGTTCATCCATTTTGCCAGCTCATTTTAATTGTCTAAAAAATGATGCACAAAAAATTGAAGTGGACCACACCACATCAAAAAATGCTCATTAAACACTTAACATCAAAAAATTCCTAAGGCCGAAGCACATAAAAATCTCCGGTGGACCACACCTAAAATAAGCTTATTCTACAACTAGACAGCTTTCCAATGACATTTGTAGAATAAGCTTATTCTACAATATGTATGGAGCCCATCATGATCTGTGCAAGGTTCCACTATCCATCATGTGTGCCCCCCTCATTTTCCTTTTGGAGGACAAAAATCAGGCAGGTCCCAAAACTCGGGTGGGTCACACCATATAAAATCATCATGCCCAAACCTGCTAAAATTACGTGGTGTGGCTCATTTGAGTTTTGGAATGGTCCGATCTTTTAGGTGTTAATCCATCCTTGTGGGGCGCGTCTTATAAATAAATTGTATGGCAAACACAAAACATGGCGGGCTTCCCATCCCAATCATTCACATCTACTAAAGAGAAAAGAACACAACATTATAACTTTGGATAACTTTGGATAATATTGAGCGCCATAAACCTGTAGTAGGCATCAGCCCAAGAATAGTCAAAAATAAATTTGGGATCAATCCACACTGTTCATCTAATTTTTGTCTCAAGCCTTACAATAAGCTTGCCAGTTGGATGGACGGTTTGGATATAATACATACCTCATGATGGGACCTACAGAATTTGCTGATGTAAGTCAACTATTTATTTCCTTCGTTTGGCGAGAAATGAGATGAATAGTTCCCTTGCTACTAGCCCTGTGGCTGGTGGTCGGTGCTCCGTCGGCCCACATTAGTGTTTATATGTCATCCAAACAGTTGATAAGGTCATTAATACTGGGATGAAGTGAAAATACAAAAGAAATAAAAAAAAAAAAAAAAGAGCCTGAAACAAAGCTTTTTATGGCAGTAAGAATTTTCAACGATTTTCACTGAATCCCCACTATTTCATCTTGTGTGCCCACTTCAGTTTTAGATCCACTTAGTTTTTAGTATAATTTTCTAAAATGAGCTCTATAAATGGATTAACGGAGTAGATTTTCTACAACCATGGTGGTGGGCCCCACCCAGCATCCTTGCGCATGATAAAGTTGTTTATTTTCCATGGATAGCATTACAGCACTACAAAAAAATTAGGCAAAGTTGACATACTTGGGGTGGTATCGGCTACGGATGAAATCCATCAGAAATTCTGACGGCTAAAGGGCGTAACTAAAACTATCTAAATCCTAGCGAAAGTTTTTAAAATGGTGGACGTCCAAATGCTATTTTAAGCCTGTGGTGTTGTTCAACCTAGATTTATTTAGACTTCATTTTTTTTCATAATTCTTAAAAGAATATATAGAAATGGATGTACGGTGTGGATGAAGGAAAAACATCATGGTGGACCCATAGAGCCATACCAGATCCTATGCTCAAGGTAGCGTTTTTTATAACTGTAAATGTGTGTGGGTTTTTCATTTTCTGTAAAAATGTGGTGGCTTGTTTATATCAATAGTGGTAATCATATAGGGTTATCTAGACCAACTAAATAATGGGTCTAGTTGTAGATGGGTAACATGTATATAATTTTATTATATAAAACTATCGTAACCATCCAGTAAATGGTCCATTACATGTACGGATGGTAATAATGTATATGTTATAAATGATGGTAAACACACAATTAACGGATTTGAAATTATCTCCTCATTTCAGATGAGGGATTTTTAAACGCACGATTCCTCTTTCGAATGGGCATTCTTCCTTGCGAGAGCTCTTCCCTCTTTCGAACGGCGCAATCTTCCTCGCCAGAGATTTGAATCCTTGAAGATTCATCTCAAATAGGTGAGCTTCTTTCGAAATCCCCTATTTTCCTCGCCGATTGTTCCTCTTCTTGCTGTTTTTATTCCAGAAGTCCTTCCATCTGTCTTTGCTTTTTCTCTTTTCTTCTTGTGATGTTGCAAGCACACAAACGTTTGGCTTTGGGTTGATGAAAGCATAGATCAGTATAAGCCTCATGTTGCGTGGATCAGCTTGAATGCTTGGGTTGATGAAAGCATAGATCAGTGGATTTCTCACAAACTCCAACGTGAGACGCACCCACCATCCCTGAGCAGGAACTTCCTGCGAGAGTCTTTAGCAGGAAATCGGCGTCCGGTTCCCGTAATAATAATGTGGGCCCTCACAATGCTGTATTGGATGAATCCCATCGCGTCAGTCCAAATCCCACGACGCCTAATCGATACTTACTGGAAAACCTTCAATTCAAGTAGGCTAGCCCATATTTTGAACTGATGCCAGCCCCACATGCAGGCTTTGCATTTTCAAAGTTTTGGGTTTGCATTGCCTACGCCCCATGTGGTCTCTGCATTTGTGCCTGAGTTCCAGGCAAAATAGTTGACTGGGGATGGCCTCAATGGCCTTATTTAGCTAATGTGGGCTATGTATTTGGTTACTGGGCCTATCCAAATCTCGATTCCATAGCTCACTGATTAAGATTGAAAACTGGGTTAGGTTGGCATGTGCTAGGACCCCGATCCCAGACCAACTAACCCAACTCAAGTTGACTGAGGGCATTGATAGAGAATTAAATATCCCCACCTTGGAAGAATCAGGTTAGGCAAGTGGGATTGGCTTGAGCTTGGCCCAAGTTGAAGCCTTAGCTGTGGTTTGGGCTGATGTCAGTAGCTTATGCCTTTCAGTCACTGCACCTATAATTTTAATAAAATAAAAATCCATATAAATTAGAGAAACCATCTTTATGCCGAGATTGGACAGTGCCTTAATGAATGCATTGCCATACAAATGAAAGAATTTTGTCACTGAGAGAACCCTGCTAATACCGTTCAGGGAATTCTTACCACCACAGACCTCCACACGCCTTTCGTAGCTCAAAGACTACTCAAATCGAGCATAAACATTCTTGTGAAGACTTAGAACAGATTTCTAAGGCTACCATACATAGATTGAATATGCAGATAGAAACTAGCCCAGGAACAACCTTAGAGATGGTGATGATTTGAGAAAGGGTTGCAAGATTGTTCTTTCGACTCAGGTAAATCAAAGATCATTGGCATTGTTCTCTTGCTCTTGATTCAGGAATTTGGTTGTAAATTTGCTGTTTTTTTCTATATTGTTGTGTGTCAGTTAAACTTTTCATCCAGGACTTGACAGAAACAATGAAAACTGCATGCGTTTATTGTGAGAGATTAAGGTAGTGTATTTTCGTTACATCATTGAGTTCTGATTGCCTCCTTTGCATATGTTTGTGAAAAACATATTTGACTCCATAAAGGAAAGAACCATAATTAATGCTACTTTCATGGTTTCGAGTGGAGCTTTTCAAATGTTAATTTTTTCCCTGCTTTGATTCATTCTTATTAAAGTGCTCTTGCATTTGTCTATGTTCTTGCTCTTTTTCTTTTTGTTGAGTGATTTTCATTTAGTAAATCTTTTCCTTGATTTGTTGATGCAGTTTTGGTGATTATGTTTCTGATCAGGTTGTTGCCCCTGTTTGTAAAACTTGTGCTCAAGCACTAGGTGCCACACTTAAGTACATGCATCCTTCAGTAGTTCATGAAACACTGAATATCTTACTACAGATGCAGGTATGATTATGAAGGAACTGGTACTATTCTGTCTTCATGGTGTAATTAGTGTTATTGATGGAATGAGCTTGAAAATTAGGTGTATGGTGTTGCAAGCATGAAAATTAGGTGCTGGTAAAAAATAAATTGTTGGCGCCTCTCCTGCTATTCACATGTCATGTAACCTTCTTTTGGTTATGTACTGGAACCGGACTCGGACTCGTTGAAAAGAGGATAGCAAGATCAAGGCCTTAATTGATACGCCTGCTCTGGATTGGCCACGGTGAGACATCTCCCTTTCATTGATGCTCTAATATGATTTTGGGTTATGATTTCTATATTGTTCTCTGATTGGTTTAGATTGGTCTTTCGCAGGCAAAATCAGGAAGCATTTGGCCCTGGAAGAGGTTTTGGAAGGGGTGGGATGGGTGGTAGGATGATGGTGGGACGTGGCTTTGGTAATTCTCTTCCATAGTTTTAAAACATCATGACATGCAATGGGATTTTGATGAAACCTCGTATGAGATCTGGACTGTTCATCTGTTGTCCTTACCTTGAATGTGCCATACTCCAAAAATCGGATGTTCTTAGCCGCTGATCAAGGGACATAATTCTTATCTAATGTTGACAATATTTGGCTGGAGGTGTAATTCTCAGAAGCATCCAATCAGTGGCTTGGATCACCCAACCAGTGTGATTTTTGGGTTGTGCCGCATATGTCATGGGGCCCAACAATGGAAGGTCCGGAAATGCTTTGTTGACTGTGATGAATGCGTGGTATTTCACCTAAATAATGAAATAAAGATGAGGTAATGAGTTGCATGAATGGGAAAGGACCATCGTGATGGGCTTGATTAAGTAAATGTAGTCTTGATTAAGTAACTTTAGAAACATGGATTTATATGTTGAATGTTTAATTCTTTAAACTCTATTGAGCTATATGATTATTCATTTCAATATATTAATTGATTTCCATTTCCCTTTCTTAGTCCTTTCATATATGGTCTTCTCTCATCATTTTTAGGTCCTTTCAGTTGCAATTATTCATCTAATGAGGAATTGTTCATTAGTTTCAAGTTGGACTTGAAATGAATGTAGCTGGAATTTGATGGTTAATCCCTCAATACAAATACTAGGAAACATGGTTATTTTCTGTCATTTCCTCTTGATCAAACTGAACACTGACAATTCAATTCACTTGTGCATCTAAACACATCCTCAAATGAGAAAAACTAAAAAAATAGAATTGTAACAAAAATAGCAGAATCGATACAATTTTAGGCATTGTTTCATCAGATCCAGATAGTAAACCCATGGATTAATTTATAGTGTTTACGTGTACTTAAAACAGCTACATAACCATCTCACAGAAGCATTTAAAATCACTGGAAGAAGAAGAAGAAGAAGAAGAAGAAGAAGAAGAAGAAGAAGAAGAGAGAGAGAGAGAGAGAGAGAGAGAGAGAGAGAGAGAGAGAGAGAGAGAGAGAGAGAGAGAGAGAGAGAGCCAGATAAAAACAGTTCCTTTTTCTTTTCTTTTCTTTTTTTCTTTTTTGATAGAAAGACACTAACAGTTCATAGAAATTCTTTTCATTCAATCAGACCCATAGAAGTAAAGCCATGAATTTAGATGTTTTATGGCATTTACATGTACTATAAAGAGCTATGCCAATCTCCCACAAGCATTGGTATCACTATATATATATATATATATATATATATATATATATATATATATATATATATATATATATATATATATTAAAGAAAAAAAGTTAAAAACAGAATCATAGCAATGGCACAAATCACACAATCCCAGCTATTAATTCATCAGACCTAGACTACAAGAACCTTGAATTATAATGCTTTATATCATTCACATGCACGAAAAAAAGAAAGACATACATGTGCATTTCAATCACTGAAAAGAACCATAAGCATAGGAAAAACAGAAGAATTCAAATAAAATCAGCAATCATTTCATCAAACCCCAATTCCAAAATCTTGATTGGAGATGCATTTTAAAGTGTTACATATCTCCCATAAGCAATTAAATCACTAAAAAATAATAAATATGTATGTCCTTTTGAACCTTCCCTAATTGCACAAGTGGCTGAACCATCTTGTATTGATTATTAGGCTTTGGGAGAGTGCTTTGTTATGTAAATTGCATTCGAATTTTTTCCTGGTAGCATCATGGAAAAACTGTCACACTTAAGTGTGCAGAACTTAGTTGTATTACATAAATAAAGTGACGGGGCCTTCTTTTGTTCTAAAAATTATATCATTTACAAGTATGAAATGAAAAATTCAGTTGGACTCCTTTCACAAGGCTGTGGGTGGGTCATTGAGAAGAAATTTCTACATGCAGGTTTTTTGTATCTTGTTTCTCTGTGTAATCCCACTGCCTACTTGACACCCAAGCTATGCGTTCTATTGTATTCCTTCTAAATTAACAGTGAGTCAGAAATTATGATGTTCTCTATATGGTTTTCAGCTTTGGAAGTGATATTCCAAGATCAATGCAATAGATGAATTTCTTTAAAACATTTGCAAAGGCTTCAACTTCAACAAAACACAGGGAGGACTCATAGCTGCAAATTCTCCAAGATGGAAGAGGATACTTCTTCGAATCTTCTCTGAGCGAAAAGGCCGTCAAGGTGAGTTGTGTCATTTTCTTTTCTTTTACATTGTTAGGCATTGACATTTATTCACATAGGTCTTTTCTTTTACATTGCTAGGCTTTTATTGCAGGTCAGTGCATACTCGTCCTTTGCAAGGATGGTGGGAGTTGGAATTGGTTTGGAGCAACAAAGAAGGAGAATGGACCCCATGACTAATGAACCGTAGTTCACAAACTACACTTGAGATTTCATTGGCACAATTGATTACATATTTTACACAGGTAAATTTCCTTGTTGTAAGATGACTTTGCCTGAGCTTTCTTTCCCACCATCCTTGCAAAGGATGAGTATACACAGCTATGCTTATCATGTTAGACCACATTTTCTGCAAAAATGTCACACATGTAGAACACCCTAGTTGAGAAAACAGTGGCTTACTCACCTCTATTAAATCAGGTTGAGCCACTGATCGGGTGGGAATCAAAATTAATGGAGCAGACCCGGATGTGCGTCGGAGCTATCCGGAAGAGCGGGGGTCCCTGGAAGGTGGGAACCGCTGTTATAACCATGATGAAGCTGTCCATTTCCTATGGACAGCATTGGCCGGGCCTGGCCATTTGGACAGGCCGTATTTATGTATTTGTTCGAAATTAATGGAGCAGACTCGGATGTGTGTCGGAGCTATCCGGAAGAGCGGGGGTCCCTGGAAGGTGGGAACCGCTGTTATGACCATGATGAAGCTGTCCATTTCCTATGGACAGCATTGGAAGGGCCTGGCCATTTGGACAGGCCGTATTTATGTTTGTATTTGCAGGTACCACACCCTTAACCTAAACTTATAACCCAACCTAAACCTATACCTATAACCTAATCCTATTCTTAAATCCCTAAACCTAAACCTAATTTGGAAAACCCAAACCTAAACCCGATCCTGAACCCGAACCCGAACCCAGTTTTCTCAACCTAAACCTTAACCTATTCTCAATTCCCAAAGCTATAACCTATAACCTATAACCTAAACCTAAACCTAACCTAAACCTATAACCTTAACCTAAACCCAAAACCTAAACCTTAACCTAAACCAAAGCCTATAACCTTAACCTAAACCAAAACCTGTAACCTAAACCTTAACCTAAACTTATAACCTGAACCTAAACCTAAAACCAGAACCTAAACCTATAACTTATAACCTAAACCTATAAACTAAAACCTATAACCTAAACCAAAACCTATAACCTCAACCTAAACAAAAACCTATAACTTAAACCTTAACCTAAACTTATAAGCTTAACCTAAACCTAAAACCAAAACCTAAACCTATAACCCAAACCTATAAACTAAAACCTAAATCTAAACCTAAACCTATACCTATAACCTAAACCAAAACCTATAACCTTAACCTAAACAAAAACCTATAACCTAAACCTTAACCTATAACCTATAACCTATAACCTAAACTTATAACCTTAACTTAAACCTAAAACTAAAACCTAAACCTATAAACTAAAACCTAAACCTAAACCTAAACCTTAACCTTTTCTCAATCCTTAAACCTAAACCTACACCAAATCCTATTCTTAACTCCCTAACCTAAACCTAAACCTGAACTTGAAAACCCAAACCTAAACCCGATCTCGAACCCGAACCCAGTTTCCTAAACCTAAACCTTAACCTATTCTCAATTCCCAAAGCTATAACCTATAACTTAAACCTAAACCGAACCCGAACCCAAACCAATAACCTTAACCTATAACCTAAACCTATAACCTTAACCTAAACCTAAAACCAAAACCAATATTTATAAGCTAAAACCTAAACCTAAACCTAAAACCTAATGGTATTCTCCAATCCCTAAACCTAAACCTAATCCCAATCCCAATCTCAAGTCCCCAACCTAAACCTAAACCTAAACTTCTAAACCCGATCCCGAACCCGAACCCGATTTCCTAAACATAAACCTTAACATATTCTCAAATCCCTAAACCTAAACCTACACCTAATTCCAATCTCAACTCCCTAACCTAAAGCTAAACCTAAACATGAAAACCCGATTTCCTAAACCTAAACCTAAACCTATTCTCAAATCCCTAAACCTAAACCTCTAACCTAAACCTATAAACTAAAACCTAAACCTAAACCTAAACCTAAACCTATAACCTAAACTAAAACCTATAACCTTAACCTAAACCAAAACCTATAACCTATTACCTATAACCTAAACTTATAATCTTAACCTAAACTTAAAACCAAAACCTATAACCTAAACCTAAACCAAAACCTATAACCTAAACCAAAACCTGTAACCTAAACCTTAACCTAAACTTATAACTTTAACCTAAACCTAAAACTAAAACCTAAACCTATAACCTAAACCTAAACCTAAACCTTAACCTATTCTCAAATCCCTAAACCTAAACCTAAACCTACACCTAATCCCAATCTCAACTCCCTAACCTAAACCTAAACCTAACCTTGAAAACCCAAGCCTAAACTCGATCCCGAACTCGAACCCGATTTCCTAAACCTAAACCTAAACCTTAACCTATTCTCAAATCCCTAAACCTAAACCTACACCAAATCCCAATCTCAATTCCCTAACCTAAACCTAAACCTAAACATGAAAACCCAAGCCTAAACCCGATCCCGAACCAAAACCCGATTTCCTATACCTAAACCTTAACCTATTCTCAATTCCCAAAGCTATAACCTATAACCTATAACCTAAAGCTAAACCCAACCTAAACCTATAACCTTAACATAAACCCAAAACCTAAACCTTAACCTAAACCAAAACCTATAACCTTAACCTAAACCAAAACCTATAACTTAAACCTTAACCTAAACTTATAACCTTAACCTAAACCTAAAACCAAAACCTAAACCTATAACCTAAACCTATAAACTAAAACCTAAACCTAAACCTAAACAAAAACCTATAACCTTAACCGAAACAAAAACCTATAACCTAAACCTTAACCTATAACCTATAGCCTAAACTTATAACCTTAACCTAAACCTAAAACCAAAACCTAAACCTATAACCTAAACCTATAAGCTAAAACCTAAACCTAAACCTAAAACCTAAGGCCCTGTTTGGACAGTTGCATTAGAGAGTATTAGGGGGGATTGAATTCAAAAAAACATAATTATTACCCATGGCAGGGGTTGTCCCCTGTTACCATGGGATAAGTTAAATTCCATGCTTTATTTGTAATGTGGTGGTACATTGAATAGATATACTCACCATCATTTGAAACTATTTAGAATAACACACATGTGTTACATCTAAATCGTTCATTTGTTTTGTAACCTCATTTTATGGAATAGGCCTAAAAATTAGGTAAATCCAAAACTTACGTGGCCCCAAAGAAGTTTTCAATGATAAGTATTAAATCCCCATTGCTTTCTATGGTGGGGTCCACTAGAGCTTTATATCTACCTGATTTTTTCACCCATGCTCTAAAATGATCTCAAAAAATGGGTGGACGGTTTGGATATAGCCCACACATCATGGTGGGACCTACACAACTTGCTAACATTGAATGAAATTGGCACAAGGACCAATGCGATACCAGCTAATCTACTTCCAAGCTTTTCCAAACATGGAGTGGAATTGGCACATGACCAGATGCAATTCCATCCCCCCTAATACCCTCTAATGCAAGTGTCCAAACAGGGCCTAAATGTATTCTCAAATCCCTAAACCTAAATCTAATCCCAATCCCAATCTCAACTCCCCAACCTAAACCTAAACTTCAAAACCCGATCCCGAACCTGATTTCCTAAACCTAAACCTTAACCTATTCTCAAATCCCTAAACCTAAACCTACACCAAATACCAATCTCAACTCTCTAACCTAAACTTAAACCTAAATATGAAAACCCAAGCCTAAACCCGATCCCGAACCCGAACTTGATTTCCTAAACCTAAACCTTAACCTATTCTCAAATCCCGAAGCTATAACCTATAACCTAAACCAAAACCTAACCTAAGCCTATAACCTTAACCTATAACCTTAACATAAACCCAAAACCTAAACCAAAACCTATAACCTTAACCTAAACCAAAACCTGTCACCTAAACCTTAACCTAAACTTATACCCTTAACCTAAACCTAAAACCAAAACCTAAACCTATAACCTAAACCTATAAACTAAAACCTAAACCTAAACAAAAACCTCTAACCTAAACCTTAACCTAAAACCTAAACTTATAACTTTAACCTAAACCTAGAACCAAAACCTAAATCTATAAGCTAAAACCTAAACCTAAACCTATACCTAAACCTTAACCTATTCTCAAATCCCTAAACCTAAACCTACACCTTATCCCAATCTCAACTCACTAACCTAAACCTAAATCTAAACTTGAAAACCCAAGCCTAAACCCGATCCCGAACCCAAACCCAATTTCCTAAACCTAAACCTTAACCTATTCTCAATTCCCAAAGCTATAACCTATAACCTAAACCTAAACCTAAACCTAACTTCAACCTATAACCTTAACATAAACCCAAAACCTAAACCTTAACCTAAACCAAAGCCTAGAACCTTAACCTAAACCAAAACCTGTAACCTAAACCTTAACCTAAAACCAAAACCTAAACCTATAAAGTAAAACCTAAACCTAAACCTATAACCCAAACCAAAACCTATAACTTTAACCTAAACTAAAACCTATAACCTAAACCTTAACCTATAACTTATAACCTATAACCTAAACCTAAAACCAAAACCTAAACCTATAAGCTAAAACCTAAACCTATACCTATACCTATACCTAAACCTTAACCTATTCTCAAATCCCTAAACCTAAACCTACACCTGATCCCTATCAACTCCCTAACCTAAACCTAAACCTAAACTTGAAAACCCAAGCCTAAACCCGAACCTGAACCCGAACCCGATTTCCTAAACCTATACCTAAACCTTAACCTATTCTCAAATCTCTAAACTTATACCTACACCAAATCCCAATCTCAATTCCCTAACCTAAACCTAAACATGAAAACCCAAGCCTAAACCCGATCCTGAACCCGAACCCGATTTCCTAAACCTATACCTAAACCTTAACCTATTCTCAAATCCCTAAACCTAAACCTACACCAAATCCCTATCTCAACTCCCTAAACTAAACCTAAACCTAAACATGAAAAGCCAAGCCTAAACCCGATCCCGAACCTGAACCCGAACCCGATTTCCTAAACCTAAACCTATTTTCAATTCCCAAAGCTATAACCTATAACCTATAACCTAAACCTAAACCTAACCTAAACCTATAACCTTAACCTATAACCTTAACATAAACCCAAAACCTAAACCTTAACCTAAACCAAAGCCTATAACCTTAACCTAAACCAAAACCTGTAACCTAAAGCTTAACCTAAACCTATGACCTATAACCTATAACCTATAACCTAAACCTATAAACCTAAACCTAAACCTAAACCTAGACCTAAACAAAAACCTATAACCTATACCTTAACCTATAACCTAAACTTATAACCTTAACCTAAACCTAAAACCAAAACCTAAACCTATAAGCTAAAACCTAAACCTAAACCTATACCCAAACATTAACCTATTCTCAAATCCCTAAACTTAAACCTACACCTAATCCCAATCTCAACTCCCTAACCTAAACCTAAACCTAAACCTAAACATGAAAACCCAAGCCTAAACCAGCTCTCGAACCCAAACCCGATTACCTAAACCTTAACCAATTCTCAATTCCCTAAACCTATAGCTTATAACCTAAACCTAAACCTTAACCTAAAACTAAACCTAAACCTTAACCTAAACCTATAACCTTAACCTAAACCAAAACCTAAACTTATAACCTATAACTTAACAGTAACCTAAACCTAAAAGCTAAACCTTAACCTATAACCTAAAACCTAAACCTAAACCTATAACCTAAATGTATTCTCAAATCCCTAAACCTAAACCTACACCTACACCTAATCTTAATCTCAACTCCCTAACCTTAACCTAAGCTTAAACTTCAAAACCCAAACCTAAACCTGATCCCGAATCCAACCCGATTTCCTAAACCCTAAACCCTAAACCTATTCTCAAATCCCAAAACCTATACTTATAACCTGAACCTAAACCTAAACCTAAACCTGGAGGAGCTGGCGAGGCAGAGGGAGGAGCAGGAGAGGAGGATAGGGGATCAGCTGGCGAGGAAGAGGAGGATGGAGGAGGAGTTGGTGAGGCAGAGGGAGGAGCAGGAAAGGAGGATGGGGGAGATGCGGATGGAGCATGAGTGACGGATGACGGAGATGTTTCAGGCTTTCGCTGCACGCTTACCCATCGATGCCCCACCACCTCCGTTTTCATCTTTGTGATTTTTTATTTATTTGTTTATGATGTTAAGTTTATATGTTTTTATGCGTGAATGAATGTGATGCAGATAAGATTATTTGTGTTTGGATGAATGTAGTTTATGTAGTTTGGGTTTAGATGGATGTGAATGTGAATATGATGAAATGTGTATATCAGGATGAATATGATGGAATATATTGTTAACAGGTGTATATCAGGATGAATATGATGGAATATATTGTTAACAGGTGTATATCAGGAATTTTGTACGGATTTTGAGCTAGATTATATTTTTTTTTAAAATAAACTTTTGGCGACGAAAATTTTCGTAGCTAAAAGATACGGTAGTTTATTTTTAGCAGCGAAAATTTTCGCTGCTAAACGTCCTGTACAGTATAAGACTTTTAGCAGCGAAACTTTTCGCTGCTAAAAACAGAAAGATTTTTTAATTTTTTAGTGACGAACAGTTTCGCCGCTAAAAGTATATGTAGTTTGGGTTTTTAGATGGATGCGAATGTGAATATGATGAAATGTGTATATCAGGATGAATATGATGGAATATATTGTTAACAGGTGTATATCAGGAATTTTGTACGGATTTTGAGCTAGATTATAAATTTTTTTAAAAGAAACTTTTGGCAACGAAAATTTTCGTAGCTAAAAGATATGGTAATTTATTTTAAGCAGCGAAAATTTTTGCTGCTAAAAGTCTTGTACAGTACAAGATTTTTAGCAGTGAAAATTTTCGCTGCTAAAAACAGAAAGATTTTTTAATTTTTTAGTGACGAACAGTTTCGTCGCTAAAAGTGTATGTAGTTTGGGTTTAGATGGATGTGAATGTGAATATGATGAAATGTGTATATCAGGATGAATATGATGGAATATATTGTTAACAGGTGTATATCAGGAATTTTGTACGGATTTTGGGCTAGATTATATTTTTTTCAAAAAGAAACTTTTGGCGACGAAAATTTTTGTAGCTAAAAGATACGGTAGTTTATTTTTAGCAGTGAAAATTTTCGCTGCTAAAAATAGAAAGATTTTTTAATTTATTAGTGACGAACAGTTCTGCCGCTAAAAGTGTATGTAGTTTGGGTTTAGATGGATGTGAATGTGAATATGATGAAATGTGTATATCAGGATGAATATGATGGAATATATTGTTAACAGGTGTATATCAGGAATTTTATACGGATTTCGAGCTAGATTATATTTTTTTAAAAAAGAAACTTTTGGCGACGAAAATTTTCGTAGCCAAAAGATACGGTAGTTTATTTTTTAGAAAGATTTTTTTAGTCTTTAGCGACGAAAATTTTCGTTGCTAAAAGTATCATACAGGATTTTTATGTTTGGAGCATTTAGCGACGAAACGTTTCGTAGCTAAAAGTATAATGTATGAGTTTTAGCTACGAAAATTTTCGCCGCTAAAAGTTTTGATGCTAAAAGTTCACGTTTAGCTACGAAAATTTATTTCGCCGCTAAAAGTGACTTTTAGCGACGAAAATGTGTTTCGTCGCTAAAAGTTTCGTCGCTAAAAACCCTCTTTTTTGTAGTGAGTGTAAGTGTGTGACAATGGTGCACGGAGGAATAGAAGGAGGTACAGGAAGGGAAACATGCTCCATGAGAATATCACTAGCCTTACCAAGGCTTATCATGAATACGATGCAATGAGTACTGGGCGCCATACCAAGGCAATGCATGAAGGGGCTTACACAGCCAATGCTAATGCGATACAAGTAATGCCAGTGCTCATATCCAATCCACATATCAGATACAATTCCAGTCATAAGGAAATCACCAGGGTCCATTACACTACTGAATGACTGCCGCTCTACAGACCCCACAGAGTCAAACTAGTGTAAGAGACCTCACTACCTGCCTGTGGACAGTCAATCACCAACAAGGCCTAACGGTAGCGGACCCATTTCACGAGTTGGTCAGACTCAGCCTAATAATGCCCTCCCTCACAAGCGGATAAGGCCACATCCCTATCCAATCGACTACACGGCAGTGGGAGTCACGGCCTACAGGTGTAAGGCCCTTGTGCGCTCATGGTACCACGGAAGTTTTGGAAATTTCACTTATAGGTATCCTATGCACCCGGTATGCTTACACATCATTTTCGGTGTCCACACGTCTAGCCACCCACGAATATCCCTATGAAGGCAAGGCCCTGATGAAGCGAGGGCGAATGTCGATCATACTATGCAATGTCAGATACATGAATCACACAAATGGCCATGCATCATACCCAAACATCCAACATGCTCAGAGGGAAAAAACTCCATCCCTCACAATATCCTTCCCAATGGCATAACCATGACCAATTCACATCTCAGCCAAGCATGCATATGATGCGTATGGGAGTGGGACATGAAGGTAAACAAAATACCAATGCGATGAAGATGTTTTCCCCTCCTAACCTGTAGGGTCTAGGTACTTAGACAGTTTCCCAAAAGGAACAAAACCTCTAGTGGGGCCCAATAGCCTAGGGTAGCCCACGAGACTAGATAGATAATGGCATGGGCCTAAATAATAAGAATGGGCCTAACAATGGTCTATAATGGACCTTTAACCACCCATAGAAGCAAGGATGGGCCTAACAAGGGCCTAGAGGGGCACATCAAGGTGGGCATTTAACCACCATTGTCCCTTGAAGGCGGCCCAATAATAATCTGCCAAGGATCAAGGCCCGTGGCCCGAGCATCACCATAAGAAAGAGATGGGCATCTATATACATATAGATACATCACATGATGGGCCTCGATAAAGTGGCCCAAAGTTACACATAATTCATAGGTCCAATAGGGGCAATATACAGCCAAATCTACATGCAATAATATGGGCCCATAAGGAAGGTTAGGGCCCCAACATAAGGGCCACCAAGTCCATACATTGTGGTGGGCACAGTGAGCAGCCCATTACTCCAACACATGGGCGAGAATCATATTCAAGATAAGCAAGTTGGGCCTTACATCCTAGCCTAAGAATTTAGTTGTTTTGGTGGGCAACCAAGGCCCCAACCCCTCTTACATTCCAGCCCACTAGCCCAACAGAATACCATGGAGAATACAGCCCAAGGATCCACTGGGCTTATCTAAAGGGTTCCAGCCCATTGGGCCTATAAACTACCAAAAAAAATATGGTTAAGGCTAGCCCACAATATCACCATAAAGGTGGGCCTTAAGGGGCACTAATTAAGCCTAAAAACTTCTAAGGAAAAAGGTAAAGAGTGTATGCAACACTCCCTTAAATCTGGTGGGCCAGTCCAGCTCCAAAAAGGTCAACCATGCAGCAAAATTTGGGCTTCTTGTTGGAATTCCAACCCACCCATTTCCTAAGTCTACTGGAGTCCAGAAATTTATTTAATCTAAACGGGTTACTGACTGGATGGCCCGCCAAAGCTGGACGCCCCAGCCTGGGTATCCCTGCATAGTGGTCCACGCCAGGCCATACCACGGTCAGCTCGAATGTCCGTTGGGTCTGAAATTTTGCATGATGACACTTCCATGGGTGGGTCACACCCTCACAAAATTTCAAAATTTTTAGATATTCCTAAGTATTTTAATTAATTTAAATAATATAGTCTATCAAGAAAATTGGACTGACCTGGACGTCCCAAAGTGGTGGGCTAGTTCGACCCTTGCCAAGGTGTGCACATGGGTCCATTGGCCCTGAAATGTGGTAGGTGGGTCCTAACATGGGTGTAACACACCTCCACAAAATTTCAAAATTTTTGAAAATTTAGAAAGTTTTTAATTCATTTAAAGAAATCAATCTGTCCTGAAAATCGGACTGATCTGGACACCATATCATAGTCAGCCGGTCCAGCCAACACCATGGTGTGTACAGGTGTTCATTGGCCCCAAACATTTGTAGGTGAATCCTACCATGAGTGGACCACCTCTCTACAAAATTTTATAATTTTTGAATACTCATAAGTATTTTAATTAAATTAGGAATTACAATCTGTCTAGGAAGAGATGTTATTATCCATGCATTGTTTACCCAATAAGGTGGGCCCAAACTTCATCCAGGAGGGGAAAAATGGAGGTTTAATATTTTTTTTTTTCATAAAATACAGTAAGGTGGGGTCCACAAAAGTGGCCTACCTCTCAGAGAAATTAAGCTGAAGTGTATGTTTTTCCCTCCATACATGTGGGCTAGACAGCCCGACAATGTGGACCGCCCACCCCTATGGGCCTCCCTTTTTTGGTACCATTTCATGGGCCATCTGAGGTGTGACCCACCACACCTTCTCATTACACCCCATAATTATAAAGACAATAATGGAAATCATGATCCAAAAATCTATACCAAACATTGAACATGACAGTCCATGCAACAATCCAGATTTTTGGACAGCAATATATGGCTAGACACATCAGCCTATATCTCAATAATCTCAGCCATAAAAAGGGTGTGTGGCCTTCCTTAGTGGGCCCCACATATGTTCAGATCATAGACTAAGACTAGGACACTTGCATGCATTGATTAAGGTGTCCAAGGACAATGGAGTTGGGTGGTTAGGGCGTCCCACCTTGCAAGATTTTTTTTTTGGGACATCCTAGGCCCACTAAGTGGGCCACACACACATCATCATCCACACATCAGAGAAAAGAGAAGAAGAAAAAAAAGCAATCCGGCCATCGGGGTAGGGCCCCACCACTAATGGGCCCTCCCAAGAGTCAATCTCAACCATACAACAATGTTACTTGAACATGCAACATTAAACTAATGCATGCATGATCTATGACTAGAATGGGTGGTTGAGATGCCATCATAACATGACTTCTAGGGTCTAGATGCCCTTGAAATAAGGTGAATGATACAATACATCATGATGGGGTCCATGGAGAATGACCCCATCATGTTTTATGATATGCATGTAGGATGGGCTAAAAGGCCACATCCATGGGGTCAAATGGGGTCCCCACCATGGATTGGTGGGCCCCATATGATCCAACAAAAGAAATAAGAAGATTTAAATGTAGAAAATCATATCAGCAAGATCATAGTTACTCACCTTAAGATCTCTATCAAAACTCCACTCCAAGCTTCTAAGGGTCCAAGGAAGCAAGATGAAGGGTTGATATGTGATTTTGATGGATGGATGGGGAGAGAAATGGGAGATAAGAGGCTGAAATATTGTAAGGGGGTGGGACGTTGGAAGCTTGCAAGAGGGAGAGGAGAGGGAGAGATAGAGAGAATGAGAAGAAAGAGAGAGGGAGAGAGAGTTGTAGTTATGAGGGTAATCATTTCTTTTTTTTTTTTTTTTTCTAGAAAAGAGAAGAAATCTTGCCTTGATAAGAGAATGCTATGATTAGCTAGGGAGGAGAAACCAAAGTTGCTAGGATAGGATAGGTTTGGTTGGTGTGTTTAGTGTTGGTAGTGTAAACTATGGAGGTTTAGGTGGTGTATGTAGTGTTTGTGTTGGAACTTGTGCAAAAAGGGAGTTGGGCCACTTGCATTACTCCTAGGTGGGCCACATGATCAAGATCAAGAGCCATAAAATGAAACGTACATAGCTTATGATTTATACATCGGATGGACGCACAAGACGTGTCATCGGAACCGCAACGATGATGTGAACAACATGACATAGGTTTAGGGTCGATCTGAGTCGAGTCTATGTGTCTGGATCCAAGGATGACTGCAAACACAATCCGAGGGTCGCGGGTCACCAGAATTTGACCGGTAGGACCGCGGGACCAAAACGAACGAGATGCATACTCACACACACATGCACACATGAGAACTAGGGTCAGGTCTCCCAATCTTTCCCACCAACAAAGAAATTTCATCCCCGAAATTGACCAATGCTGAACAAAATGAAAAGCAAACACCATCATCATATAGTAATCATCGAAAGAGAAGGCAACACAAGCAATACAAACAATAAATCATCGAATAAATGGGGATAACGCTTTCTAATCTCGGCCTCGCGTTCCCAAGACGCCTCGGCCTCCGAATGATGACCCCATTCCTTCACCAAGGGAATGACCGTGGTCCTAAGGACCTGCTCCTTTCGATCAAGAATACGAATCGGCTGTTCAATATAAGAAGCATCCTCATGGACCTCAAGTGGCTATCAATCAATCACATGGATAGTGTCCGACCCACATTTCTGCAACATAGAAACATGGAACACGTCGTGGATCGAGAACAACTCAGGAGGTAAGTCAAGCCTATAGGCCACAGCGCCTACGCGCTCGGTAATCTCCTCTTAGGGCGA
Organism: Magnolia officinalis; assembly: GCA_021015155.1. Lineage (NCBI taxonomy): Eukaryota > Viridiplantae > Streptophyta > Magnoliopsida > Magnoliales > Magnoliaceae > Magnolia > Magnolia officinalis. Next base: position 33,015,390 of record JAJHSJ010000001.1, read on the forward strand.
GCTTGCCCTTTACACCAAAGCGAACCACGACCTTCATAAGCGAGACCTTGAGAGATACCATGTCCCCAACTATGAACTCGAGGGGTCGACGCCGACGATCAGCAAAACTCTTCTGCCGGCTCTGAGCTGTGCGCATCCTCTGCCTAATAACATCAATAGCCTCTGACGTTTGCTGCACAAGCTCGAGACCTAAGAGATGACGCTCTCCAACCTCGATCTAACAACTATGAGATCTGCACGGTCTGCCATAAAATGCCTCAAAAGGAGCCATGCTAATAGTTGTCTGATAGTTGTTGTATGCGAACTCGGCGAGGCGCATATGCTCATCCCAACTTCCAGCGAAGTCGATCACACAAGATCTGAGCATATTCTCAAGGATCTGGTTATCCCTTTCGGTCTACCCACTCATCTACGGATGATAAGCAGTGCTAAGATGCAAAGTGTCCCCCAACGCCTGATAAAAACTCCTCCGAAACTAAGACGTAAATCTAGAGTCTCGGTCTGAAATGATCGAAACTGGAACGTCGTGCAATCTCACTATCTCCTCAATGAATATCCTCGCCAACCGGTCCATAGACCAAGAAGCACGCACTAGAATGAAATGAGCCGACTTCTTCAGACGATCGACGATAACCCAGATGGTATCATGACCGCATTGAGTCCTTGGCAAACCTGCGATGAAGTCCATCGATACGTGCTCCCACTTCCACTCGGGAACGCTCAATGGCTATAAGGGACCAAGGGGTCTCTGGTGATCGGCCTTGACATGCTGGCATGTGTCACACTCGGCCACAAAACTAGCAATCTGAAGCTTCATCCCCTGCCAAAAATATTGCCTCCTCACATCGTGATACTTCTTCATGGAGCCTGGGTGAATAGTAAGTCTCGATCGGTGTGCCTCGGTCATCAGATCACGATGCAACTCTGGCACGTCCGGGACACACAATAGGCCTCTGAAGCATAATCCACCACTGGAACTAATCTTCCAGTCTGACTGCTCCACGGAGGCGGCCTCTGCTCGGTACTCCTGAAGTAACTTGTCCATCTGCTGAGCCTCGATCACCCTACCCACCAAAGAGGGTTGAATCGACAAGCTCGAAAGTTGAACAATGGAAGTCTGCAGACCGAACTCAAAGTCATACTCTGAAGCATCCACGAGCATCTGACACTCTCTCACCGTCATCTAAGCCACTAGGCTCGTGACTGACGGCTGAGTGCGTCCGCCACCACGGTCGCCTTACCTAGGTGGTACTGAAGATCAAAATCATAGTCCTTCAATAACTCCATCCATCGCCTCTGATGCAGGTTCAACTCAGACTGCGAAAATAGGTACTTCAAGCTCTTATGATCCGAGAAGAGCTCGAACCTGACCCCATATAGATAATGACTCCACACGTTCAGTGCGAAGATAACTGCTACAAGCTCCAAATCATGAGTGCGGTAGTTCAGTTCATGGACCTTGAGCTGGCGCGAGGCATACACCACTAGCTTCCCGTGCTGCATCAGTACAACACCCAAGCCAACTCTGGAGGCATCGGTAAAAACAACAAAACCCTCACTCCCATTAGGAAGAGTATAAACAGGAGCGGACGTGAGGCGGTCCTTCAACTCCGTAAATGCCTCCTCGAAGGCATTACTCCAAACGAACTTGACGCCCTCCGCATCAACCGGTCAGTGGTGCTGCAATAAGGGGAAACCCTCGATAAACCGTCGATAATACCCTGTTAGACTAAGGAAACTATGGATATCATACGCGTTCGTGGGCTGACTCCACTGACGCACTGTATCAACCTTCGAGGGGTCCACAGTGACACCCTCCCTCGTCACCACATGACCGAGGAACTTCATCTTTTCCTGCCAAAACTCGTACTTCTCCAGCTTTGCATACAGTTGGTGGGCACGGAGGGTCTCAAGCACAATCTACAGGTGCTTAGCATGGTCTCCTCGGGTCCTCGAATATACAAGAATATCATCAATGAATACTACCATGAACTGATCGAGGAACGGGCAGAAGACCTCGTTCATCAGCTGCATGAATACAACGGGCGCATTGGTCAGTCCGAACGACATGACCAAAAACTTAAAGTGACCATAGCGCGTTCGAAAATCCGCCTTTGGAATGTCCTCCTCTCGGACTTGAATCTGATGGTAACCGGAGCGCAAGTCTATCTTGGAAAAATACTGCGCTCCCTGCAACTGATCGAATAGATTATCAATACAGGGAAGCGGGTATCGGTTCTTGATGGTGACTCTATTGAGCTCGCGATTGTCTACATAGAGTCGCAACGAACCATCCTTCTTCTTCACAAATAATACCGGGGCTCCCCAAGGCGAACTGCTGGGATGAATGAAACCTAACTCCCTGAGCTCATCCAACTGCTCTTGCAGTTCCCTCAACTCCAATGGTACCATTCGGTAGGGGGCCTTCGAGATAGGAGCAGAATCGGGCACCAAATCAATCTGGAACTCCACCTACCGATGCGGCGGTAAACCCGAAATCTCCTGAAACACATCCGGGTACTCACAAACAACTGACAACTGCTTAATACTCTCTACCACAAAATCCTCAATGACCGAAGCCAAGAAACTAGATAACAGCTCTCCTCTGGGCTCGGCGACGAACTGGAACACTGACAAGCCTGGAATATGAAACGTGACTATCCTCGCAACACAGTCCAAGATGACACCATACTCAGCAAACTAGTCCATACTTAGAATAACATCGAATCCTACC
>JAJHSJ010000001.1:33018223-33132683 GCA_021015155.1 Magnolia officinalis
GTATATGAATTAGAATGGATTCCATCACCACACCATGCCCAGGAGACAAAGCAAACACAGAATTAAACTAATTACCAACCAGTCAACATGTTTATGAAGGTTAGAAGGGAACCGACATCCCACCATGCCCAGGAGACGATGGTGAACACAGGGCTTCCTGACGTCATAAACATTAAAAGGAAAAGGAAATACTCAAAGGCCATTGCAGACCCATTGTAATTTCAGTCACAACAGACCATTAAAGACTAAAAATATTCCTTTAATAAAATAAATATCAACTTCAATTCATGATTAAAACCAAAATAAAAAAAACATAAAATTAAATCTCCCATCCCCACTACAAGCTTCACCTCTTGACCCCAGCCAAGAGGTTTAGCCCAGCACATGGTGGACTCAAATCCCTTGGACAAAACAAAATAACATAAATAAATATAAAAAATAAACAAACTCTAATCTCTCTCTTGTGCTTCACGTCCTCCTCGTCCAAGCCAGAATCCGCCAAAAAGAGATCCTCTCCTCTCTCTCTCTTCTTCTCTTTTATAAACAAAGGTGATTGTTGTGTCTCCCTCCTGGAATCGGAGAACTTACTCTCCTTTACAGTCCGCAGCAGAACCGGAATGCGGAAGCTGATTCTGCGCAGGAAAACTAACCGACAGCTGCGTTTAATCTCAGATCGAGAAGAAATTACCCATTGTAGTGATTCTGACTTCATAGGAAGGGTGAAAACCCCCTTCTCCGGCTTCTGGACGGATCGGATCATCTAACCGATCGTCCCTTCGATCACATATTGTGGCCCACCGCAGCCGGGTTTCACGGATGCACAAACAGGCTGCTGCTGCTCTTACCCTGAGATGCTGGCGGAGCCCATTATCGAGGTCTGATGAGAAATCCAATCCGTCCACTCGATTGCCCTCGAAAAAACCATCGGACCTGGTCAGTTTTGGATCAAAATCATGGTGTTTTCACCTGTTGGATGTATCGACCGTCTAATCTCGTTTGGACGGCCAGATTTCGATCCTCGATACCTTCTATAATTATACCACCTAGGCATGTGATGATGCGCTCGCTGAGAGGTCATTGGACGGTTTCAGATCTTCGAGAAAAATGACAAGTGAGGCCCACCATCGAGACCCGGCGTCGGTCAGGGCAGACGCTGTTGCGTCTCTGTTTTGAAAATGAAAATCGGGTCAGCGCCTGCTGACCGATTCGATTGGTTTGGTGCACTGAAAGTGCACGGCTAGTGTGCACTCCCACTCCTCAAAGTGGGTCCCACCTTGATGCTCATGAGAAATCCGCTCCATCCATCTGCTTTAATCAGCCCATTTAATGAGTTGAGACCAACATTGAAGCAGATCCAGAATCAGGTGGGCCTAAATTGATGGATTAAGGGCTGATCTGTCGTTGGGCCTCTTCCGCAGCGATCCGGGAGCTGAAATTCAACAATGTACGGTTCATTTATGGTCCTCAGGCCCTGTATGAAATTTCGGGCCAATCGGATGGTGAAAACCCTGTGATCTTGCATTCTGGCTGACTTTTAGGCCACTTGAGCTTCAGTTTCTCAATTTTCTTGGATATCTGACGTGTACATCCATTGATCTTGGTCCCCTGGAGTCCGTCCCTTGGTTTTGTGAAATCTGAGCATTAAATTTTGGCTTTTAGCATCTTTTTCAGTTCACGCTAGCAAATGTACCTTGCATCACAACACGACTAAAATAGGGCATTAAATGGTATCATGTTCGTAAATCCAAGCAATAGTTAGGGTCTGATATGCAAATATTTGACCCTCAACATTCCACCATCAGGATCTTCCAGAACTCCGATAATCTACAGATTAGACAATCTTAAACCATTGAATCAGCCTCCCTACAACCAATGGACCATACACAACGGGACAGTCATTCAACTACACCAGTCTTCCCAACTCGGGTATGATCCTCAACCAGGACATGGGTAGCATTCCAGGCAATGAGACTAACAAGTGGGTCCCACGATAACAACCAAAACTGTTAATCCAACGGACCAACGATATAAGGACCACGTCATAAATAAATAAATAAATAAAATAAAACCCAAGAGGGCTAAGTGAATTAAGTGCGACCAGGCCTCACCCAAGATAGTGGGGCCCACCTTTTTTTTTTTTAAAGCAAAGCTGAATTTCATTCAACTACAAAAGGATACAGGGACCGTACTTCGAGTGGCCCCACCTTGATGTATATATTTTATATCTACACCGTCCATCTGTTTTTTCCATATCATTTTATGGCATGAGCCCAAAAAACGAAGATCCAAATCTCAGGCGGACCATATCATCAGAAACAGTGGTGATTGAACACCTACCATTAAAAACTTCCTACGGCCCACTATAATGTTTCTGTAATTTTTATTTGCCATTCAACATGTTGATAAGGTCAAACAAACCTCTATGGATGGTATAAAAAAATAATAATAATAAATTTTTTTTTTTAAAGAACAAAAACAACTTGATTCAAAACTTTTGTGGCCGATTAATGGTCAATCATCACCTTTTCCCAAGCTATTGTCTACCTGAGAATTGGATCTGCATACCTTAAAATGATCTAGAAAAACAGATACAATAAATACATCGAGGTGGCCCCACAGTAAGGGCCACACCTAACAAATATTAACCAAATTTATCCAAACCAAATCATGGAGAAACACACTGAGAAATTCACTAGGAAAAAAAAAAAAAAAAACAAGAAAAATTGCAGTCACGGCCACAAAACACGAAGACATCAATAGAGAGAGAAACCCAAGAACCTGGATCTAGGGTTCAAATGTCGTCACCTGCTACCACTCTCCATCTACCGCCTCCTCCACAACGTCACATTGTTGTTCCCATCTGCCACTGCTAATATATTCTCAGTCAGTGACCATGACACCCTTCACACTGGCGTCTTGAAATCGTTCAAGACCTTCCTTCACCACTGTCCATATGACAACCGTCCCATCTTGAGAAGCACTCGCGATCGTCGATTTTGGGAGCCCCAGATTCGGGGCCCACGCCACATCCCTCACCTAGTCAGCATGCATTTGTAGGGCAGGGAAGCAGTCCATTTTCTAAATCATCACCTTAAAAGGCAATCGAATGGTGACATAGATGGTGCTCGAAAGAGGGAAGGGAGACGAAGAAAAAGGGTTGTCAAAAGAGGGAAAATGAATTTTCCTCTTCTTAATTGGGATAAGAATCCAAATCCAGAAAATGTGAGTTTTCCATAGTTTATAAAACAAACTGTATTCATAGCCGTACAATATATGGTCCATTTAGTGGATGGTTAAGATACTATTACATAAGATAATTATAAATATAAACCATCTACAACAAGACCCATTATTTGGATGGTTTAGATAGCCATATATAATCCACATTTTCTATGAACGAGTCACCACTATTTAACATAAAATGCAAAACTAACACGTTTTCACCGTATAAGTGAAAATGGTAGCTTGAGCTTTGGATCTGGTAGGGCTCTATGGGCCCCACCATGATGTTTTTATTTAATCCAAACCGTAAATCCATTTGTAAACAATCTTTTAAGGTTGATACCAAAAAAATCAGCTGGAAATAAATCTCGAGTGAACAACACCACCGAAAAACAGTAGCAATTGAACGTCCATCCTTAAAAATCAATGTTTTGGCTACGGATTCTGGTGTTTCGGCTACGAATTTTAGCCATCGTAATTACCAACGGTTAAAAGCCGTAGCCGAAATAGCCACACATCCATCGACTTTGCTCTATTTTTTGGTAGTGCAAGCTCATGGGAACTTCCCATGAGGTCGAGTTGTGTGGGCCCCACCATGATGCGTGTCGAACATCTACCCCATCAGTCAAATGCACCATTCCATGGTGGGCTTAGTGCTTAAAAATCAAGTCAATCTGTGACTTTTATGGGCCACAACACGTACAAAAGTTGAGAGGGTTACCCTCCCTTAAAACATTTAAAATCATTTGTTGGGCCCACTGAGATGTGGTTTATAAATCCAGCCCATCCATTATGTGTGTCCCACTTGGATGAGGGGTTAGACCAAGTTTCAAACGCATCCAAATCCCAGGTGGGCCCACACCAAGTGCTTTACATGTTTTAGGCATGTTTTCACATGATTTTAGATGATATGGCCCACCTGAGTTCTATATACAACTAATTTTTGGGATATCCCATAGTTTAAATAACCTTTTCCCATATATATATATATATATATATATATATATATATATATATATATATATATATATTATATATATATATAGGGAAATGATCACCTGCGCACTAGTTCGCACGGAACTGGTGCGAACTTTTTTGAGAACCCATCATATGTGATGTGGATCCAAAATCTGAACCATCCATGTGAAGCAACACCTCATGAAACCCCTCGGGCCCATGTTTTACTTTGATCCAAAACTTTGGTGGGCCATGAAAAATGAAAACAATTTCCTCCCTTGATTTGCATTTCTCTTTGCTGTTGCCCACCAAAATTTTAGATCAGGGTGAAATTTGTCCCTCGGGGTTTCATGGGATTCCGCATCACATGGACCGTTCAGATTAGACACCTATTGCACATGTGCAAAGGTGCGCACGTGCGTAGGTGCACAGGTCGAGTTTTGTGGGCCCCACCGTGATGCGTGTCGAACATCTACCCCATCAGTTAGATGCACCATTCCATGGTGGGCCCCGGGCTTAAAAATCAAGTCAATCCATGACTTATGTGGGCCACACCACATATAAAATTTGAGAGAAGTTATCCTCCCATTAAAACATTCATAATCGTTTTTTGCCCCCAGTGAGATGTGGTTCACCAATCTAGCCCATCTATTATGTGTGTCCCACTTGGATGAGGGTTCAGACCAAGTTTCAGATGCATCAAAATTTTAAGTGGGCCCCACCAAGTTTTTTTTTATGTTTTAGGCTGTCTTCATATGATTTTAGATGGTATGGCCCACCTGAGTTACGTGTAAGGCTGATTTTTTGGATATCCCATAATTTAAAGGGGACCCATCAAATGCACAGTTTTGATGTTCGACACACATCATGGTGGGGCCCACATAGCTCGACTTCATGGAAAGTTCCCATGATACACACACGTGTACAAGTGACTGACATCCACTGTGAATTTGATTCGTTGATTACAACTCCATAATCGACATAACCGAGTTTTGCTTAATCCAATGTTTTTTCCCATAATAGGAATTTTATCCCAAACATGGGAATTGAATGGCCAAAATACCAGTGTTTCTGGCCATGCAATCATTATGCAATAATGGTGTTAATCCTATCTAATACAATTCCATACCACTTAATCCCACTACCAAAGTCCAGTTCACTTTTCACAGTCCTTGAAAAATTAATAGTAATCAGATGATCCGAGATGCCCAATTAGTCACATGCAAAAGGGACATAGAAGATTCTTAATAGAAGATGTGTCCAGTCGGAGCTTCTTAAAACCATCCAATTGTCATGATTTTTTTTTTTTTTTCCCAGTGGGGGGATTGGACAAGTGAACTGTCCACATATGTGATGTGCATGCCAATGGTCTAATTGATATCCAATACTATTATCACTGGATTGGTATCGGTGGTCCAAATCAACCAGCAAAGTCAATTCCATGTGGATGCATTCCACCTACCAAAAAACCATTTAATGTGAATAAAAATAGATTTATATATCCTAACTGTTGTAGTCTGTTTGTTGATCCTCGATTGGGAACTTGTAAATGGAGGTAAATGGGAAAATGGAATTGGAGTAAATTGCTTACTCAATTGTGTTTGGATAGAGTAAATGAAATGCATTTGCCGTTCAAATGGCATCCTTTACCTTCATTTATTCTAAATTACCCCAATTTACCTCAATTTACTCCCAGCTATTCCAATTTATCTCAATTTGCTCATAATTACTTCAATTTACCTCAATTTACTTTCAATCACCCCAATTTATTTCTATTTACTCTCAATTTCTTCAATCAATAAAATATATAACAACATACTTATTTAAATGATTGCAAAAGCATTAATTTTAGTCAACTTAGAAGTTGTCTTTTTATTTAACTAGACGTAAAGTTATTTACTCTTTTTGAGATAGTTCACACCTCTTAGTAAAAATCTCCCGTGCAAATATATTTGTAGTGCACTCTTCTATAATAGAGTCACCCAACGTATATCTCAACAACGTATACATCTGTGAAACCTAAAAATAAAAAAACCAGTACATTTTTTCGCATGCGTAGATATCAAAAGAGGGAATTTCAAAGGCAAAAATTTCTAAATTTTCCATTTATGTAAAACCAAGAAGCTCGAAGCCCTTATTTACAGATAGAAAGAGAAAAACTTCACTACAACACATACACATGCTACACATTTGGAGAAACGGTTCATGTTGGTGATACATTTAAGACAGTGAGCCACATCTAACAAATTAAAAGATTAATTAAAATTAATTAAAACCAAATAATGTAATTTTTGGTAAGCCACATCTAACAAATTAAAAGATTAATTAAAAATAAATAGTGCAATTTTTGGTAAATCATATTCACTCAAAGAAAGGGACCCGCTCAAGCCTACCAGATGAGGCCCATCAAATTAATGGATCGGATCGAATATAAACACCGCATTAGGCCCAACATAAAACTTATGGTAGGCATCCCATGCCAAATTTTCCTAGGGTGTGGCCTACCTGACTTCTAGATGGTCAAGATCGAGGGTTTCAAGGTGAACATGACCTGATGAACGGTACGGATCTCACGAAATTTCCACCCACATAACTCTCAATGCACGAGGTATCTAGCCCGAGTTACAGTAGCTAGCAATGGCTCCTTAGCATTCAGAATCTTGAGTAAAACTCAATCGAGTTGTTGGGTTTAACTCAGCAAGTTATTGAAATTATCCAACATGTATCATACACCACAACTTAAGAACCAGTTGAGAACTATCACTATAGTCCCTCCTCGTTTTCCCTATTTTTGAGTATGATCTCCACCTGCTGAGTACGTGCCTATTTGCATTCGTGACCATTGCTTAGAGAAAACAGACAACAAAGAATGCTTGAATGAGTGGCCGGATCCCATTGTCTGAGTTCAATCGTTGTTCGAGAGCGGCATGAAAGCCATACCCAACAAGTACTGTTGGAATATTTAGTTGAATCAAATAGACTATTAAAATCGAAAACCAAAAAAGAAAGTAAAAAATTGAGACGGAAGACTTATTGAATTGAGTCGAGGCGTGACATGAGTCACTTGGCTTGAAATCAAATTTACTCCCCTTGGACAGTGTCCCAAGTGTAAAAGATTTCTAGAGCAAACGGCTTCCAGGATACAACGACTATGACCCGGTTCCAGCGGTGCACTCACTCTACTCGGGCTCGAAACACTTGCAGTTTAACCCAAAAGTGCTGAGTTGACTCAACGACGAGCTCAACAATCAAATTCTTAAACCAGAAGAACAAATATAGTTTTAGAAGAGAATAATAAAATGATTTGTTCATACTTTAGAAATTGGAACAGAAGTCTTTATATATACTCTGAAGTGGTGCATTAAGCACCCTTTTGGAAGGGTTAAGTCCGTTGAATTTAAACCCAACAAGCGCGACCAACTGAAAGGACACATCACTCTAGTTTAAAACGAAACGAGCAAATGCGAGTATACTCTCGCAAGTACCCATACACACAAAACCACGCGAGTACACTCGCACCCGTGCCCGTGCCCACGCCCACGTCCACGCCCAACCCAGCCCGTCCCGTCGCATCGCGTCGCGCACGCGAACATAGACGCAGACTCGGACTTGGCTCGACGCGCATATGTGTGTTGTCAATGACATAAATTAAAGCTATTGGCATAGCCTCCACCCTCCCCCCCCTTTCTGTAGGACCAAATTCACATGCCCTCTGAATGAGACTCAAGCCCCAAGGCAAAAAGTCTATCTTATATATAAGATATTTTTCTTTATCAAATCCGATGTGAGACAAAACATATAACTCAAAATCAATAGAAATTTTAAATGTGGAGGGAAACCGAAATATTTGAAATTTCAATATTAATTTTAAAACAAAATACAATAATCTCCCTACATGTTTCAAAATAAAAGTCTTTCAGGTTAAAGCGTAATAGTTATACAATGGTACCGGTGTCACTATAGATTTGAACCGACATTAGAGTAAGTAAGACAGGTCTACAAGAATCAGGTGATACCATAGCCTTGAACCTGAATGCTTTCAGTGTAAATCGCAAGCACATGTCACTCACATAACTCTTCTTCTACAAGTGATTCTGCGGTTCAGTACTTTTCGGCCATATACCATTACCCAGATTTCATGAGTGCTCTAAAGAATTCGCATAAATTCTTATAGGAAGTGGTCTCCACCTCCGCACCCAGATAGGTGAATTCCATCAAGTGTATGCAGTAACTCTATACACCACAAAATATATGGCTATGGATTCATTAAGAGTTCTAAAAAATACATCCTTCTACATTGATGCTCGCACTGTACACCATGGAAGGGGCTCATATATCTCAGTGCAATTGTCTACCTTAGGTCTTATTGTTTACCCATTGAAACTATCTCATGGGATCTCCACTTGTATAGGTTGGTTTTGGCACTTGCAGTTCATATATTAGGCGTAGCCCCATTCTCTTCGATATATCATTGACTAATCTTTTAGATATTCCTTTGGTCAGAGGATCTGTCAGATTCTTTTATGACCTCACAAAGTCAATAAATATGACTCTATCACGCAACATGTGTTTCACTATATTGTGTCTAAGTCTAATATACCTGATCTTTCCATTATATATTTTACTCTTTGTTTTTGCTGTAGCTGCTTGACAATCACAATGAATAAACACGGCCGATACAGGCTTTGGCCACAATAGTATATCAGTTAAGAGATTTATAATCCACTCAGCTTCTAATCCAGCCTTTTCTAAGGCAATAAACTCAAATTTCATAATTGACCGAGTAATACATGTCTGTTTGGTAGACTTCTAAAAGATTGTTCCTCTACCTAAAGTGAAGACATATCCACTAGTAGATTTGTCTCATCTGAATCAGTAATCCAATTGGCATCGCTATATTATTCTAATACAACAGGATAACCATTATAATGTAAACATTGATCATATACCTTTTAAGTATCTCAAAATCCTAGAGAAGGCATTTCAATACTATTTTGTAGGGTTACGTATATATCTACTTAGCCTTCTTACTACAAAAGCTATGTCTGATCTAGTGCAGTTTGTTAGATACATGAGGCTATCAATTATTCTGGAATACTCCAATAGAGACATACTATTTCCTGTATTCTTCATGAAGTCATACTGTAATCAGAGGGTGTACTGACAGGTAAACAGTCAAAATGGTTAAAATTTCTCAGCAACTTCTCAATGTAATGAAATTTTGATAAATAATAAATCCATTCTGGTATATATATATAGTAGATTCAATACTTATGGCTCTAGCTCCTAAGTCTTTATGTCAAATTTAGATGACAAAAATTTCTTAGTCTCAATAACTAATTTAATATTAGTTCAAAAAAATAAAAATGTCATAAACATAAAGGCATATAATAACATAATATTTACAAAAATTTTATTATATACACATTTATCTACATCATTTATATGATAACCATTTGATTTTAAAACACCATCAAATTTTTCATGTCATTGTTTAATATCCTGTTTTAGACCATATAGTGATTTAATTAGTCTACGTACTTTATTTTCTTTACATGATATCTTATAACTCTCAGGTTGCTCCTATATATTTCTTCTTCTGAATTTCCATTTAGAAAAGCTGTCTTAACGTCCATCCGGTGTACTACCAATTTATATATGGAGGCTATCGCTATTAAGACCCTGATAATTGTAATCCTAGTTACAGGGGAATATGTATCAGAATAATATATTCCTTCTTTTTTTGTTTAAAGTCTTTTGCTACCAACCTAACCTTAAACTTATCAATAGTCCCATTTGGTTTTAGTTTCTTTCTAAACACTCATTTACAATTTATTGGTTTGTTTTCAAGTTGTAAGTCTACAAGTTCCCACTTGTTATTAGATATAATAGATTCCAACTCATCATTTATTACTTCCTTACAAAAGGTTGCATCTTGAGAGTTAATTTCTTTTGTATAGGTTGTAGGATCATCTTTTACTAAAAAGGTGAAAAAACTATCTCTCAGGTTAGTTTCTCTTCTAACCTTAGTATTTTTTTTCTTGGTTGTATCTCTTCTACTACTTTTTTATAAGCACTTTTACTTGTAGACGTGATATCTGATTCATTAACTTCTTCTATTCTTATACACTTAGATTTCATAGGGAATACATTTTCAAAGAACTCTGCATCCCTAGCTTCTATAATTGTATTAGGATCTAAAATATTATCCATAGTATTTAAAACTAGAAACCTGTATGCTACATTGTTTTGTGTGTGTCGGTCATTTTAAGGCCTTGAAAGTGCCCTGGTTTGTCAAGTTACGTGAGCGTTGAGTCAGATTATTTACAGAACCTGATTTGAAGATCAATTCAAGCGTCTGCCTCAACCGGATGTGTGCAAGCTCGTCACATGTAAACCTAAAGCCTCACATCCCGTGACCCAAAACACCAGGTGAAGAAAAACCCTTAAAAATAAGTTAGAAATCATAGGATTTTAAGGTGAGAAAACTTTTTTCAAAATAGAAAAATCTCTAAGTTTTTTCTCGCCTTGTCGATTTTATCGAAACACCCTCGATATGATCGACCTGCTCTATCGATGTCCTCGATACCTTAACGACATTATCAATAAGAGGACCAAAAGTGTCCAGCAACTAAATATTCATTTGGACGGATTTATCGATCAATCGATACACCTATCGATATCATCGATATGAAGACTAAAAGTGTCCAGCAACTAAATACTCATCTGGACTGATTTATCGATATATCGATTCTCCTAACGATATCATCGATATACAAATCTCGAGCACATCGAAAGTGGCTCGATATGATCGACAGACAGATTTCCGACGCCCCTGTTTTTTAATAAAAATCTCAAATTCCTTCGATATATCGATGCTCTTCCGATATGATCTGAAATCAAATATCGATAACATCGGAAGTTCATCGATGATATCGATCGAGGGCGCGCATATCTTACAACAGATATTTCAGGTTGGTTTTTACTATGATCGGGAGCCCTTCGATAGAATCGATATTCAAATATCGATGATATCGGCACCAGGTCGATTGCATTGAACAAGGTCATAAATTATCCAGCAAGCTTAAAGAAAAATCCATTGGATTTATCGATGCCTCGACTCTGATCTCGATATCATCGACATTCAAATTTCGATGATCTCGATGGTTCCCCGATCATTCATGAAATCCTGAAATATTTCAAAGTCAAGTCTCTCTCATTTTTTCAAGTGTCGATGGATCGAACCTGTCATCGATGGAATCGGAGTTCGAAATCCGATGACATCAACAATAGTTTCGATTTATCGACCAATTGGCAAAAAATTTCAAAAGTGTATGACATTGAGTCCGAGTCATCGAGCAGACCATCGATGTTATCGAGAGTATACGCTCGATGATATCGAACTCTGTCATAAATATGATCGTTTTATATCCGTTGGAACTTTTTGCCTATATATAGAAGACTTGTCTTTTGTTGCTGTAAGAGAAAGAAGAGAGAGCTTTTGAGTGCTTAACCTTAGATCATATACCCAAAGCCCTTTCTCTCAGGGAAGTTCATCCTCCAATCCACCCTTACCATTGATATTCTATAGAGTGGATTGGGGAATGAACTTCCGCATTCAAGGATCCTCCAGCTACCATCTTAATGGCAAATATTCATTAAGCTGGGATGCCTTGAATGCCTAGATGATTGAAACTACTCTATTTTCCTTATAGGAAAATCTTTAGAGAGTAGGATTCCATCGTAATCTTGACCCAACCCGAAGCCGAGTATTGGTATACTATCTTGTGTTGCGGATCAAGGGAGTAGAAGACTCTTCATCAACAAGGAGGAGGAGATTTTCGGCATTGTGCTAAACGAGACTCATCAGCTTATTTGTAAGTATCCAGAATCCAAGAGGACACTTGTGATCATTCCTTTCTAGGATTGGGTCTTAAGTGGTTCTCACCCTTTGAAGCTCTCATAGGAGGCCTCCGGCAGGAGTGTACGTGGTGGGTGCGTTGTGTGGACCCTTGCTCTGTGGAGAGCATAAATATCTGGTTAGGAGTGAACCAGTAAAACTCTGGGTTTTAGGTGAACCGTGTAAAACCTTGGGTTTGAGGTGAACCGTGTGAAATCTCAGGTTTGAGGTCAACCGTATAGAAACAACCTCCAGTAGGGTCTTATGGAAGATCCTTGGCCAGTGTACCTAAATGTGGGTGCGTTGTGTTGACTCTTGCTCGTGAGAGCATAAACAGTTAGCCTCAGTGTAAGTTGTAAAGGTTGAAGGTGAACCTGATTTAAAACCTTAGGTTTGAGGTGAACCGCTGTGAAACCTCCTTAGTGAAATCCGGTACACTCAAGGGTTGAGTGCGGTTACCGAGAGTGGAGTAGATAAGTAGTCAAACCACTATAAAAATGACTGTGTTTGTGATTGCTCTTCTGTGTGTGTGATTTATGTCAATGCATTCATATTTATATATCTGATCACACCTCACACACATACACAGTCACATCCAACATAAACTAAGTTGTACATTACTATATCTTGAATAGTTTGTGATTGGATCCTCTACCTGGCTTGGAAGTCAGTAGAGTAACATTTGAGTAATCCTGATAATTGAATGATCATAGGATTAATGAAGTAGGATTTTTAAATAAATCATATAAACTTTAAAAAATCCTATTCACCCCCTCTAGGACATATTGGCATATCCCGACTTCAACTAAAGTGGTCTTCATCGCAATTTCAGGCCTATCTTTCTTTTCTTAGTTTCAAGTAATCTTATTTTAGTAAGACACCCCCAAATTTTAATATATTTATAATTAGGAATATGATTCTTCCAAAGTTTGTAAGTTGTTTGTTCAAAAGATTTAGAAGGAATCCTATTTAGGATATAATAAGCAGATAAAAGTGTTCTCCCCACATATTTGAGGATAAGCTTGAACTGTTTAACATAGTATTCATCATCTCCTTTAGAGTTTTATTCTTATGTTCTGCTATTCTATTCTGTTCTAATGTATAAGGAGTTGTAGTTTCGTGAACTATTCCACTTTTTTCACATAATTGTCTAAATTGAGAAGATTCATACTCATCTCCTCTATCGATTCTGAGTCTTTTAATTTTTATACTTAACTAATTTTTAACTTCAATTTTGTACTTAGAAAAAATATCTAAAGCTTCATCTTTCTTCCTTAGTAAATAGACTCTAGTGAACTTAGAGTAGCCATTTACAAAAGGTATGTAATATCTTTTTCCACCTCTAGACATGTGATTTCTAAAATACCCAAGTCACTGTGTATCAACTCTAATAGAACAGGGGATCATTCTATTCATTTAAAGGGTTTTCTAATGAATTTTAATTCTACACATATTTCACATTTATCGAATTCTTCATTAGATATATTAGGTAATAAACCTAATCTTTTCATTTTCTTCAAAGATACTACATTCACGTGACCTAATTTACTATGCCATAGATAAAAGGGTTCAACGATATAAACAAAACTGAATGTCTTCTTATTGTTATTGTTGGATACATTTACAATGAATAGACCATCACTACAGTATTTCTTACCAACAAAAGTTCCATTCTTAGTCATTACAAGCTTATCTGAATCAAATACTAACTTGACATCAACTTCATTAAAGAGCGAACCAGAGACCAAGTTTATTCTATTGTCAGGCACATGTAGGACATCATTCAACATTAAAGTCTTTCGAAAATTGAGTTTTAGAAGTACTTTCTCTTTTCCCTACAACTGGAGATGTTCTAGCATTACCCATGAACACCTGTCCATCATCTCCTGATACTTGGTAGGAGGTAAACATGTTACGATCTTTGCATACGTGCCTAGTTGCACCAATGTCTAGTACCCAGTTTAAGTTGTTTATAAGGAAGACTTCTGACACAACAGCTACTACCACGTCAGACTCATTGCATATTTCTATAAGATTAGCCTGTGGCTTATCTTTATTTTTCTTAAGCTTACAAGTTTTAATGTGATGTCCGGGCTTTTCATAGTTGTAGAAATTTTCCTTTTTTCTTGAATTGATTGTTTGCATTCTTCTTTTTGAACTTGCATTTATTGGTCTCGACTTGATTCTACAAGATTCGCCTTTGAATCTATCTAATTTTCTTTTTCTTTTTGGTCCATATTTCTATTGACATCCTCTATTCGTATGTGTACGATATTAGTTTCCAATGAAACACCATTCTTTTATGTTTCATTTTATTCTTATATTCTTTCCAAGTGGGTGGTAACTTTTCTATTAGTGCTCTTGACGGAAACGCTTTATCTAACTTAATTCCTTCTGACGATAGTTCATGAACTAGATTTTGAAAATCATGAATCTGATTTATAGCAGGTTTATCATATGTCATTTCATAGTGAAGAAAATTAGCGATTGCATGTTTCTTAGTGCTTGCCTCTTCTAAAATGTACTTCTTTTTTAAAGCAATCCATATATCTTTAGCAAATTAACTTGTAAGAAGCGCACACATCATATAGTTCGTTGGACAAAGAGTTCAGAATATAATTTTTATAATTATTTTTATCTGCTATTTCAGTTTAATTTTCTAGATCTATAGTAAATGATTCAAACAGAATGTATGAAACTTTAAGGGTGGTTAGTGTGAACATAAGTTTCTGTTTCCACCGTTTAAAGCATTGTCCAGCGAACGGTTCAATTTTGGCTAACTCGGCAGAAGCATTTACTATTACGATATCCATAGTGTATTTAATTCAATAATTCAATTTCAAGATTGTTGGAATTTTAGTTGAATCCAATAGACTGTTAAAATCGAACAAAAAAAATAAATAAAATTGAGACAGAAGACTTATTGAATTGAGTCGAGGCATAACGTGAGTCACTCAGCTTGAAATTGAATTTGCTCCCATTGGACAACATCCTAAGTGCAACAGGTTTCTAGAGCAATCGACCTCCATAATACAATGACTATGACTCGGTCCCAGCGGTACATTCACTGTATACTGGCCCAAACCAATTGCGGTTTAACCCGAAAGTACTGAGTTGACTTAATGACGAACTCAACAATCAAATTCTTAAACCAGAAGAGCAGAGAGAGTTTTAGAAGAGAAGAATAAAATGATTTGTTCGAACTTTAGAAACTAGAACAGAAGTCTTTATACAGACTCTGAAGTGGTGCATTAAGCACCCTTTTGAAAGGGTTAAGTCCATTGGATTTAAACCCAATAGGCGCGACCAACCGAAAGAACACATCTTTCCGGTTTAAAATGAAAAGGTGCAAGTGCAAGTACACTCTCATAAATAAAGTCGATGGCACGGTGCGTGCGCGTGTGTGGTCAATGTCATAGATTAGAACTATTTGCATAGCCCCTCATATGACCAAATTCACATGCCCCTTGAATGGGGGCTCAAGTCCCAAGGCAAAAAATCAATCTTATATATAAGATTTTTTTTTTTTTTGTTAAATCCGATGTGGGATGAAAGCGACAACTCAAAATCAACAGAAATTTCAAATGTAGAGGGAAACAAAATATTTTGAAATTCCAATTTTAATATTAATTTTAAAACAAATTACAACAAGTACATCAAGCCACTCTCGGAGAGACCCTCCCCGGATTGGGTTGATGGAACAAGCGATATTAACATCCCAGTCGTTGATCTTGGAGGCTTCTATGGCCACTCCGTTAATCGTAAAAAGACCATTCGAATGGTGGAAAATGCATGCCAGGAGTGGGGATTCTTCCAAGTGATTAATCATGGGATTAATGTGGAATTGATGGATAAGATCAAACATGTATTGATAGACTTCTTTTATCTCCCTTTAGAGATAAAGGAAGAATACTCCAACTCTCCTGATACAAGGATCCTTTACTCTTGCTCCGGCGGTAGACTCTGAGGAGTTTCAACACCTGGTAAAGGGTTCTGTATCCATAGGTGGTGAAATCCCACTACGGCGTGAGTGTGTGGGTGTATGTGTGCGTACCAAAAAAAAAAAAAAAACCTCTCTTAATATACATGAGGGCCGGGGTATGGTAGCCGAGTTGGGGTAGAGAAGGCCACTGTTCTTGACTGGAGTGACTACTTCTTCCTTAATCTCATGCCTTACTCTATCAGGAACATGGACAAATAATAATCATTGAATAACAACCGTTTTCTCTCGTGTGGCCCACTTAAGTTTTAAGTCTACCTCATTTTTTGTCACATTTCCTGAATTAAGCTCCCAAAATGGATGAACAGAGTGGATTTCCGAAAGACATCACGGTAGGCTCCACATAACGTCCCAGCACAGGAAATTAGTCATGCATATCTAAAGTATCCAACTTAACCACGACACAGATAGTAAACCATTCCGTCACTCAGGTCTTCGCCTCCCTTCTAGACCTTTGGGATAAAAAAATCCATCCAGATCCATAGCTCGGATGGGCCACACTAATAGAAATAACAGGGATAGGATGCCAACCGTAGGTTTTTCTACAAGGTTGCTAAAGAGGATGTATTTCATCTAACCCGTTAATTAATTAGGTGTAACTCACCGGCCAGAAGTAAAGATTAAAAAAGAAAAAAGAAAAAAAAGAGCCTAATATCCAAGGCTCTGAGTGGACACTCAACATGAGAGGTTCTAGAAGCAGGTTAATTATTCCCATTGATGTTTCATACATGAGTTTTAAATCAAGCTAATTTTTATATGTACGGTCAAAATAAAAGTTTGAATACGATAAATGCTGTGGATTTACATATACAATATGGTGGGCCCACAAAACTCGCATGTTTCACGAGTGTTTTTTAGCACGTTTACTTAGCGCCAAAGATGAAATATCATATCCCTACTGCGTGCATAGGCAATTAGGCATGCATGTCCACGCGTCTAACACACTACGACCCAAGGATAGGACAGACTAATTACCACAAGACGGACGCGGATTTCATGTCACACGAACCTGGGTGGGGACCACCTTCATGTTTGTGAGAAAATTACCTCGTCCATACGTTTTGTGAGATCATTTTAGGACACGAGGCAAAAAATGAGCAGGATCCAATGCCCAAGTGGGCTGCAAACGTGAGGAATTAACGTCCACAGTTTAAATATTTGTGGGGCCAGAAAAGTTTTGAATCAGTATAATATTTGTGTTTTCAGTTTATCTCAGTAGTAATGACATTAAGAATGGTATGGATGGCATGTAAACATCACTGTCGACCCAAGGAAGGTTTCAACGATAGAAATTTCCCTACCTACCTTTTCCTATAGTGTGGCGCACTTGAGTATTGGATTCAGGTCATTTTTAGCCCCTTGGCCTAAAATGATCTCAAAAAAGGGATGGATAGGGTGGATTTCTTACAAACATCACGATGGCCCCACCTAGGTTCCCATCTCAGTAACTTCGTTTGAAAGGCTCTCGCAGCATCCCCACCAGACTTTCCGTACACAACGTTTCATCTGGACTCTGCTGGCATTACATCATCTATCTGGACCGTCTACTAAACGAAATCAGATTACGTGCTGAGTTACTCAGTATGCTCTCATCGTACCGAGTAAACTCAGTTGGCCCACCTTGAATGTATGTGGTCTATTCACCCCATTCATCCGCTTTTTCATATAATTTAAAGGGTTGAGCCTGATGCATATCCAAAGATCAAGTGGATCATACCACTAGAAACAACCCAGGTGCCAGTGTCGGTGGAGGCGTCTACAGGGATCATACAGGGAAACTGATTTTTCACTTTTTCAAGACAATAGGGTAGTGTCAAACATCGTGGCGGAAGCTAGCACGGGCCATATGCTTGATGGAGTTTCCCTATGTTCTTTGAACTTGGGCCTCTATAACGTCATTGTAGAATCAGATTCGACTGCGTCAATGAACGCGGTGAAGGACCCAGTTGCGGCTTGTCTTTGGAACATATGTGATGTAGAACGTGTCACGGATACGTTCCTAGCATGGTTGGGCCAAAAGAAGATGGATTGTAAATTAACCATAATTTTTGATCCGGGTATTGTTATGGGGTGCACAACCTATCAATCTTTACTGAAATGGGCCATCTGAGGTGAACCAATCCACAACGTAGGTTGCATCTATCCGTTTCGTCAGAAAGCACTCGCTTTCAGCTCAAAAACGAATTTTTAGGAAATTTTTACTATTTTTAGTAATTCTAATTTTTTAAATATTTTTAGAATTTTAGATTTTCTTTCCTTTTAGAAATAACTTTTAGTTATACTAGGACTCTTCTAGAGAAAGTTTATTTGCAATTTTTATTTTTAGAAACTAGGCCTTAGAAGAGTTTTATTAGAATTAGGATTTTTATTAGAGTTAGAATTTTGCTATTTTTGGTAATTACAAATTTTAGTTTATTTTTTTCTTTATTAATGGTGTAAGGAAACGCATTAGAGGATTATCAATTATTCATTAATCTATTTCGAATTTATTAGAATTTATTTCTATTTTCTGCTCTCTTTTCTCGTGGATTCAAGAAAGTCTCTGTGAGGAGTCCAGAGAAGTTCCATAGATTCAGAATAGTTATCCTCTTGAGGAAGACGGTGCTCGACCTCACGTCCTCCCCTGCGTCAATATGGTACATTGTGGGTGAAGTCCTCTCCAACAAGAACAACCTGAACCTTCATTTTGACCACATCTTCCGCGAAGGCAATGCAGTGGCAGACGCGTTAGCAAGGTTGGTGAGCGATGGGGGCCCCGACAAAATCTATTGGAATAGCTACGACCTCCCATTGACAATCAGAGGAACTCTTGTCCTCGATGACTCTGGGCTAGGCTTCATGTGACGGCCTTAGCCGGATCTTCTCTGTTCTCTTCCCCTTCCCTAGGCGCCCCTTTGTCTTTTCTTGTGCTTTTTCATGTTCATAGATGCTCTTCACGATAGGAGTGGTCCGAAGTCTTTTTGTTCCGGCCCTCCCGAAATACTGTACACTTCTCTAATCAATGAAATTTCTGTTTTTTTTTTTTTTATAAATAAAAATAAAAATGATTTCCACCGTTGAAACCTTTCTAGGCTCCACAGTGATTTTTATTTTTCATCCAACCTGTTCATAAGATCATACAGACATGGATGAATGGAAAACACAAATATAAGTTTGATCCAAAACATCTGTGGCTTTCCAAGTATTTTTCAATGGTAGACATTCAATTCAACCATTTCCTGTGGTGTGGTCCATTTGAACATTGGATATGCCTCATCAATGCCTAAAATTATCTGCTAAAATGTATGGATAGAGTGGATAAAATAAATAAATTATGGTCGACCTCAAAGAGTTTACTCAACATGCTAAGAGTAGTGAGTTACTCACTACGCAATCTGCTTCCCTACTTAAATGCGTTTGCCCGAGGTATAAAATGGGATTAGGTGGGATGGAGTTTCATTTGTTCACCTGCAAATTTCATATGGGATTTGAGGAGGGGAAGGACTGGATTAGGTGGGATGGAATACAGCTCCATAATCCATCAAACCGAGTTTTGCTTAATCCAATGTTTTTCCCCTGATATGAATGCTTTGCTTAATCCAATGTTTTTCCTATGATATGAATTTTATCCCAAACAAGGGAATTGAATGGACAAAATACCATGGTGTTTCCGGCCATGTAATCATTATGCAATAATGATGTTAATCTCATCTAATACAATTCGATGCCACTTAATCCCATTACCAAAGTCCAGTTCACTTTTCATAGTCCTTGAAAAATTCATACTAATAAGATGATTTGAGACCCTCAATTAGTCACATGCAAAAGGAACGTAGAAGATTCTTCATAGAAGATGGGTCCAATCAGAGCTTCTTAAAACCATCCAATTGTCATGATTTTTTTTTTTTTTTTTTTTCCAGTGGGAGGATTGGACATGTGAACTGTCCTGATAGGTGATGTGCATGCCAACGGTCCATTTGATATCCAATAATGTCGTCATTGAATTGGTATTCGTGGTCCAAATGGTCCAAATCAACCAGCGAAGTCAATTCCACGTGGATGCATTCCACCTACCAGAAATCCATTTAATGTGAATAAAATTAAAGAGATTTATCAATCCTGCTTTTTTTTTTTTTTTGAATTGGTATTCGTGGTCCAAATGGTCCAAATCAACTCCACGTGGATGCATTCCACCTACCAGAAATCCATTTAATGTGAATAAAATTAAAGAGATTTATCAATCCTGCTTTTTTTTTTTTTTTTTTTTGGGGGGGGGGGGGGGTGGTACACATCTCACAGCAAAAGGAACGTAGAAGATTCTTTATAGAAGATGGATCCAATCAAAGCTTCTTAAAACCATCCATTTGTCATGATTTTTATTATTATTTTTTTCCAGTGGGGGGATTTGGACAAGTGAACTGTCCTGATAGGTGATGTGCATGCCAATGGTCCAATTGATATCTAATACTATCACCATTGGACTGGTATTCGTGGTCCAAATGGTCCAAATCAACCAGCAAAATCAATTCCATGTGGATGCATTCCACCTACCGGAAATCTATTTAATGTGAATAAAAAGGGATTTATCTATACTTTTTTTTTTTTTTTTCCGGGGGTGGGGGGTTAGTACACATCCCACTATCAGTACACACTTCAGTATTAGCCACCCCCACTGAGGGATCATAGTCTGACTGTTGATCCTCAGTTGGAAGCTTGTAAATGGAGGTAAATGAGAAAATGGAATTGAAGGCAAATGAATTAGAGTAAATTGCTTACTCATTTGTGTTTGGATGAGAGTAACTAATCCAAATGGTGCCATTTAATTTCATTTATTCTCAATTACCCTAATTTAGCTCCGTTTATTTCCAACTATTCCAATTTACCTCAAATTACTTCTAATCACCTCAATTTATCTCAATTTACTCTCGATTATTCCAATTTATCTCAATTTACTCCTAATAATTCCAATTTACTTCAATTTACTCCCATCCAAATATCCCCAAGTTCTATGGCTGAATGAAAGATGAATGGCTGGGGACGGCTTCGGGAAATTGGGCGCTAGTATTATTATTTTTATTGGCTGTCGTCTAAATGAAGGTCTATCTACGATCAAATGCTTCAACAGTGATGCCTACTATTTGTCAATCATCAGGGAACATGCTCTCTATGTTATGACTTCAAAAAGTTGAAAGGTGAATTTTCCTCTGCAATTTTCTGGCTTGAGCAATCTATTCCCTTCATGTGATAGGCTTGTGGATGCAATTAAAGTTTGAAATTTGGTTTGATATCCTTTGCATGGCGTGTTCTTCACCTATACAAGCTAGTTCATGTAAATCCATGTTTCTTGTTGGGTTCTATCATGTTGTTGAAAATAATGGTATGGAAAACATTCAAACAATAATAAATCAGTAAAATATATAACAACATACTTATTTAAATGACTTGCAAGAGCATTAATTTTAGTCAACCAAGAAGTTGCCTTTTTATTTAATGAAACGTAAACTTAGTTGCTATTTTCGAGATAGTTCGCACCTCTTAGTAGAATTTTGTCCCGTACAAATATATTTGCAGTGCACTATTCTAAGATTTAGTCACCCATAGTACATCTCAACAACTTCTACACCTGTGAAAGTTAATACTAAAAAACTAAATATATAAAAAACCCACACATTTTTCGCATAAGATATCAAAAGATAGAGAATTTGAAAGGGAGAATTTTAAATTTTTTATTTATGGAAAACCAGTAAGTTGAAGCCCTTATTTACCGATAAAAAGAGAGAAACTTACTCCACTACGACGCGCATACATTCTACGCGTATGGAGAAACGGTTCATGTGTGGTGATCGTTTAAGACAGCGGGCCACATCTAACAAATGAAAAGATTAATTAAAATTAATTAAAATCAAATAGCGTAATTTTTGGTAAGACTAAGTCATATTCACTCAAAGAAAGGGACCCGCTCTAGCCTACCAGATGAGGCCCATCAAATTAATGGATCGGATTCAATATAAGCACCACATTAGGCCCAACACAAAACTTATGGTAGGCATCCCATGCCAAATTTTCCTAGGGTGTGGCCTACCTGACTTCTAGATGGTCAAGATTGAGGGTTTCAAGGTGAACATGACTTGATGAACGGTTCAGATCTCACAAAATTATTTCCACCCACATAGCTCTCAGTGCACGAGGTATCTAGCCCGAGTCACATTAGCTAGCAATGGCTCCTTAGCAATCAGAGTGTTGAGTAAAACTCAATCGAGTTGCTGGATTCAACTCAGCAAGTTATCGAAATTATCCAACATGTATCATACACCACAACTTAAGAAGCGGTTGAGAACTATCACTATAGTCATTTCCCTCCTCGTTTTCCCTATTTATGTGTAAGATCTCCACCTGCAGCGTCCACAGCTATTTCCATTCGTGACCATTGCTTAAAGAAAACAGCCGACATGGAATGCCTGGATGAGTGGCCGGAGCCCATTGTCCGAGTTCAATCGATGTCCGAGAGCGACATGAAAGCCATACCCAGCAAGTACATCAAGCCACTCTCAGAGAGACCCTCCTCGGATTTGCTTGATCAAACAAGCGATATTAACATCCCAGTCGTTGATCTTGGAGGGCTCTATGGCAACGCCGTTGATCGCGAAAAGACTACTCGAATGGTGGCAAATGCATGCCAGGAGTGGGGATTCTTCCAAGTGATTAATCATGGGGTTAGTGTGGAATTGATGGATAAGATCAAACATGCATGGAGGGACTTCTTTCATCTCCCTTTAGAGATAAAGGAAGAATACTCCAACTCTCCTAATACATATGAGGGGTACGGTAGCCGACTTGGGGTGGAGAAGGCCACTGTTCTTGATTGGGGTGACTACTTCTTCCTTAATCTCATGCCTTACTCTATCAGGAACATGGACAAATGGCCCACTTTTCCAGCTTCTCTTGGGTAAGTTAGTACCATTTGCTAACATCTATGGTCCAGATTTTCTCTAACAAGGTTAATTACAGCCACTAATCTAGTGGGGTCCATCATAATTAAGTATGCGATAGTCCACTTAGACAACGTGCGTTGGACCCTAACCATCCATTTTTTTTTTCATACATGTGTGGCCCACTTAATCTTTGTACGACCATGCTATGTTCATGTTGTTTCCCAACCTAATAAACGGTTGGATCATATTTTCAAAACATGTAAACCTTGTTATGACTGAGTCATGACCAGATCGAGCTTTTCTATAGTCTTGGTGAAATCTGGTCGAGTTTTTTCGAGTTTTTAAAGTATGGTTTGGATGTAGGGCCGTGATCAACGAGTATGGAAGTGAGTTGGCGAAATTATCTAAGGTTGTGATGGGGTTGTTATCAAAGAGCCTTGGAATGGAGGAAGAGTCTCTACGTGATGGGTTTGGAGGGGAGAAGATGGGTATGTCTTTGAGGGTGAACTACTACCCAAAGTGTCCAGAGCCCCATCTGACACTCGGTCTATCTGCACACTCCGATCCTGGGGCCCTCACCCTTATTCTACCTGATGATCATGTCAACGGCCTTCAAGTTCGGAAAGGCGACACTTGGGTCACCGTTAAAACTGCTCCTAACTCTTTTATCATCAACGTCGGTGATCAGATTCAGGTTCTCTCTCTCTCTCTCTCTCTCTCTCAGAGTTTTAGAATCTAGTTGAGTTGAGTAACTCAGTAACTGAATAATAATAATAACTTGCCTCAACTCAAGTTTTCGAGTTTTTAATATTCATCAAACCGAGTTAACTCAACCGAGTCAAGTTAAGCTTTTACAAGCTTCCAAGAATCTCTGTTACAGGGATTCTCTTGCTACTGCTACATGAGTTTTGGAACGTACCATACATGCATCACTACAAAAATCCTCAGTCATTGTTCTACCAACCGGTACAACACCTGAGCTTCGTAGGCCCATAGTTGTCATGTTGCAAGGACGGTGGCTGTAGTTGTCATGTTGCATGGATCGTGGTTATCATGCTACATGGATCGTGGTTTGCAACATGATCACTTTCTCCTCTATTAAACTATTGGTACCATAGCTTATGGCCCACAATAGGGTGATCTGATCCATCCACCTTGTCGGTCAGCTTGTCGTGGGCCAAAAAAGTCCTGACTTGGGCAGTGTTCACTTCTAACAAACATTACAATGAGCCAAGAAAGTTTCAACAGTCACCAATATTTGCTATTTTGTGGCCCACACGAGCACTGGATCAGGCTGATATTTGTGCGCTACCCCTAAAATGACATGACAAAAAGGATGGGCGGCATAGATTATACACGTACATCAATGTGGACCCATTTGTGTCGTGGTTTGCATGGGTCGTAGTTGTCATGTGCATGGATCGGGGTTGTCATGGTTTGCAACATGTTCACTTCCTCTTCTACTAAACTTTTAGTACGGTAGCTTATGGCCTACAATGAGGTAATCTGATCCATCCACCTTGTTGGCTAGCTTGCCATAGGACCAAAAAGTCCTGACTTGGGTACTGTCCACTTCTAACAAACATCACAATAAGCCTGGAAAGTTTCAACAATCACCAATATTTTTTATTTTGTGGCCCACACGAGTGCTAGATCAGGCTGATATTTGTGCCCTACCCTTAAAATGACACGGCAAAAAGGCTGGGCAACATATATTATACACATACATCAATGTGGGCCTATTAATTTAGGTCGTGGTTTGCATGGGTCGTAGTTGTCATGTGCATGGATTCGTGGTAGTCATGTTATATGGATAGTAGGTTTCAACGTGTTCACTTCCTCTTCTATTAAACCTTTGGTACCGTACCTTATGGCCCACAATGGGGTAATCTGATCTATCTACCTTGTCGGCCTACTTGCCGTGGGCCAAAAAAGTCCTAACTTGGGTATTGTCCACTTCTAACAAATATCACAGTGAGCATGGAAAGTTTCAACAGTCACCAATATTTTCTATTTTATGACCAATACGAGCCGTAAATCAAGCTGATATTTATGCCCTATCCCTAAAATGACATGGCAAAAAGGATGGGCAACATAGATTATACACATACATCAATGTGGGCCCATTTGGGTCGTGGTTTGCATGGGTCGTAATTGTCATGTTGCATGGATCATGGTTGTCATGTTGCATGGGTTTGCAACGTCTTCACTTTCTCCTCTACCAAACCATTAGTATCATATCTTATGGCCCACAATGGGGTGATATGATCCATCCACCTTGTTATCTAGCTTGCCGTGGGCCCAAAAAGTCCTGACTTGGGCACTGTCCACTTCTAACAAACATCACGGTGAGCCTGAAAAGTTTCAACAGTCACCAATATTTTTCTATTTTGTGGCCCACACGGGAATTGGATCAAGCTGATATTTGTGTCCTACCCCAAAAATGACACGGCAAAAAGGATAGACGGCATAGATTATACACATACATCAATGTGGGCCCATTTGGGTCGTGGTTTGCATGGGTCGTAGTTGTATGGTCGTGGTTGTCATATTGAATGGATCGTGGTTTTCAACGTGTTCACTTCCTTTTCTACCAAACCATTGGTATCATAGCTTAAGGCACACAATGGGGTGATCCGATCCATCCACCTTGTCGGCCAGCTTGTTGTGGGCCCAAAAAGTCCTGATTTGGGCAGTGTCCACTTCTAACAAACATCGCAGTGAACATGGAAAGTTTTAATATTCACCATTATTTTTTATTTTGTGGCCCACATGAGCACCGGATCAGGTTGATATTTGGGCCCTAGCTCTAAAATGACACAACAAAAAGGATGGGTGGCATGGATTATACACATACATCAATGTGGGCCCATATGGATCATGGTTTGCATGGGTTGTAGTTGTCATGTTATATGGGTCGTAGTTGTCATGTTACATAGATAGTGGTTTCCACATGTTCACTTCCTTTACTACCTAACCATTGGTACCATAGCCTAAGGCCCACAATGGGGTGATTCGATCCATCCACCCTGTCGGCCAGCTAGACGTGGGCCCAAAAAGTCTTGATTTGGGCAGTGTCCACTTCTAACAAACATCACAATGAGCCTAGAATGTTTCAACAGTCACCATTATTTTCTATTATGTGGGCCACACGAGTATTGGATCCGGCTGACATTTGGGCCCTAGCCCTAAAATGACATGACAAGAAGGATGGGTGGCATGGATTACACACATACATCAATGTGGGCCCCACGAGTTGGGCCTTGCCCACGCCCAAAAAAGGGTTCTGTACATGTCATTAAATATGATGTAACTTCTTATTCATTGAAAAACAGTACAACTATTGAACTGAGGACAAAGGGTATTTTGGTCCAAGTAATTTTCAGAAGCTTATCAAAAGGCCACCATCGGAATATTTGAATGGATGAATCTCTTTAGGGAATTTGACCATACAACGAAGTCAGTACGGTCAATTTCCTGCTAAAAAATGAGTTATATTCAAAGCTCAATTAGACCGTTAAAACATTCTTAGGACCCACCATAACGTTTATTTTTTATCCAATCTGTTCGTAAGGTCACAAAGAAGGATGAAGAGGTAAAACAAATATCATATTGATTTAAAACTTCTATGACTCCCATAAGGAGATTTCAATGGTAGATGTTCAACCTCTTGTTGCTTTTTGAAGTATGATTCACTTGATCTTTAGATGTACTGTATTTTTCAGCTCAAGCCTTACAAGTAGCTTGCTAAATGGACGGATGGTTTGGATATAACAAATACCTCATGATGGGACCCATAGAACTTGGTGACATGTGTGTGGTACACTAGCTAAGTCGGCGGTGGCTGGTACACCAACCAATCCGCTTCCGCGAGATTTAATGCTTATTGCGATGTGATTGGGTCAATGATAATGTGGACTAATCACATTACAACAAGTACAAAATCTCTGTTCAATGATAATGTGGACTAATCACATTACAACAAGTAGAAAATCTCTGTTCAATCTCTCTCTCTCTGATCTATCCAAGGAATGCAGAGAATGCGGAGCGAAATGCTTTTTTCTTTGCCTGCGCAACAATAGCTAGGGCGCAACATCCGTGTTTGCGCATCACTCGCTAGCGCACAATGGGAACAGTGTGCACAACATCTCAGTCCGCGCATCACTCACTAGAGCGTAATGAAAGCTAGCGTACAACATCTCTCGTTAGCGTGCAACGACAGCTTATGCACAACATCTCAGTCCTTGCAACGTCCGAGCCCGCACCCCCCTCGCTAACGCGCAACGACAGCTTATGCACAACATCTCAGTCGCGCAACATCCGAGCCCGCACACCCCTCGCAAGTGCGCAATGAAAGCTAGGGCACAACATCTCAATTTGAGCGGGCGTAACTCTCTTGACAAACCTTGAGGCAACCCATCATCAATGGTGGCATTTTTAGGTCTTTAACCATTTGCTCGACAACGCTTACTGCAACATTGGTGTAGTTAGTGCATGCCTTAATCTTCAAGCTTATACAACCATGGAAGAAAGAGAGCATCCCTAGGAGCGCGTTTGCCCTAGGAATTCTTGTCAGCAAAGCCCTCCTTTCACCATTTTCGTGGCTAATATCACCTTCGACACCACAGAAGAGGATCTTCTGCATATTTTCGGCAGGTTCGGGAAACTCACAGGAGTCTTCATCCCAAAGGATCCTAGCCAGAACAAATCTTGAGGCTTTGCCTTCATACAGTTCTAATATGAACAAGAAGCGCACAATGCAGCGCACTGCTTAAACGAGAGGGGAATCGATGGGCACATTGTTTTCATGGCCTAGGCTAGAAACCAGACGAGCCATTAAGATCGGAGCTGATCTACACTCCACACCAGGTCCCCCTCACTGCGAGTCAGAAACCCTACTCGGAGATTGTGAAAGATCATCTCCCCTCAGGTAAGGGCCCAACCGGAGAGAAGAGATTCCCGCTCCTAGCCCTAGAACGAACCCATTCACTATTGAGGCTGATCTAGGGGAGGTTGAGAAGATGAAGGTAGCCCTGTCCTCTGCCCTTATAGCCTACTCGGTTAGTGAATCCATCTTTATTTTGCAGCTGATTGACACATTTCGGAGTTCCAAAATTTCAGCCTCTTTAGTGGATTTCACTCGAATAGCCCCCAAGAAATTCCTACTGAAATTCCAATCTCATCAGGAGATGCTGCCTTTGCTGCAGACCCAGATCTCCACCACCAAATGGGCATATCAGAGGTGGCTTCGTGGTCTGCAGATGCCACCTCCCTCAACCAGGGAGTTTGGATCTGTCTACTGGGGATCCCTCCTCATTCTTGGTTCCCGGCAGCCATTGAGGGCCTAGCCAAAACCTTTAGGGAAGTAGTAGAGATAGACAGTGTGGCGGCACTTAGGATTTTCCAGGCCTTTGACAAGTGCGTATCAAACCTTCGCCGGGGTCAAGATCTGCATAGCTTGAGATATCTGAAGGTGAATGGTAAATCCTTCCCAATTATAGGAGTCCTGGAGAGCCTAAAAATTAAGGGAAGCCAGGTATCTTATCACAAGGCACCGCCCAAAGGTAGAGAATCCACCAGAGATTGGGTTTCCAAGTCATTTTACATGCCTAGTGAGCCCCATTTGCTATGCCTCCCACCTGTTTGCGATAAAAATTTTAAGTCACTCTCATCCAACTAGGCTGAGCTAGCATCTAAACCCCCCACCCCCAGTCATAGTCACACATCCCATCTCCCTCTAGACATCCCATCCTCCTCATATCCTCCCTCCCTGGTGATTGGCAGATGTGAGTTAGAGCCACTACCCCTAGACAAGCAACCCCAATTATCTCAACACTCCCATCAATCCCTTCAACATCTCCAAACCTCCCCCTTGTTCTTAGATTCTGCCAAGGCTCATTCCCAATTACCTCAGCCAGAGGACATTCCCAGCCAACTGCTTATTCAGGGCTCGGAAGCCCAACACAATAATGAGCCCCTCTAGATTTGTTACTCCTAGGCAACCAGGACCTATGTCCAAGCGCCCCCTGCAGCATGTAGTCCTAAGGTATTAGTAAAGGAATTTGATGGTGGGAGGAATCATTTAGCCCAGATTGAGGGTAATTAGCCACCCTTTCCTCCTGCAGAGCAAGTTGGAGAGGCAGGGGATCAACTACCATCAGCTGGTAGCTAGCAGGCTGATGGATCATTTGGCGTCAATAGATGAGACACCCCAACCTCCCCTCACCCTTGCTAATCCCTCCGCTCAAGAGACAAGTCTCCCTCAGCCTCTCTTAGCAAGAATGTGTGGTAGTAAGATCAAGTGACAACGTACAACCATCAAAATCCGGGTTAGATCAGAAGGCTGCTCACTGCTCAGGTTAGAATCCACCTCCCATGGCTGGCTAAGGGCCCTTGGGTCAAAGCAGTGTGCCGCTTCTATCCCTGATAGGGAGTGGTTCAGCGAAATAGATCAAGTGTTGGGTCCTATTGAGGCAGAGGAAGCAGGTCAGATTGTTGTGGATCTATCCCCCTATTTTGTTCAAGACAAACAGGCAGATTGTTAAGTAGACAGATATCAGTCAGGGAAAGATACTTCAGTGGATGATCTTGCATTTCCATCGAATGAACTAGCTGCTCTTACACAAGACCAACGTCCACAGCAACAGGTTGAGGAAATCTCAATCATTAGCAATATGTCCCCAGGCCCGGCGAATCTAGTTAGTAGAACATCAAAAGGGAAGAGAAACTTCTGAGTAGGAATGTGTCAAGACTTATTGAGGAAGGGGAATGATTTTACAGGCTTCAAAGACTAAAGCGGAGGGCCGTGAACTCAGGGTGTGTTATGGATGGATAACGCCCTTATATGAAATGCCCGAGGGGTAGGCAATCAACCTACCATCAGAACCATGAGAAAGTTGATCAGGAAATTTAATCCACTGCTGGTGGCGATCCTGGAGCCAATGACAAGTGAGGATAGACGCGTAGCCATTAGCTTGAAACTTAGCTTCCATTCCTCGTTGTCTAATGGTTAATCAAGGGGAAAATTTTAGATTTTTTTATCATTACCAAATTAATGTATCGGTCCATTCTTCATCAAACCAAATGTTATCATTGAGTATTTGCTTGCAGAATTTCAAGGAGCCAGTTTTGTTGTCCATTGTATACCCACGCTGCTCCAAACCTCTTAGAAGATCGCTTTAGGACGAAATGGAAAACCTTAGTAGGTGCACATTAGGCCCGTGGGCTGTGGGAGGTGACTTCAATGCAGTAGCAGAATCCAATGAAAGGCGGGGGATCCAAGATGCAGACATAGCAAGCATGACCGAATTCTCTAAAGCCATCCAAAATTTTGGGCTTCTTGATGCAAGCTTCGTAGGGAACATATTTACTTGGAGTAACAACCGGGCTAGCAATGCCAGAGCCTGGGCCAAACTGGATAAAGTCCTCATCAATGACAGGTGGGCCGTAGATTTTTCGTCATTTCAAGTTGAGCATTTACCTCAAGTTAATTCAGACCAAGCGCCACTTTTGTTATCATTTACAATCCAGATTCAACCCTCCATCAGACAGTTCCGCTTCCTCCATATGTGGACTCTCCATGACTCGTTTCAGCTAGGATAAAAAAGGCCTGGGACAGTGAATGCTCCAACCAGCCCATGATCAATGTTCAGCTCAAGTTGAAGAAGACTAAACAACTGTTAAAAGTCTGGAACAAAGAGGTCTTTAGTAACGTTTTCTAGCAGATCAAGTCAGCTGAGGAAGAGTTAGTCCAAATTGAAAACAGAATGCAGAATTCCCTATTAGAGGACTTACTTCAAGAAAGCTTGGCAGCTAGGAGGAAGCTGGCCTAGCTAAAGCTCATGGAAGAGGTTTTTTGGAAATAGAAAGTTAGGAATTCTAGGTTGGAGGAAGGAGACAGGAACACTAAGCATTTCCATGCATTAGCCAGAGAGTGAATCAGACGCGCCACTATCTCCTCGATCAAGGATGAGGGAGGAAACATGATCTCAGGCCAAGCCCAGATTAAAGCAGCGGCGGCAAAGTTCTTTGAAGATCTCTTCCAGGTGAAGCCAACCTCCCAATCCAATGTCCTATCCTCAGCCATTCCCCAGATCCTATCGCAGCAAGACAATGATGATCTGCTTGCCCCACCATCCTTAAAGGAAACTCAGGTTGCATCTAACGCCATCCCAAAGGATAGAGCCCCGGGTCCAGACGGTTTTCCTGCCTCTTTCTTCACTAAGTGTTGGCAGATAGTCGGGAAAGATATTCATAAAGCAGCCTGCTTCCTATTTGCAGGGGGTTCGCTCCCTAGAGCATTCTCCTCTTCCCTGATTTGCTTAATTCCAAAATCCCCCGCAGCCTCTAAATTTGCTGATTACCGTCCGATTAGCCTATATAATTTCATCTACAAAATCCTTTCAAAAATCCTAGCAGCCAACGTGAGTAAGATTCTTCCAAAGCCTATCTCTCCTGAACAAGGAGCGTTTGTTCAAGGAAGATCAATCATAGAGAACATAGCGATGACGCTGGAGGCGATGAGAAACATCGACAAAAAAGCGTGGGGAAGCAATATCATTCTCAAGATGGACTTGGAGAAAGCCTATGATAGGTGGACTGGAACTTCCTTAAACAGGTAATGGCTAGTTTTGGTTTTTGTAAAAGATGGGTAGCTCTAATGGAATCATGATGGGGTAACAATTGATTCTCGGTCCTCATCAATGGGGAAGCAGCGGGTTTCTTCAAATCCTCCAGAGGACTTCACTAAGGAGATCCTTTCTCTCCTGGGCTTTTCATTCTAGCAGCAGAAGCTTTTTCCAGAAGTTTCAAACAACTAGTCTCTAGAGGTTGGTGTCAACCCTTAAAGCTCCAACGTGGTTGCCTGCCTATCTCCCACTTGCTATTTGCAGATGATACACTTTTATTTTTGAACGGGAGTCGGGAATCGCTGCTTACAGTGAAGAGTTTTCTTTCTTCCTTCTAAGAAGCCTTTGTCCAAAAGATTAACAACACCAAGAGTTGCTTCCTCTGCTCCAATAAACTATCGGCAGGAAGGATCAAAGGCATTGAGCATATTATGGGTTTCGCCAAAGCCAGATCTGACGTTTAATACCTGGGAGTTACTCTCTTTAAAGACAGAATTAAAACAACTATCTTTCAGGGCATTATGGAAAAGATTAAGATCAAAATTAGTGGATGGAATGCTAGATTGTTGTCCCAAGTTGGCAGGCTGACTCTTATCAGACATGTGTTGGGTAGCATGCCTCTTCACACCATGGCAGCCACAAAAATTTCAGCCCAAGTCATTGCTAATCTGGAGCACAGTTTCTCCCACTTCTTCTGGGGTTGGGCTGAGGGGAAAAGGAAATGTTAGTGGATAGTGTGGAAAAATATTTCAATGCCCATTGAAGAAGGAGGCCTGGATGTTAGGAGGTTGAAAGAGGTGTTGGCTGCGCTTCGAATGAAGATGGCCTGGGATGTTAAGTATGGGGACAAGGGGGGTCCATGCGTGTCTTATATGAGAGTTAAATACCGCAGAGACCTGGAGAATGAAAGCATGAGCAATGTTTCCAACCAGGCCTCTTCGTTCTGGAAAGAAATCAAATGTGTTCTGCCCATTCTCACCAGTAGCGTGTAGTGGCAGGTGGGTTCAGGCGGCCTTAACCTGTGGAGTGTTAATTAAACAAGGTTGGGCCCCCTACAACAGCTCGCCGTCAGCCCCATTATGACAGCGCTGCAATCATTATAAGTGAGGGATTTCCTTGGTTCATCAGGGCGCCTCCCTCCTTCATCAGTGTGCTCTTATCTGCCCCAAGAAACTCTCAAATTCATCTTCTTGGGAGGTTTCGCTACATCTGAGGAAAGATCAGAATGCTTCTGGCCGCACGACCCCTCCGGCTTTTTCTCTATCAAGTTGGCCTGGAAAATGAGCAGAATCTCATCCCTTGTTAGGTGGTGGTCTAGCTGGATTTGGCACAGTAAGGTCCCTCTCAAAATGTCTCTGTTCCTTTGGAGACTGATGCAGGGAGCGACTCCACTGGATGACAGGGTGGAGTCTAGACGCATCCATCTAGCCTCCAAATGCTCATGCTGTGACAAGGACAATATCTCCAGGCTAGACTCAGAATCAATTCAACATCTATTCCTTTATGGGCAGAAAGCTACGCTGATCTGGCAGCACTTCTCCGTAGTTTGTTGAATCTCAACTCTCCCCCACCAATCAATTGAAGAAAGATTGTTGCAATAGTGTAAGTAGCGGCTCTAGGAACCGCCCCATATCCCCCATTATAAAAATCATACCCATCCAAATACTTTGGGAATTATGGAGAGCTAGGAATGGAGCTAGACACGATAATCGTCCCATGCATGTGTCAAGATCCATCGCCCGTATTAAGTGGTGGGCCAATTCCATCCTTAAGGAAAAAGTAGTTTTTCTAAAGGAGCACTTCAGGGCAAAGCTGGGTATTCCGCCCCCATCCAGACAGATTCTTCGAATGCAAATCGTTAAATGGGCGAAACCGGTGAGAGACTGGGTCAAATTAAATGTGGACGGTTCGGCTAGTGGCAATCTAGGATTATTTGGTGGGGGAGGTATTTGTAGAAGGGACAATGACAACTTCATTTCCGCCTTCTCATCAAGCTATAGGGTAGGGACCAACAATAGAGCGGAACTTGGTGAGATGGGGATCCGAAGTCTTAATGAGATGGTGAAGGCACTCTGGCTAAAGCTAGCTTGGTCAGTTAAACATGGAGAGGAAGCCATCCAGTGGGTATCCCTGATGAGAGCAAAATTTCTAAATTCAAACCAAATGGGTGGGACATACAGAAGGAACCAAACGGCCTCCCCTCTTTGGAAGAACATTGAGGGAATGTTTCCCACCCTTCAGAGATCAATTCAATGGTAGATTGGCAAGAGAAATTGCAGATTTTGGCAGGACAACTGACTAGTTTGGGCCCGCTCTACCTCCATGCTGAATCCCAACTTCCTGACGCTCTTCTAAGCCTTTTAGTCAAAGATTGCATGGGGCCGGACGGTCCGTTTCCTCCCTCATCATCCACGTCTTACCTCCACTAGGAGGACATCAATTTCATATTTCAAGGCGGATTCTGTACCGTTGCCTTGCCAGATACGATTCTCTGGCCGTTAGATCCTTATGGTAAATTCTTTATTAAATTGGCTTAGAAAATTGTTAGGCCTGTTAGCGAAAAGAAATTTTGGGCAAAGTGGGTGTGGCACTCCAGGCTTCCTCCAAAAATATCCACTTTCACTTGGAAGCTTCTCCACAAAGCTATTCCAGTGGATGGAAGAGTTCGGAAGCAGAGGTATTTCCATAGTCTCAAAGTGCAATTGTTGTGATGGGTCCTACCCCTCAGAAGAAACGCTGCCCCACCTCTTCCTATATGGAGACTTAACATCGGCAGCCTGGAACCATTTTAGCAATGTATTCAGCACCCACGTGCATCGTACTCTTGAACTGAAGGAGAGACTGTCAGTATGGTGGGCTTCTTCTTCATCCAGGGGCACGATAACCCGGATGCAACGTCTCCTCCCACTTATCCTCTATTGGGAGATATGGAGGGCCAGAAACGAAATCAGGTTTTGATGGCAAGAATATTCAAGCCCATAGGGTCATCACAAAAATAAACAGTTGGTTCAAATTCCTCTTCAAGGACACGTCTAGTCCTCACTCTTTGAGTTTGGTCGTTGGTATCACTTTTCAAGCATTAGGCATGAGAATTCCTAGGATGGAACCCATGAGAACAATAGTGATAAAGTGGTTGCGGCCGAACCCGGGCTGGTGCAAGCTGAATGTTGGCGTATCGGCCAGAGGTAACCCAGGCCTTTCGGGAGGTGGAGGTAGTTGCAGAGATAAATCAGGGAGGTTAATTTTCACATTCTATAAGGCATACGACTTTGATTCAAACAATAGAGCTGAGCTAAGGGCCGTTTTAGATGGGCTGACATATAGTCTGAATTTGGGCCTCAAAAGGGTGTAGATTGAGTCCGATTTCAGTTTTGTTGTAGATCTTATTAACGGAAATTCAAAAAAGGGCTAGCGATGGAGGTACTAGATAACTAGACTGAGGAGGATTTCGAATAAAGGTCAGATCATTATCAGCCATATCCAGAGGGAGGGTAATGCCTCAGCAGATGGGCTAGCTAGGCTGGGGAGTGAAACCCAAATTTCTCTCTCTACAGCCACATTTCATCCATTCCGGCCCAGATTAGGGGTCTCATCCTGTTGGATAAGATGGGCTTGGGAAACCTCAAGACCATCCCTCTAAGAGCAGAACATAGAGACAACAGATAGTGTTTTTTTTCATGTTTTTTTCACCTTAGAGATCCTTTACGATAGGCCCCGCCTAGCTTTTTGTTGGCAGTCACCCAAACCCATGTGCATGTCATGTAATTCTTCTGTGGATGAAATGAAAATGTTGGTGGTTTAAAAAAAAAAAAATTCTACGATGGTCTTATTCTGTGCCTGGAAAGGGGGTTGGGTAAGATAGAGGTCGAAACAGATTCAAAGGTAGCAACCGAGCTCCTCTTGGGTAAAACCAGTACGCCCTAGCAATGGAGACCATGGGTCACGAGAATCAAAAAATTGGGGCAGAGAGTTTCATTTGTGGTTGGGCTTATTTAGAGAGAAGGGAACGACCCGGCTAACGGTATGGCCAAGGAAGGCAGTAAGGGCCAGGTTGTCGTCGTTCTCAACCAGATGGGGGACCTTCCTCCCCAAGTGCGCGGCCTAGTTTTCTTAGACAAGGTTGGGTTAGGATCCATTAGATCTACCAGTGTGAAGATGTAGAATTTTCCTTTTTTCTTTCCTTTTGGTGGCTGTATTTGGCTGCCAGTTATGATAGGCGCATCTGTTTTTTGTTCCAGAGGCACCCGAAGGCCCTCAACGATGTAAAGATCTCTTTATCAATAGAAAGCTTCTTTTGAAAAAAAAAAAAGTAGAAAATCTCTGTTTATGGCGAGCAAAGGATCCGGACTCAATTTAATAACGGCTAAGATAGAGATGGGCCCACCGATGATGTATGACCCATACCGACCATTTTTTTTTCATATCATTTTAGGATATAAGTCAAAAAAATTAGTTATATTCAAGGCTCAAATGGATCATACTGTGGGGATTAAATGCCTACAGTTGAAAACTTATTAAGGCCAAAGAACTTCTATGTCTAGATGAGATTATGTGCTTTTCCTTCATCATTTACGTTGGGCCTCATTATCAACATGGCTTCCCGTGGTGTAGTTCACTTGAGCCTTGGATCTGCCTCATTTTTTTTTAGCTTAAGCCGATGAAAGCCGTACATCATGGCCACACAGATCTCCTGCCTTTGCTGAGCTCATGACAGGCAAGGTAGTACCCACTATACGTCCCTAAGCTAGGGTGCTCGGATTGTATACCAACTACTGGAAGCGGGAGGTGTTGGGGGCCTTGCACAAAACCTTAGGATCTAGCCTCCCAGAACAAACCAAAATTATAGGATAATAAAGCAATGAAATAAATCAAAGCATAAACCACACACCACATAAGAGATTTTTACATGGAAAACACTCAAAGAGATAAAAAACCACGAGACCTCGTCCAGATCAACAATCCACTATGAAGTAGAACGTTACAACCTTCTTCACTCACGAAGGAGCGGATAAACAGTAAGAGAATAAAAGAAAAATGGAGAGATCTCACCGATTACGAGGACGTGGAAGCACAGGGATATAGTAGATCACCTCTACGAGCATAACCTCCCTTCCACAAGCTTCCGCTCTCTCTTTCTCTCTCTCTCTCTCATACCTTTGATAGCCCTAAACCCTTTAACAAACCCTTGTAAAGCTTTAAGAAACCATCTTGTATTACTTAGAAAACCTTAGGTACCTCTTATTTATAATTTAGAAAACTCCCTTTCTCACCCCTTGCAAAAGGGCCTAAAAAAATCACAATCCACACAAAATCGCGGAACGAATCTGCGTAACCTCGACTAGTCGAGCAGGGTCCTCGACCGGTCGAGCACCTCCCTCGATTGGTAGAGCACCTCGAGAAAAATAAACAGATGGTCTCTGGATTTTGAATCGTGCCCCACTTGACTGGTCGAGCACCATCCATGACTGGTCGAGGAGGGATTCGCCTTCTTCAAGCCAACAAGGTTTCTACAAACCTCAAACTTGCCCTTGAGCAATGCCTTGGTCATCATGTCTGACCCATTATCGTCCGTGTAGACCTTCCCAAGCTGTAACACCTTCTGTTCTAAAATATCCCTGATCCAGTGATACCGAATCTCTATGTGTTTCGACTTGGAATGCTGACTTGAATTCTTGCTCAAGTGTATAACTTTCACTATTGCAATAGACCACATGCCGCTCTTGCTTCAGGCTAAGTTCCTGTAGGAACCTCTTCATCCAAAGAATCTCTTTACATGCCTCTATGACTGCAATGTACTTGGCCTCTGTCGTCGACAATGCCACGACCTTCAGTAGCTTACTCTGCCAAGAAACCGCTCCCCCTGTAAACGTAAACATGAACCCCGACGTACACTTCTTGGAGTCTATGTCGCCTGCCATATCTGCATCCATGTAGCCCTCTAACACAGGTTTACCATCACCATAACATAGGCTCAACCTGGATGAGCCTCTTAGATACCGCAGTATTCACTTCACCGCTGCCCAATATTTTTTGCCAAGATTAACAAGATACCGGCTGACAACACCAACTGCATATGCTATGTTTGGGCATGCATACACCATAATATACATCGAACTTTCTATAGCTGACGCGTAAGATATCTTCTGCATCTCTCCACCTCTGCCTTCGACTTGGGACACTGTATGTCGCTCAATCTGAAGTGACCATCCAGTGGAGTACTGACCGGCTTCGCTGCATTCATATTGAACCGCTCTAGGACTTTCTCAAGCAGCCAAAGCTTTCTGCTGCTTCTGTCACGGGTTATCTCCATTCCTAGGATCTGTTTAGCCTGGCCCAAGTCTTTCATCGCAAATGACTTGTCCAACTCCTATTTCAGCCTGTCTATCTTCTTGATGTCTTTTTTCATGATGAGCATGTCATCAATGTATAACAGCAAAACTAAGAAATTACCATATGAGAACTTACGCGTGAACACACAGTGGTCCGACTCCATTCTATCATACCCTTGCTTCAACATAAACAAGTCGAACTTCTTGTACCATTATCGTGAAGCTTGTTTCAGCTTATACAAGCTCTTCCTCAGCCTACACACCATATGCTATTTGCCCTTGACTTCGAACCCCTCTGGTTGGTGCATATAGATCTCTTCTTCCAGGTCACCATGGAGAAAGACAGTTTTAATATCTAACTGCTCTATCTCTAGATCTATGCTAACCGCCAACCCAACCAACACCTGTATGGATGTCATCTTCACCACTGGTGAGAATATTTTCTCGAAGTCTATGCCTTTCCTCTGACCAAACCTCTTCTTCTCAACCTTCTTTCTGAACACCCACTTATTGCTCAAATCTTTCTTGCCCTTAGAAAATTTCATCATATCATAGGTGTGGTTTTTATGCAAGGATTTCATCTCCTCTTTCATAGCTTTCAACCACTCCCCCTTATGCTCATCGGCTAGGGCCTAAGAATAATATTTGGATCTCCCCCATCAGTCAGCATAATGTACTCATGCGGCGAGTACCTCTTGGACGGCTGTCTGTCCTAGATGACCTCCTCACCTGTGGCTCAACAAGTGGATCAAGTGGGGGCTGCTCTCACGGTCCATCTTCTGTAGAAACTTCCTCGTCCTCTACACCTTGTTGTACTCCCCCGTCATCAGGTACCACGGAAGTAATAACCGGATCCATGTCCTCTAGCTCACCTGAAATAGGCTTGTTCTTCTCTGGCTCACCAATGTCTTCTATACACTGATCTTCAAAGAAAACCACATCTCTGCTCCTTACGAGCTTCTTCCCGGTTGGATCCCACAGTCTGTAACCAATTTTTTCATCACCCTACCTCAAGAACATACACTGTCTGATCTTCATATCGAGCTTAGAGCTCTCGTCCTTTGGTACGTGAACAGATGCCCTGCATTCAAATACCCTAAGATGAATGTACGATGGATCCTGTTCAGTCCACACATTATCAGGTACTTCTCCATTTAACGGGGCTGATGGAGACTTGTTTATCAGATGCACTGCTGTGTGCATTGCTTCTCTCCAGAATGTCTTGGGCAATTTCGCTTGGGATAACATACATCTGATTCTCTCTACAATGGTGCGATTCATTCGCTCGGCTACACCATTATGCTGGGGGGTCTTGGGAACCGTCTGTTCATGTTGTATACCCAGAGACTTGCAATACTCAAGAAAGTCGTCAATGTATTCACCACCATTGTCAGTGCGGATGCACTTCAATGATCTACCCGTCTCTCTCTCGACCATAGCATGAAACAATTTAAACACACCAAAGACCTCGTCCTTGGATTTCAAAGCATAAACCCAAACCCTCCTAGATGCATCATCTATAAAAATGACAAAATACAATGCCCCACTCAAGGTTTTTATCCTCATAGGACCACAGACATCAGAATAAACCAAATCTAATGCATGCACTTTATTAACATGAGAAGCAGATTTAACAAATGAAACTCTATGTTGTTTCCCTGATAAATAATCAATACAGGTTTTAAGAGGTGTACCTGTCACGTCTGGAAGGAGTCGCTTCCTCTCTAGTAGTTGAAGCCCTTTTTCACTCATGTGGCCTAGACGCTTATACCACATGTCAATAGCTGAATCTTTCGCTGCGTTCAACCCATTCTTGCACATACTGACATTTGTCTTGTAAACGATGCAACGCTTCTTTCCTCTAGCCACTCTCAATGAACCCTTGATGAGCTTTCAGCGCCCACCAACAAACTGACTTTCATTGCCATCATCATCCAGCCTTCCCGTCGACGTCAAGTTGAGGCGAAGGTCTGGGATATGCCTCACTTCCCTGAGAACCAATGCGCAGCCCACATCGATCTTCACACAAATATCACCAACCCCTACGATCTTCGATACGCCAGAATTTCCATCTTCACGGTCCCATAGTCACCTGACTTGTAGCTCGTGAAGAAGTCCCTGCGTGGAGTCGCATGAAAAGAGGCTCCCGAGTCAATCACC
This sequence comes from Magnolia officinalis, assembly GCA_021015155.1. Taxonomy (NCBI): domain Eukaryota; kingdom Viridiplantae; phylum Streptophyta; class Magnoliopsida; order Magnoliales; family Magnoliaceae; genus Magnolia; species Magnolia officinalis. The sequence goes on from JAJHSJ010000001.1 coordinate 33,058,330, forward strand.
CAGTCGGTGTCCTAACTCGTAGCCGTGAGATAAACTGAAATGGCCAAGCTATATGTCTTAGAGGGGGGGGTGAATAGGACAACGCCAAATTTAAAATAATTACAACGGAATTTAATAATGAGATAGCCAAATAAAGTAAATCAATTAACAATGCTGAAATGAAAAGCAACCTCAATAAACAAGTATTGAGAGGTTGATACAAAAGTTGTTCTAAGGACAACCTTACACCAAAAACCAAGGGTTTATGGTAGGACAACCTTATTTCTAAAAAGGTCTTTGTATCGAAAACTCAAACTAAAGAGGAATAAATAAATAGCAAGGAATTTAAATAAATGGCAGGAATTTAAATCTAAATTATTACAACATTCCCACAATGCTTGAAATGTAAAAATTATAACATTCACTTCCACACATACATTCCACAGCTGAATAATCAAAGATAGGAAAATGAAGCGCACATTCACACAACACAAAGAGTTATAGTGGTTCGCCTGTGTGTACATCAACTATTCAACAACAACCACACAGATTCTTACTCCACTCCTAATATCCTCACACAAGGGACATTAGCGTTCACTATCAAATAGGTTTTCACAGGTTCACCCAAAACCTTCACAATTGTGTCTTTTTCAAAGGGTTTACACAATTTAAAAAACCCTTACTTCTGAGTTTTCTGGCTCTCCTTAGATAACCAACAACTTTGAGATTTTTCTAGCTTAACCTCAAATAAAACCAAATAAAGTAAATTACACAAAATGTAAAATACCTATTTTTCTTCTTTGTTGTAGCAGCATGGAAGAACCAAGTTAGAGTAGAGGTTTCAATGTCAAAGTTCAATGTCCAATACTCACTATATAATGGTTTTAAGTTCTAATAGATTTTAAATTAAAACAAATGGGCTAGTTTTAATTGATTTTGATTCCAGAAAAAGGAAAACAACACTTCCTCTTTTCAGATCAGATTAGAATACAAGAAACAAAATTAATTTAAAAAGCTAAAGAAAGAAAATATTAAATATGTACACTTAGCTTAAATGAAGCACAGACTTATCTCTTAGAAGGCCGGATTAAAATTGCTTGAGTCGTATATAATATTCTGAGATTCGTGCTTTATTTATAGGTGAGCATCTTCGATTGGTCCAGCAGTCGCTACGACTGGTCGTAGGACCAACGGAAATTTGAAAGTTCGAGCACGATAAGATAAGGCAGTTTCACGACTGGTCGTAGGTAGTCTACGACTGGTCGAAGGACACCTTCGATTGGTCGAAGGTTGCTCATGACTAGTCGAAGCAAGTCGAATTTCAACGCTGTAGTTTGAGTCGTAGGTCTACGACAGGTCGAAGAAGCAGTCGACACTGTTCATACGACTAGTCGAACAGACCTCAGAACTGGTTAAAGCTTAACAGAAAATTTTGAATTTTTGCAACAAACTTATGACTGGTCTAGGCAATTCTAGGACAGGTCGAAGCAGTGCTAGGACTAGTCGAACAAAGTCCAGGACTAGTCTTAGAACAGACCAAACTCACTTATATAAAACATATGAATTATGTATCTAAAATGACATACTCTAAAGGTCAACCTAAGGTCAAACATACCTTAATAGTGAAGTAAGGACACTGAAATTTAGACGAGTGACCTTGAGCATAATGAAGCTTAAGATCTTGGTGTAGCTTCAATTTGAAAGCTTCTTGAGATCTTGAATTATACTTGTCTTGAACTAAGTCTCACATTCTCACATTCTCGAGTCTTGACTTGTGAACATTGCTTGTCTATCGAAGCTGATCTTGTGAGACTTTTTTCTTGACTTGGCATATCATGTGTAGAGCTTTGTTCTTCACATATGCAAGCTTCATAACATGATATATACAGTGTCTTTGGCACCACAAATTTTACAATATAGTGAGGCTATCAACTGTAGCACTTACAATCTCCCCCTTTGTCAAATTAGTGACAAAATACACTTACAATTAATATTTCATAAAACAGAACATCTGGTTAAAGAATCATGCACTAGTTAATATTAACCGGCACACATTCATTCATAATAGCATGAACCTGCAAATCAATTCAACATATATTCCACCTCAACACATACTCTCCCTGAGTAACATACATCCATTAAACATCCATTCTCCCCCTTTTTGTCACAATAGGACAAAGGAAGCAATGATCAAATAATGAGTTAAAATGAGAGAGTGAAAAAGATAGGATATATGAGAAAATAGGATAAACAATACATATAATCCATAAATAGAGATAAGTCAAAAGTAGCAACAATCTCACAAACAGAGAGAGAGAGTAGAGAAATAAAGTTATTACAGTCCAGTAAAATAAAATGAACTAATCTGAGCCAGATGAAGGAGCAGGGATGGAAGTTTCAAGTTGATGCATGCCCGTGTTCAAGCGCCTAAGATATTTGCGCATATATTTGAACTGCAAATCATGAGCAACATTCATGTTATCTATCTTAACAATCATATTTTCAACCTTATCCTCCAATCCACGCAAACGCGCATCAAATTCAGATGGTTCATAATCAGGATCATTTGCCAAATTAGATTCAAGTTCTTCAAAAATATCATCCATGTTAATATCATCAGGAGGAAGATTATCAGCTTCTTCCTCATGTCCAGTTTTGGCACCACCATTACCATCACCTTGACCGGGAAGCATATCTAGCTTCATCTTATTGAGGTTAGAATTATTAAATATCAGATGATGGATAAGGGCTTCTTCAACAGGCATGTTGACTAACATATGAGTAGCCAACATAGTCATCAAATAAGCAAAAGAGATGTCACTGTGACCTGGATGGAGTCGAAATTGAATAATGTGGTGACAAATCAAGGATAGTAAACAAATATGAGCACCTCTGGTAACAACATGAAGAACACGAACCATGAAGGATGTCAATTCAGATTTATTACCAGATCGAGGATACAAGTTAGACACAAAGATCTTGTGAATAACTCTGTATTTAAGTAACAGAAACTTTGAAGGGAGCGCATTCCCTTTATGTGTCCATTGAACATCCAAATTGCAAAAATCTCTAGTGAGCATACGTTTTTCAGTTACTGAGGGTTTTTCAGATAAGCTATGGATAGGAATGCCCTCATCATTCACAGGAATTTCATAAGAGCTGAAATCAAATGACGATCAACGTCAAATGGTCCTTCTCTTGTGGCTATCTTAAAAGTTAAATTATCTAATGAAAAAGTACTTATGCAAGCGAACATGGACTGGGCAATAGACCGATATGCTGACCCACCCCAATGCAATAAGTTATCTCAACCTATAGTTTGAAGGATAGGAAGGATATCAAATGGAGCAACATGATTAATATCAACTGGATGTTCAACAATAACGTTACGCAATCTGATGTCCCGAACATAAGACAGATCATCATCGGGAGCCCGAAGATGACGCTTAGTAAGAGGAGTAGATTTGGAAGAAGATGGACCACGGGATGTTGTCCTTATACCTCTAGATGCCATTTGCAACAAGGATTACAAGGAAACAAAGAGCTGAAAAGGATTAAGAAGTGGGTTCTCTCAAATTAGATTAGGGTATAGAAAAACCCCAAATCTCAACGATATTTGAAATAGATAATTCCAAGAAAGAAATAGAAGTAATCTAGACACAAATCTACATGAAAAATACAAATGGAGCACTAACCTTGAAGATTTTGAAAGATGAGTTCGACTAGTCGGGCGACGGCTCATCGGAGAGAGAAGAAGAAATGAGGAAGAAAGTGATTTCTCCCAAATTTAAGTTAATCACCGCGATCTACGACTGGTCGTGGGTTTTCTTTGACCGGTCATGCCACGACAGGTCGAGAAAAATCCTCGACTGGTCGAGTACCACAAAGAAAAAATAAATTTCTTGCATATTTCTCAAAGAATGAAATCTAAACAAGCAAATATATACAATATGATACAAATAGGCATAAATAATCATTTTAGAATGCACATGCTAAGATCAAATTTCATTTTGTTAAACCTGCTTTTGTCGAGCGGCTTAGTGAAAATGTCAGCACGTTGATTCTCGGTAGGGATATATTCCAAAGATATAACTTTTTCTTCTACTAATTCACGAATATAAGGAAATCTAATGTCAATGTGCTTAGTACGAGAATGCTGAATTGAATTTTTTAAAATATTTATGGCACTGGTATTATCACAACATAATAATATAGAATCCTGTTTAATTCTATAATCACTTAGCATGCGATTCATCCAAACAAGCTATGTACACGCATTACCAGCTGCGATATATTCAGCTTCAGCAGTTGAAAGTGATATAGAACTTTGTTTCTTGCTAAGCCAAGAAACTAAATAGTTTCCAATATAAAAGCAACCACCACTGGTAGATTTTTTATCATCAAGATTACCAGCCCAGTCAGCATCCGAGTACCCAGCTAATTGAACACTAGTCTCATGAGGATACCAGAGATCGAGATTAATAGTACTTGCGACATATCGCATAATTCGTTTAACAACAATTAAATGAGATTCTTTAGGATCAGACTGATATCTAGCACAAATACCAACACTTAAAGCAATATCACGTCTACTAACAGTTAAATACAGTAAACTACCAATCATACTCTATTATAATTTCGGATCCACATTTTTACCTGCAGAATCTTTTGAGAGTTTCAAGATTGTACTCATAGGAGTATCAAAATTTCTACTATTCTCAAATCCAAATCTTTTAATCAAAATCATAGCATATTTAGATTGAGAGATGAACATTCCATCAGGTCGTTGTTTTACTTGTAACCCAAGAAAATAATTCAATTCCCCAACCATGCTCATTTCAAACTGAGATTTCATCAAATCTGCAAACTCAATAGTCATGTCAGTATAGGTAGATCCATAAATAATATCATCAATGTAGATTTGAACCATTAAGATATCGTCATTATGTTTCTTAACAAACAATGTTTTATCAACACTTCCCATTTGAAAGTTATGACAAAGTAAAAACTTAGTCAATTTCTCGTACCATGCTCTAGGAGCTTGTTTTAGACCATTGAGAGCTTTTTTAAGACGGTATACACGATCAGTAAGCTTAGGGTCTTCAAACCTTGTAGGGTTCAACATATACTTCTTCATGTAAATCGCCATTTAAAAAGGCACTCTTTACATCCATTTGAAAAATTTTAAACTTTTTAAAGCATGCAATGGATATAAAAAGTCTGATTGATTCAAGACGAGCAACTGGGGCAAAGGTTTCATCGTAATCAATACCTTCAATTTGAGTGTACCCTTGTACAACTAATCTTGCCTTGTTTCGAATAATATTCCCAAGATCGTCAGACTTATTTTTAAAATCCACTTTGTTTCGATAATATGTTTATCTTTAGGTCTAGAAACAAGATATCAGACATCATTTCGAACAAATTGATTAAGTTCTTCTTGTATAGCAACTATCCAGTTTTCATCAGCAAGAGCTTCTTTTACGTTAGATGGTTCTATCTGGGACGTAAAACATACATAATTACATATATCCTCAAGTTGTTTACGGGTATGAACACCAGTGAGAGGCTTTCCAAGAATCTATGTAGTTGGATGATCTTTAACAGTCCTCAATTCAGAATTAGTTTGATTAGATGAAGTATCAGGTTTATCGATTACAAGAACTTCATCATTATCTGGACTTGAGACTGGTGTATTTAAGCGATCATCAATGACCACATTAATGGACTCTTGAATCACACCGGTCCTTTTGTTCAGAACCCTATAAGCTCGACTGTTTAAAGAATATCCTAAAAAGATCCCTTCATCACTCTTCGTATCAAACTTTCCCAGATTTTCACGATCTCGTAAAATATAACACCTGCTGCCAAAAACTCGAAAGTATTTGACAGTAGGCTTTTTATCGAACCACATTTCGTAAGTCGTTTTATTATTACCTTTACTAGTGTAAACCTGGTTAATGATAACAAGTTGTATTGACTGCTTCACCCCAAAGATTCTTAGAGAGCTTCATGCTATTCAACATGACATTAGCCATTTCTTGAAGCACTTTATTTTTCCTTTCAACTATACCATTTTGTTGTGGAGTTTTAGGGGCTGAGAATTCATGTAATATTCCCTGGTCACTACAAAACTTCTCAAAACTGCTATTCTCAAATTCGGATCCATGATCACCAAATACGAATCTTACAGATTTGAGAACCTTTTTCACTTTGAATCCTCTTAAGAACTTTTCTTCCTTCTTCAAGGGTTTCAGATTTGTCCCTTAAGAATACTACCCATGTATATCTGGTAAAATCATCTACAATTACCAAGATATATCTTTTGTCACCTCGACTCTCTGTCCTGGTAGGTTCTATCAGATCCATATGGAGAAGCTCAAGTGGTCTTGATGTGGCATTGGAATTCACCCTTTTGTGTGAGTTCCTTGTTTGTTTGCCAATCTGACATTCGCCATATATTTTATCTAATTTTTGTAGTTTGGGTAGACCTCTTATAAGTTCCCGTTTGCTCAATCTATATAAATTTCGGTAGTGTACATGTCCAAGACGTTTATGCCATAAATCAGTCTCGTCTGTATGGACCATATAACAAGATTGACTAGTTGAGTTGGATTAGTTTACAATATAGCAATTTTCAGACGTTCTACGTCCAGTTAATATTCCTGAACGCTTGTTATTTAGAATCTCACAACTTTGATTAGAAAATCTTACACTATGGTTATTATCGCATATTTGAGATATGCTAAGTAAGTTATGTTTTAGACCTTCAACATATACAACATTCTTGAACAAAGGAAGGTTATGAAGTTGAACCGTACCTTGGTCCATAATCTTGCAGTTGCTGCCATCACCAAATGTGACTAAACCATCAGTCATCTCTTTGAGATCAGAGAATAAACCTTTATCACCAGTCATATGCCTTAAGCATCCACTGTCTAGGTACCACTTAGAATGGCTTATAGCTTTGAAAGCTGTGTGGGCAACCAAGCAGGTACCCTTCGGAACCCATTTCATAACCTTTTTGGGTTTAGGTGGATAGTTGGACTTCTTTCGTTTGTAAGAGTTATAAGTATGACCTAGTAAGTTAGACTTTAAAAGCTCCTTAAGTAAATCAACTATCTTTTCAGCCAAAAGAATTTAGTTTTGCATTTTATAGTTGATATGGTTTTTAGGTTTTTGAGAAGATCTAGGGTTTTTAGAAAATATTTGATCTTTCCCTTTTGAGTTTAAGGTCTCTCCCTTTACGAACTTGGGAGGAGTGTTCTTCGTTTTAGGAGGAACACTCTTATCATAGCGCAGACCAGATCGATCGCCACATTTTCTTGATCCTGATAAGAGTTTTTCTAGTTTAGGATCACCTTGGGCATATTTCCAGGTTTCCTTTAAACTCAAGAGAGAAGATACTTCCTGTTTTAGATGTTCGTTTTCAGATTTAAGATTTTCAACCTGGGAGGTTTTAAAATCCAAATCACATTTTGTCTTTTAAAAACAGTCTCAAATGTGGGACTTTTCTAAAACAAGAGATTCATAAATTTCTTTGAGTTTAGAAAATTTCTCTTTTTGAAGTTTCAATTTCACAGCAATTTTATAACTTTCCTTGTATAGGGCATTGTAAGTATCTTGAAGATCATCTTCATTTTCACATTCACTATTCAGATTTTCTTCACTAGTCGAGTCATCATTATCTGAAAAAGTGAATTTGGCTAGAGTCATCAGGGCCTTAACATTACAGCCTGACTCGGTTTCAGAATTTTTTGATTCAGAGGAGGCTTCAGAATCAGAGGACTCGTCCCAAGTAGCCATCATACTTTTCTTTTTCGACTTGCCCTTATTAGGACATTTGTTAGCCAAATGCCCATACTCATGGCAGTTGTAACATTAACTGTCTTTTAACGATTTTCCTGATTTAGGTTTCTTTTTATCATATGCCTTTTGAAGATCAACCCTCTTTTTACTTTTAAAAATCTTATAAAACTTTTTCGCCAAAAGGGTCATATCATCTTCAGAGTTTTCTAAATTAGAGTTTAAATCATTTTCTTGAAAACCATTTTTAGAAGTTTTTAAGGCAATAGATTTACCTTTTGGATCTTTAAAGGTTAACTCATAAGTCTGTAATGAGCCAACTAATTCCTCAACCCTCATATTGTTCGTATCACGAAGTTCCTGGATTGCGGTTACTTTAGAATTGAACCGTTCAGGAAGTGAGCGTAGTATTTTAGCACGTATCTTGCTTTCAGGGATTTTATCACCTAGACCCCATATAGAGTTTACAATGTCATTCAATCTAGTACAGAAGTTCATGAACATTTCATTTTCTTCCATGCGTATTTCCTTAAATTTAGTTGTGAGGATTTGTATTTTAGATTTCTTAACAATTGAAGTACCCTCGTGTGTCATTTCCAATATATCCCAAGCTTGTTTTGCAAAATCGCAGGAAATAATTCTTTTGAATTCATCTGGTGATAGTGCACAAGTAATTGCATTTAGTGCTTTTGCATTTGCACGACTCTCACTTTTCTGAAGTGTGGTCCATGAGAAATAAGGTGTTACTCTCATTGATTTTGAACCATCGATTCTAGTTACTTCAATGGTAGGAGGGGTCCATTCATTCACTATGGCCAGCCACACACTTTCATCCATAGATTTTAAGAAGATTCTTATCCTGGCTTTCCAATAAGCATAATTGGAGCCATAAAAGGGTGAAGGCCTAGTGACTGATAGACTATCAAAAATTGACATCTTAAATATAGCTTAGATCGTTAGCTCTAAAAATAAATCCAAGAATAACAAATAAAAGCGAGCTATTTGGCTTTGATACCACTTGAAATGGCCAAGCTATATGTCTTAGAGGGGGGGTGAATAGGACAACGCCAAATTTAAAATAAATATAGCGGAATTTAATAATGAAATAGCCAAATAAAGTAAATCAATTCAAAATGCTGAAATGAAAAGCAACCTCAATAAACAAGTATTGAGAGGTTAATACAAAAGTTGTTCTAAGGACAACCTTACACCAAAAACCAAGGGTTTATGATAGGACAACCTTATTTCTAGAAAGGTCTTTGTATCAAAAACTCAAACTAAAGAGAAATAAATAAATAGCAAGGAATTGAAATAAATTGCAGGAATTTAAATCTAAGTTATTACAATATTCCCACAATGCTTGAAATGTAAAAATTACAACATTCACTTCCACACATACATTCCATATCTGAATAATCAAAGATAGGAAAATGAAGCACACATCCACACAACACAAAGAGTTTTAGTGGTTCGCCTATGTGTACATCAATTATTCAACAACAGCCACACAGATTGTTACTCCACTCCTAATATCCTCACACAAGGGACATTAACGTTCACTATCAAATAGGTTTTCACAGGTTCACCAAAACCTTCACAATTGTGTCTTTTTCAAAGGGCTTACACAATTTAAAAAACCCTTACTTCTGAGTTTTCTGGCTCTCTTTAGATAATCAACAACTTTGAGATTTTTCTGGCTTAACCTCAAATAAAACCAAATAAAGTAAATTACACAAAATGTAAAATACCTATTTTTCTTCTTTGTTGTAGCAGCCTGGAAGAACCAAGTCAGAGTAGAGGTTTCAATGTCGAAGTTCAATGTCCAATACTCACTATATAATGGTTTTAAGTTCTAATAGATTTTAATTAAAACAAATGGGCTAGCTTTAATTGATTTTGATTCCAGAAAAGGAAAACAACACTTCCTCTTTTCAGATCAGATTGGAATACAATAAACAAAATCAATTTAAAAAGCTAAAGAAAGAAAATATTAAATATGCACACTTAGCTTAAATGAAGCACAAACTTATCTCTTAGAAAGCCAGATTAAAATTGTTTGAGTTGTATATAATATTCTGAGATTCGTGCTCTATTTATAGGTGAGCAAATCACGTCTTCGACTGGTCCAGAGTCGCTACGACTGGTCGTAGGACCAACGGAAATTTGAAAATTCGAGCGCGATAAGATAAGGTAGTTTCACGACTGGTCGTAAGTAGTCTACGACTGGTTGAAGGACACCTTCGACTGGTCGAAAGTTGCTCACGACTAGTCGAAGCAAGTTAAATTTCAACGCTGTAGTTTGAGTCGTAGGTCTACGATAGGTCGAAGAAGTAGTCGATATTGTTCATACGACTAGTCGAACAGACCTCAGGACTGGTCGAAGCTTAACAGAAATTTCTGAATTTTTGCAACAAAGTTACGACTGGTCCATGCAATTCTAGGACAGGTCGAAGCAGTGCTAGGACTAGTCGAACAAAGTCCAGGACTAGTCTTAGAACATACCAAACTCACTTATATAAAATATATGAATTATGTATCCGAAATGACCTACTCTAAAGGTCAAGCTAAGGTGAAACATACCTTAATAGTGAAGTAAGGACATTGAAATTTAGATGAGTGACCTTGAGCATAATGAAGCTTGAGATCTTGGTGTACCTTGAACTTGAAAGCTTCTTGAGATCTTGAATTATACTTATCTTGAATTAAGTCGAACATTCTCACATTCTCGAGTCTTGACTTGTGAACATTGCTTGTCCATTGAAGTTGATCTTGTGAGACTTTTGTCTTGACTTGGCATATCATGTGTAGAGCTTTGTTCTTCACATATGCAAGCTTCATAACAAGATACATACAGTGTCTTTGGCACCACAAATTTGACAATATCGTGAGGTTATCAACTATAACACTTACACAAACATCATGATCTGCAAAAAGAATAACTACAACGTCGCCATCTAAAGCAACCACAGTGGAATCTAATTCATCTTCCTTCTCATTTCCTTTTCCTTTCTTATTGTTCTTATTCTTACGACATTCATGCTTATAGTGGCCCTTCTTGCCACAATTCCAGTATTAAACATCTTTCTTAGTACTCGACTTGCCTCTTGATTTATCTCGGGCCTTCTCGCCCTTCCTGTTTTTTCCTCTCCCCTGTTCTTGCGTCACAAGGGCCTCTTGCTGAGTAGACCCCTGAGACTTCTTCCTTGTCTTCTCATTAAAGAGACAACTGTTACCTGTTCCATGGATACCTTTTCGTCTGGCGCGGAGTTACTTAGAGACACCACTAATGTTTCCCAACTGTCAGGCAATGAACTAAGCAATAGCAAAGCCTACAATTCATCATCCAGGACCATCTTCTTAGTGGAGAGCTGGTTCACTATATTGCTGACCTCATTCATGTGCTCGGCCACAGAACCACCATCTTTAAACTTGAGATTCATAAGTCGTCTTATCAGGAAGATTTTATTACCGGTTGTCTTCCTCTCATACAGCCCTTCCAATTTCAGCCATAGGCTAGCAGCTGAGGTCTCCGTAGACACATGGTGGAACACAGAATCATCCAGCAATTGTCTAATAAACCCCACCGCCTTTTGGTCCAACCTCTTCCAATCATCATCAGACATATCTTTGGATTTTGCTGATATGCCTAAAATTGGAGAATATAAGTCCTTGCAATAAAGCAAGTCCTCCATCTTAGCCTTCTATATGGTCCAGTTAGAACCATTGAGGCTGATCATCCTTGATGAGCCACCTTTCATAATTCAGAACCAATCCTACCCGTTCAATGAACTTAGCTTTGATACCACTTTGTTGGGGGCCTTGCACAAAACCTTAGGATCTAGCCTCCTATAACAAACCAGAATTATGGGATAATAAAGCAATGAAATAAATCAAAGCATAAACCACACACCACATAAGAGATTTTTATGTGAAAACTCTCAAAGAGGTAAAAAACCACAGGACCTCATCCAGATCAACAATCCACTATGAAGTAGAATGTTACAACCTTCTTCACTCACGCAGGAGTGGATAAACAATAAGAGAATAAAAGAAAAACGAAGAGATCTCACCGATTACAAGGACGTGGAAGCGCTGAGATATAGTAGATAACCTCTACGAGCATAACCTCCCTTCCACAAGCTTCCTCTCTCTCTCTCTCTCTCTCTCTCTCTCTCTCTCTCTCTCTCTCTCTCTATCTCTCTCTCTCACCTTTGATAGCTCTAAACCCTTTAACAAACCCTTGTAAAGCCTTAGGAAACCTTCTTGCATTACCTAGAAAACCCTAAGTACCTCATATTTATAGTTTAGGAAACTCCCATTTGCACCTCTTGCAAAAGGGCCTCAAAAATCTGCAATCAGTACAAAATCGCTGAACGAATCTATGTAACCTCGACTGGTCGAGTAGGGTCCTTGACCGGTCGAGCGGCCCACTCGACCGGTCGAGCACCTCCCTCGACTGGTCGAGCACTTCGGAAAAAATAAACAATGATCGCTGGACTTTGAGTCGAGCCCCACTCGACCCGTCGAACGCCATCCACGACCGGTCGAGCGAGCACTCGACCGGTCTAGCCTGGGGAGAAAAACCCCATCAAGAGGCCCACCATAATTTATGTATTTTATCCACTCCATCCATTCATTTTACCAGATAATTTTAGGGCTTGAACAAAAAAATGAAGCATATCCAAAGCTAAAGTAGACCATATCATAGGAAACAGTGTTAATTGAACATCCACCGTTGAAACTTTTAAGAGCCACAAAAGTTTTAGATCAAGCTGATATTTATTTTTTTCCCTTCATCCATGTTTGTGTGATCTCATGTATAGATTGGATGACAAATAGATGGCGCTATCGGACATGGATATGCTTCAATTTTGGGCTCAACCTATTAAAGGAGCAGGAACAGCTGATGAACAGCGTGGATAAAACACATACATGCACGGTGCGCCCGACAAAGTTTGTATGGTACTAAAAAGTGCATTGAGTTACTCAGTACACAATCTGATTTCCGGAAGAGCCCTGTAGGCCCAATGATGATGTATGCATTTTATCTACGTTATCCATCCATTTGAATCATTATTTTAGGGCATGAACCCAAAAATGAGGTAAATCCAAATCAGAGGTGGACCACACTACATGAAACAGTGGTGATTAAATGCTCACCATTAAAAACTTCCTAAGGCTCATTGCAATGTTTATTTGCCATCCAACCTTTGTTTAAGTCACAAAGGCCTAGAGAAATTAAGGGAAAAATCCAAATATCAGCTAGCTTTGATCCAAAACTTTTGTAGGCTCAAAGAAGTTTTTAACGGTGGGTGTTCAATCACTATGGTTTCATGTAGTATGGCCCACCTGAGATTTGATCTTCTTCAATTTTGAACTCATGCCCTAAAATGATAATGCAAAACGAATGGAATACTAGGTGTTGTGTCTAGTCCGCTCCCCAACTAGAATAGGTGTTGCTGAAGATTCTGGTGGGACCTGCACTAGTTGCTGGCATAGGATGCCGATTGCACACTTATACTACCTAGCGAGTCCCAGCATGAAGTATGTGTTTTATTCATGCCATCCATCTACTTTTACAGCTCGTTTTGGGAGCATGAGCCCTAAAATGAAGTAGATCGAAAGCCGCATGGTTTCATGTAGTATGGCCCACCTGAGATTTGTATCTTCTTCAATTTTGAACTCATGCCCTAAAATGATATTGCAAAACGGATGGAATAGGTGTTGCCCGAAAATGATCTTCTCTGAGTTTATTTACCATTTAACCTGACGTAAACCTGGACAAAGGTAAAAAAGCAAATATCAGCTTGATCCAAAACTGTTGTGGTCCATTAATGGACAATCACTATTGTTTCTTATGCTACGGTCCACCTGAGAACTGGATCTACTTCATTATGGGGTTCATGCACTAAAATGACCAGGAATGGATAGATGGCGTGGATATATAATACATACATCAAGGTGGGGCCCACAGTAAACATTCCACATCATGGGTGAGGCCAGGGCGTACCTAATCCCCACCTAGGGAAGGGATTTTTGATCTACTAACCCCCACCTAGGAGTACGGACTCAGGTTAATTAGGTTGTAACAGGGATAATAATACCGAGGGCTGAAACCTTCCTGTTGTACACCTGAGCTTTGAATTGCTTTATTTTTGGGTTCATACATTAAAATGAGCCGGTAAAATAAATAGATGGCATGGTATAAAACACATACACGAAGGAAAGCCCCACAACACCCAAAACATCACACACCTACTTGAGCTACAAACACCTCCTAAAGTTCCATGGCCCAACATGATGTCCATGTGACGTCTTCTCCTTGTAATTTTGCCAGCTCGTTTTTAAGACCTAAGCACAAAAGCAGACCCGAAACTCGAGTAGGCACATAAGAAGCATTTTGGACTAGAGTTTTCGATTTTTATGGGCTCGTTTTGATGACCTACGCACTGATGGTAGTTGATTTTTCATTCATCGTGGTGTGAATAACCAATAGTTTAGATCGGTATATAATCAGCCTATGAATGTTTTGACTGTGAGCCTTAAATTCTTATTATTTCTTGTGTTGTGGTTTACTTGAATTCTTATCATTTCTTGTGTTGTGGTTTATTTAAAATTTTAAAGAGATTTATAATTTTTAAAGAGCTACTTATGCCTTATCTTGATTTTTATTTATTAAATTGAAATAAAGTTACTTCTAATTTATCTTAAACCAAATTTACTCATCTGAAATAAGTTAATTATCTGCTGGTAGCTATAGGTAGAAAAGGTAACTTTAAACACTTAAACCAAATTTACTCGTCTGAAATAAGTTAGTTATCTGCTGGTAGCTATAGGTAGAAAAGGTAACTTTAAACAATTTAAGTTTTTTTTCATTAAGACATTGACATGAGATGAGATGACAAATCCGATAGACAAAGCCAATATAGCAAGTGAATTAAAGAGACTTTTTTTTTTTTTTTTTTTTTTTTATAGACATGGAAAGATTATATAGCATATCAACGGAAGCACAAGGCTATACAGATCTAAAACTAATTTGGGCAGGGCCGGCGAAAAAAAGGAAAAAAAAGTTCTATGGGCCCACCATATTGTATGTTGTACATCCGCTCCGTTAGTTAGGTGCACCCTCTTTGCTAGATTCATGGGTCTTCAATACTATATTCAGATGCACCATTATCCCGGGTCCTTTCTTTCTCCGGTGGTAGACTCTTAGGAGTTTCAACACCTGATCAAGGGTTCCAGTACCCATAGGTGGTGAAATCCCACTATGGCGTGAGTGTGTGGTGGTGTGTGTGCATGTGTTTTTTTTTTTTAAAAAAAAAATTAAAAAAAAAATAATAATAATGGTGCACCCTTATCATTAGATTCAATGGCCTAAAAATCATCAGCCAGAACCATTACTCAGGTAGCCCACACACAAGGAATAATGGGTAAGTTATAATGTCGGGTCACCATGGCACGTATGTTTCCTCAATCAACTGTCATTCACCAATAAGAAGGAAAAACCAAACATTAACCTAATCCAAAATCAAGTGGGCCACACCACATGGACTTGAGAGGTTTTAGCTGTAATTTTACATTATTCCCAACAATACTACAGCCCGTATGAGCTTTTATCAGGCTGATCTTTTGCATTTAGGGTTAACATACGGATTCTGACTTGATGAATGGAGTGGATGTCACACATACAACACAATGGCCCACAGAAGTTAGGTGTTGCATGGAAGCCATACAACAAGTGTTGTAAACAATTCCTAGTGTCTTTGCATTGACCTCACAATTCACATGTTACGTTGACTTTTGGACGGAGCATATATCTAAAAATAGAATGATGGGTTAATCTTAACCATCTAATTTGTACCAACTAAATGGATAGTTAATAATAAGATAGTGAAGGGTTCAAATTTAAAGAGAAAATTCAGATGCGTAATATTGTCTTCTCACTTATGGTCGGTTCTCAGTTGATCTAACGATTTGGATGGTCTGAATTGTAGTACAACCACATCATGCGTTACAAACATTCATTCATAAACGGTGTAAAACTAACACTAGAGTTTAGCAATAGTCACCCCACGTGGCGCTTAACTAGGGTAATCAGCTAACAAGTAGGTACCGTAGTTAGTTACGGTCGGGAGCAGATTAGGTGAGACCCCGGGACGGTTCAGCCATTACTATTGGGCCTACCTAGATGTGTGTATTCTATATCTATTCCCTTACTATATTGCCACCTTGATGTGTGTATTCCGTATCTAATCCGTCCATCTATTTCTTCATATATTTTAGGTCATGATCTTAAAAACGAAGAAGATCCTATTATCAGGTGTACCATACCATGAGAAACAGTAGTGATTGTACACCTTACATGCAGTTAAATTCTTAGGGCGCACCATAATACTTCAGCTTCCCAAGTGTTTATTTGCCATCAAATCTGTTGATAAGGTCACACAAGGCAGACTGGATGAAGAGAAAAAACAAATATCAACTTGATACAAAACTTTTGTAGCCCATTAACGGTCAATCACAACTGTTTCCTATGGTATGGTCCACCTGATATAGAGTGGATGCAGAAAACACATATCATGGTGGCCCCACAGTAAGGACAGCTTGGGTGACGCAGGGTTCTAACCTACTCTGCTCCTGTTACTGTCAGGTGCGGAGTCCGCAGAAATGTTCGTGACAAATCCACTCTATCCATCTGTTTTAAAAATCAGGCAGCTCGAAAACTCAATGAGCCCTACCTTACTAAACAGAACCTACCATCTCTCTCTCTATATGTATATAACATCTGTTATGGATCTACCTGAATTTTACACCGCAGTCTTATCGTGGATTTGTCACGGACATCTGTGTTGCCCTACACAGCCCCGGGGTGCACCGTTACGGTCATGCTTTTGAATTCTTACAACTGGACGATGCTTGATCAATTCAGACCGTTGTTTTTTTTTTTTTTTTTTTGGCATCCCATCATTTAATGAACCTCCTCAACAAGACAATCGCAGCCTTTTAATCCTAGGCCTATGACATAAGAAGATAGTAGGCCAACGACTCACCCGTTCATTTGGGATAGTAGAGCAACTACATGCGGTAAGGGATTACGTAAGTAATGGGCCCCACTTCTTAGTAGTAGAAGCACGTGTGTGATTGCTAGAACCTGGAGTTTCTTGAATCATATACTCTCTCTTTTTCTAGACCATCGTTGATTATTATCATCAACAGCTCTTTTCTTCATGAATTCATTTAGTCTTTCTTGCGGATAAGGATTCACATTCATATGTCACACTCCTGGGAACCACATGTAGAGATTTTTTTTGTTTTTCTAGAATAAACCGTCAACCTAGATGGGCCCGAGTAAGAAATTTCCAAACGAGATGATTCTGACCATCAACCAATTTCGTTAAATGCGTCCCATGGAAAGAAAATTTTAAAGGAAGTACATTCAACTCCATCAACGGCCAAGAAGATCCTTTAAGTTGATTTTTGGAATATAATCAGCTCCAAATTAATAAGTTTCAATGTATGAACGGTTAGGATCATCCAATGATTCCTACATATCAGCATCATGTGGCTATATACGGTGGTGGCAAATCCAACTCTTTCATCGCCGAGTGTAACTATGGAGAGTACCCAGCAACCAACTTGCATCAATGCACCATTTTACTTTTGAGTCTTAACATTGATACTGTGCCAAAGCATGATAGATGATATGGGGACACTTATGAGTCACCTAGTAATTACATAGGTGGAATATTTATTTAAATTAGACTGTTAAAATCATGGGTTAAAGTTTAGATGTATTAAGAACTAAAACTTATGCATAATTGATTATCTGATTATTAGATTAGTGGACATTTTATTGGACGGTTAAGAATGAAAATATCCAATGGTTGAATTTCAAGAAATAATGTCCATGAATCAGATTTAAATCTAGCAATAATTGATATCAGAGCCAGTTTTAACAATAAACATCCAAACAATCTACTGCCATTCAAATACATGTTTAATACTACTCATTTTATGATCTCTATAATTAATGCATAAATTATACTTTTATTATGCAATTCAATCTAATATTTGAACCATATGATTTTACTCATGTGATTTTAACAGTAAATCAGTTTTTAAACTCATGTGAGTTTCCGTTTTTGTTGCACTTGGGGCAACCCGAAGGGTTTTCAGCCGTGTAAATTGTTCTGTGTTGAATGAATCTCAGGCTATAGCTTAGCCTGCCTTTTGAAAAAAAAAAAAGGTTGGAAGCTGAAGAAAAAAAAAAAGTTTTTAAACGATGTTTGAAATTGTCTTAAGGGGTTATTTCGACACACTTCCATAAAAAAAAAAAAAAAAAAGGTTTCCAAAAGGATTTTCATACATGCTTTTTGGATTGACTCACCGGCTGATTTTTGATGGATGGGTTGTGGTACCATGCTTATCTTTTGTGAATGTTATCAATATGTAGATTGAATGTCCATAAATGATTGTGATGGTGGATATACCTATATGTGATTTAAATAAATGAATGCGAGATATTTTGCTAAAGATTTGAGATTGGAAACTTAGCGTACATGTTAACTAAGTATTTGAAAAATAATATGAATTAATGGTTTTAATACACATGGTGTACAAGTCATGTGCCGTAACTCGGGTATGAAGATACACGTTTTGTATCCGAATTTCGGGGTGTGAGAGAATGCGCATATTTTGATGATTAGGGGATTAGACAAGCACATCCAAATGCACAACAACATTTGGCTTAAATGGTGTTTAGGCTCCTAACAGTACTCCTTTTCAAGTGCATCCAAACGGGCCCTAAACCAAGTTTTAAACTAGGGTTTGTTGGGTATTAGATTGGGTAGTTAGGGTTGTTTGATTGGTTAGATATTATGGGTTGTGATATATACGAAGAAACAAGCCTTATAATTTTGATGGTTTAGATTGACTGGCACGTATGCCATGCACATGTAGGATGACATGATTGTCTTCTCCATGTGAAAATAAACATCTTGACCATCGGTTCTTGCTTTCAAGTCAAGAGATGGTGATGCGTGGAGATGATAAACTTAGATATCTAATCCCATGTAGTCAAATGCACGTTTTTCTTTTGGCAGGAAACCATTTTTCTAGAATTAATGAAAGATCACTGACTGAATTGATAAAAACTTTTGAAACCATGACCAGATCTCTCCTCACTGGGTCCCACACAAGCTGAAATCCTCTGATGATCACAACCGTCCATCTTTTGGATGCTACTCTATATAGACCATAATAATTAAAACATTTTTTCTTCATTAATAAATAACTAACAGTGGGTGGTTGACATTAGGTACTAAGCAATGGCATTTTCAAGAGCGTCGAGCATCGAGTGATGGCGAATTCAACGCAAGAGAGGCTGTCCATTGCAATCTTCTGCAACCCTAAGAATGATGTACTGGTGGGGCCCGCACCCGAGCTTGTGACCCCAGACCGACCTGCCTTGTACCAGCCAATAACTTCGCTGACTACAGGCTGTGTATAAGGATGAGGGGCCCACGTGGCAAATCAGACGTGGAGTGCTCGAAGTTGAACGGTGGCGATGATCCATCCATTCGTTGATTCAGAAAAGAATAGTCGTAAGCGGGTTGCATGGTACCCATTGCTTCTACCAATAAGAGGATGCCACCTCTCGTGTTAGAAAAAAATAAATAAGTATGGTATCTGTAATGATCAGTATCTGATCTGCATGTGAATCAAGACCGTTAATATTCATATATAGAGACCGTTGATGAAAACACAAAATATATACTTCCAGAATCTGGACCTTCAATAAGGCACGCTAGTTCGTGGCACACATGCGTGCACGTGCACACACGTATCTATATGTGTGCGTGAGAGTAATGCTCACACACAATTAGTTAGACGTATGACTAGCTACCTAATTTTAGGAATAATCAGTGCAAATAAATGTTGCCTACATATTAGTTATTTCAAGCAGTAAAGGAGTTGTCTGGTTGGGTGGGTGCAACCATGGTGTTATTGTGAAATCCACTCCAACCACAGGTGTCTAATCTCATTTTTAGACACGGGGTTCAAAAATCAACTCCATTCATGGTACAGGTGGACCACAAGATTTAAAACAACGTATATAGAAAGCACACCCTCCAAAGGTTTCCCATGGCCCACTTGAATTACGTATGAGCCTTCTTTTTAGGCATCAGGCATTGATTTTATTTTTTAGCGTCGCACTTAATAGTTGGAGTGGATTTCATATGATACTGATGGGTTAGCCTTGTAAAAATCAATGATGGTCATCTCTCACGGTAGTTTTCAAATAGATATGTGTACACGTGTGTCTATAAGTGCCTGAGTAGGGCTGTACATCCAGCCGAGTCGGGTTGAGGTGGGAATCGTCCACGCTATACTCGAGTTCGACCTCAAGCTCAACATTGAAGCTTGGCTTGTTTGCTAAAGCTTCTGAGTTGAGTTCGAGTTGAGCTAGTGGTTCGAGTCGAGTCAAAATTGTTCACAAGTCAATATATATATATATATATTAAAACATATTACCTACCTTTCAATTTGAGTCAATCCGAGCTGACTCGAGCCGAGTCGAGCGAGCTTTTTGAGCTAGCTCGACCGCCCTATGCGTGAGTGTAATGCTCACATACAATTAGTTGGACGTATGACTCGCTACCTAATTTTAGGACTAATTTGTGCAAGTAAATGTTGCCTCCATATTAGTTATTTCAAGCAGAAAAGGAGTTGTCGGCTTGGGTGGGTGCCACTGTGCTGCTAATGAGAAATCCACTCCAACCATCAGGTGTGTAATCTCATTTTTAGACCCAGGGTTCAAAAATCAACTCCATTCATGGTTCAAGTGGACCACAAGATTGAAAACAACATATATAGAAAGCACACCCTCCAAAGTTTCCCATGGCCCACTTGAATTACATATGAGCCTACTTTTTAGGCCTAAGGCATTGTAACGCCCCGGATTTCGTAAACCGAGTTTTGTACTTGTTTTTCAAAATCCCAAGAGTTAACTTACAATGATAGCCCACATTTCACAGTAATAATTTTTTTGTTTTTCTTTTCTTTTCTTTTATAAGTATAAGTGATCAATTGCAACGGAAGCAAACAAACCACACATAAAGGAAATTTCTAAAATATATCTCGACTTATACAAATGGTTGCCCATAGGGCTTATACAAACTAATGACTCAAAATTTGAATGAAATGACTAAAAAAAAAAAATAGGAACTTCAGAATAAAAAGTCGCAAGATTATCCAGTTCTTCGTGCTCCACATTAAAGTTAACCTGTACATCATTTATATAACCTGCACCAACTGAATACGGTTTGATAGCGTCAATGGCTATCCCAGTGAGGTATACCCTCCAAGATTACCAAGCATCACAATAGTAAAAAATAGAATTCAAATAATCCAGGAGAATACAATATTCAATAGAATATTCATAAGTAAAATACAAAATACACAATTTATGTTTCCTAAGTGACATATAGGATAATACCACCTGTACATAAGAATACAATCCACTTTACACCCAATATTCAATTGTCAATTTAATCTTGATTAATGAATGAATGCATGATTGCAATCAGCCTGGGGATGCACATCCAGCTGAACAAATGAATGGACCGTTCAAACAGTTGGCCCATTCATACATGATATCGTGTCTTTCAAACAGTCGACCCATTCGAAATGCGAAAAAGGTCGTTCGAACAGTACACTGGTCTTTCAAACAGTCGACCAGGCACCCGATAACGCCTACGTGCCATGTATGTATGATTAACCCAACCGTTATTAGTCCCATTTATAAACAAAATATTATAAAAGCTCAAAGGTTATTATGGGGGGCGCGCGTAACCCAGCATAAGCCGACAGCTCGGGCATAGTGTCCCATTCCACCATCCCCGGCTCATTATTCTTAAACAAGTAAGATTCTAAGACACTCAGATGAATAAAAATAATATTTGTAAAATAGAGAATCTCAGACATTCCATTTATAAGAATCTCTACATCTAGTGGCCACTCATGATTCGACACGTAGACATTACCGTTACAAGTCCAGATATACTTCCAACAACAAGAGTCCTTCCAATATGCCACATTGGCACCAAGCCCTTTAAGGACACCATCAAATGTTACAATCCACAAACTACATGAACACAAATCATCCATGAGATGGTAAGTCTACGACCCATAACATTTAATTTATTCACGACCGGCCACTAGCTCGAGAACACTCCAATATACATATTCACTAATATATAATATTAAATTTCAATTACAACTTAACACAATCAAGTGTTAAACCAAATTACAATCAATTCCATATACGTTATCAAACAAATACACATGTAAGTACACATCCAAACTAAACTACAAAATATAATTTCACATTCAAATAAATCATAACTTATAGGATTTAGATCATTAATTTCTACAAATCAATAGATGTACTTACATGCACATGCTAAACAAATCAATGAATGTGCACATATAAAGGTGAGTCATCCTAAAATGCAAATCAACAATTCGTAACTCGATCATACATGTAAAATAGTCATTAACGTGATTAGGTAATTAATTTAAAAGAGAATTAAATTAACTATTATAATGAAAGTAAGCTTGAAGGGTGAATCCTCACCTTAAGGTGTGAATTTTCTTCTTGCTTAACCTGAGATCGCTACTGAAGTCAAAGCACCCGTTCCTACTAATTTGAGTAGCCTAAATGTGGTCCCGATCTCGAATCTAATTTCACTTGGTGGAACTCAATCTGACTCCACATGACTCCAATTTGATCTCAATTTGAACTTTAGATAGATGTGAACATAGAATAATTCAAATTTAACAAATCAATTAGACATAGCTCTATATAGAAAATCTAACAAAATTTTTATAATCAACTTACTTGAAGTGCTTGGCTAGATGCAACTCGACACAACCCAATATAACTCAGACTCGTTCGGACCAATAACTAGAAAGGTGTTGTAGCAGCTCAAGCTTAACTGAAGCCAACCTGACTTACTGCAGACCAGCGGATTGACTCAGTGAGTCAACTCGCTGGATGGATCATCTTCTTCTCCTCTCCTCTTCTTCCTTCATTTCCCTTTTCTTTTCTTCTTTTTACTTCCGTTATGGAATTCCAGCAAGATCTGGACCCGATCAGACAATGAATCAGAGACCCGGCTCGATTTTGAGTCGAGTTGACTCGATGACTCGCCCCACTTCCTCTTTTTCTCTTTCTTCTCTCTCTCCATCATCTTCTCCTTCTTCTTTCCTTCCTATTTCCCTTCCCCCTCTCTCTCTCTCTCTCTCTCTCTCTCTCTCTCTCTCTCTCTCTCTCTCTCTCTCTTCTCTCTCTCTCTCTCACTGGCCCTATACATGGCCTGAACTCAAGTCAGATCCGCACACAACTCGGACCGAACTCGATCTAGACTCAGTGCGGCACAGCAACAACAGCACCAACCACCACTCTCTCTCTCGCCATTCCCTATCTCTTCCTTCTCTCCTTGCTTTCTTCTCCTGTTAGACATGCCCGGCAGGGTAGCTAGGCTTGAAAACTGGACCATGCGTTTGACGTTTCTCGATGGAGAAGAAGACGGCCGGCAATGGCGGATCTCGATCTAGGATGTATTTCTTTAAAATGAAGACACTGGAGAACTTAAATGAATGTGAGGGAGCTTGTAGAAGAAGGATTTCGAAGTTCAAGTGAAGATTTCTCAATGGGTTTGGTGGTAGAAGAGTTTGGAAGAAAAAGGAAACAGGAGGAACTGTTGCGGCTGTGGTTTCTCTTCTCTGATGCCAGAAAAGCGAAAACCCTAATGCAACGATTGCTTTATATGCTTAGAAGAACGGTTGGGATGATCCCATTTGGATGGTGCAGATGAAGTTTCTTTTGAAAATGGCATATAACAGAAAAGATTCCTCCTTTTGGTTTTTGTACAACTGGCGATCCGCTCCTTTGAAATGGTGGGTTGGGATCTCCCTTATCAACGACTGAGGTGAGAGAAAACTCTCTCACTCGGATTGCCAACGTGGAACTGAAACGGATTTCCGTTTTCAGGAATAGCCGTATACACACCTTGTTTACACCGAGAATCATGTGTATATGCACACGTTTCAGCGCAACAAAACGAGGTAGGTTTTGGACAAAATCGACCGTTCTACAAGATAGACGGTTTAGATCATTGAAGTGGTCACAGTTGGTGGGCCGCAATTCAAACGAACCGACGACGTCCGTCAATGGCGGGAAACTGGAAAGGAAGGAAGAAAGCTTCCTTTTTCAAAATATTTCGGGTCAGCGCCCATTCTAACCGACTTCATGGTCCGGTGCACAATGAGTGTGCACACTCTCGGTGTACACACACCACAAATGTGGAGTCCATAGTGATGATCTTGATAATCCAGTCCGTCCATGTGATTTCACTTGTCCTATTAGGACATCTTTCTAGAGATGGGGAAAATCCAAAGCTTAGGTGGGCCACACCATTGAATTGCACATCAGATCTAAAATAAGGGGTGTTACAGGCATTGATTTTATATTTTAGCGTGGCATTTAATGGTTGGAGTGGATTTCATATGATCCTGATGGTAAGCCTTGTAAAAATCAATGATGGACATATCTCACAGTAGTTTTCATCAATATGGCCCACCTGAATCACAAGTTAGCAGAAGTTTTTTTTTAAATTTTAAATTTTTAATTTTTTTTTTTTTTTTACACTACGCCCAACATAGGACTCCACATCTAATGGTTGGATTGGATTTCACGTGTACACCGTGGTGGGCCTTGTAAAAAATGAAGGGCAGACTTCCTTCTGGTACAATACATATTTCGCCTAGAATATATTGAGATTCGGACCACAAAGTGTGTTTGTTTGTGCACAAAAAAATTGGTTTTAGGGATGCAGATTTCCTGCAGAAACCCATTACAGGAAGTTCCTGTGCTGTAAACCTAGGTGGGCCCACCGTGATTTTTGTGAGAAATCCACCCCATGTATCCATTTTATGAGATCATTTTAGGACTCAATACTAAAAGTGAGTAGGATCCAAGAATCAAGTGGGCCGCATTAAAGGAAAAGGTGGGTAGGGAAATTCTTACCATTGAAACCTCTTTGGGTTCAACAGTTATGTTTATATGCTATCCATGTCGTTTATAGCGACATTCCTATTGGAATGATACATAAACACAAATATTAGCCTGATTCAAACTTTCATGGCCCCATGAATATTTCAACTGCATGATTCAAAACTTTCATGGCCTCATGAATATTTCGACTGTGGACATTCAATTCTCACGTTTTTGGCCCACTTGAGTAGTGGATCTGGTTCATTTTTGGCCTCATGTCTTAAAATAACTCACGAAATGGATGGGTGGGGCAATTTCTCACAAACATCATGGTAGTACCACGTAGGTTCCAAGCGCAAGAACTTCATGCCAAAGGCTTTTGCAGGGAATTCGTGTCCTGGTTTGAGCACCTACCATTAAAAATATCTTGGCGGCCACAGAGTTTTGGATTAGATGTATGATCAATAATACCATAGTGGCTCTTTCCTTTACAATGGGGTCAACCTTAATATATACATTTCATATCTATGTTGTCCATTAGTTTTTTCAGCTTCATTTGGAACATTGTTCCAAAAATGAAGTAGATCCAAACCTCAAGAGGACCACACCATATGAAAATATTAAAAACTTGTTGGTGGCAACAAAAGTTTTGGATGAAGTTGATATTTTTATTTTAACTTCATCCAAGTCCCTTATTAGTAAGGTTGGATGGCAAATAAACATACGGTTGTGCCAAGGAAATTTTTAATGGTATTAAGCCAAAATCATGAATTTGCGACGGACCAAAACCGTTATAAAACCAAATAAACGATACTTGGTCCATGGTTGTTTAGTTGACGTAAAATAGAGTGGATCTGTTTTTTTTTTTTTTTTTTTTTTTTTTTTTTTTTTTTTTTTTGTTAAATCTTTTTACGTAAAATAGAGTGGATCTGTTTTTTTTTTTTTTTTTTTTTTTTTTTTTTGTTAAATCTTTTTCACGGCTCGATAGAGAATTTGATAAGCTAATGATTTTTTTTTCCGTGTTTCAAAATACGGTTAACCAACATGTTAACTAATCGATTACGATAAATTAGATTGGATTTTGCTAGTGAGTCGCAAATTTTTTGCAACAGATAAAATTTGTTGCAGATTAACGATGGATTTTATCCAACGCAAAAATAAAAAATCTGTCGTTGAAATTCGAAGAAAGCCACTCGAATTATTCGTCATTAAAAATATTGGCGACGGATACGGTCTGTCGCTAATATGAGGAGAGTGACGGACCTCAAATCCATCATTGATTTTCAACTTGTTCAGAAATTAGCGATAGACTTGGTCCGTCGCAAAAATATTTGCCAGTTTTGTTTGTTTGAATCTTACACCTGATAGTCATTTTAAAAATAATTCATACAATTGTTTAATAAGAATCCCATGCACAAAATTCAAAAAATAATTCTCACGAATGTTTAATAAGAATCCCATTCACAAAATTCAAAAGGTTGGGCTGAAAAAACTAGACTAAACACCAATTTGTTTGTTTGGATGCTCAGAAGGCTTGAATAAGAAACTGATCTTAATATATAGTAAATAGCCAAAATTAGGTCAGCTACTGATGAAATAAGATAATGTAAAGAATATCATTTGCCTTGAAAACTAAACAAATGATCGACATAATTATGTCCCATCAATTAAAATACAAATCCAAGAGATGCAGGACTTCCTCCTTGGACAAGGTTCGATGTATTTGTTGCCTATCAACCACTCTGGCAGCAAGTCTCTCCTTTGTCACCTGTTGCAATAACAAAAAAATCACCAAAAAAAAAAAAATTAATTAATTAAAATTAAAAAAAAAAAAAATTTAATTAAAAATTTAAAAAAAAAAAAAAAAAAATTCCATTTTCTTCCCTTCTAAACTTTGATTGTAGAAGAAAGATTTGAAAATAAAATGAGATATAGAGTTTTTGTTTTGGTTTTTTTTGTATTTTTTTTTTAAAAAAAAAAATTCAGTAAAATGGGATCTAGAGATTCACAATGTGATGGTAAGTAAAGCTTCATACACATCATTTATCAATAATCATGTTTTGTGTACCTGCCGTTTATATATTTTTTTCTTCCATTGTCCCATGTGCCATAAAACGATATGCATAGCTGCAATAATGCAATACATTTTAGAAAGAAAGAACAATCTCTCACTTTATTGGTTCGTGGTCTCACGTGTATTAGAAGTCACGTTAAATGGCAAATAAATATTACAGTGGGCATTGCCATGGGCTTATCTTCATGAAAGACTTTCATGTGGGCCTCAAGCTTTCTCATACAATAACATTCAATGAATCAATTAAGACGGAAAAATGGGAGGGCAGAGTGGTCATTTGGCAAGAGAAAAATCATGAGAGGAGTTCAATAGTAATTTTTGCAGTTAAATCAGGGTAGAATGGGCATTTCAATAGTTAACGGTTTCATTCGTGAGCACCAGTTATGGCTGCCAGACCTATTTGAAATAGGTAGGCGGGTCTTGGAAAATACTTTAACAGTGGGAGGTTTTTGGTACATAACCGAGAAGAGAAGCTGCGGCATTGAAAAGTCCATTTATTCATGAACATCGAGGTCTCAAGTTCAACTGGCTGTACCACAAGGTCCGGTCCAACCAGGAAATGAACTCCAATCTGTTAAGTTATTACAAAATCAAGTCCTAATATGTTTTCCGCAACATTAGAATCACGAATTACAAAAAGCAGTCTATATTATTACCAGATGGACTACATAATAAAAAACAACTTACATCCATTGATATAGCAGAATATAAGTATGATCCATTAATGAGCTGATGTGATCTTTATATATATATATATATATATATATATATATATATATATATATATATATATATATATATATACACACACACACATGAAGTTTATGATAATAATGATCATGTGAATCTATTGGACAGGTAGGATTTTTCACCCATTTGAAAGGTTGGAAATTACCGCTGGGTGGACTGTAATTTGTAGTCAACCGGGGTAGGATTGTAATCTATTAGACGTCTTTTTTATTTTGTTTTTTTATTTTATTTTTTTTTTTTTTAAAAAGAAAAATTTATGAGAAAAACTCGGAACATTGTGGTTGATACGCAGTCACTTGGAAGTAGTACACAACATCAAGCATAAGTAATTTTAATTAGAACGCCCAAAACATGAGCTTTAATTGGAATGAGATGTCACACTGATTAGACTTTTTGACTACATGATTGGTTGATATTCAATGGATGGCTGCTGTGAGAATTAGGCAGTTCGAATTTGACAAAAGATATACATTTATTCATGGTTTAATATTAGTTCATTCCATCTGAATTTGTTGTGGAGACCAATCCATGGTAGTTCAAAGGAACTGATGAGCAATCCTGTAGCACCGATGGGTAGATGGATGAACAGATGGACAGCAGAATGAGATCAGAGGAAATAGCGTGCAAAACTGGCCCAAAACTCCCAACGGTCATTCAAAGCTCACTGTAACTAAACAAGCGCAGATGGCTGTGGGATACGAAAATAAAAAAAGAAAAAAGAGTATTATTTGTCAAAGAGAGCTCTTCCAATACAGCTCCATCAATGTTCTACTAATTGAAGCAAATGGTCTTAAAATAAGGGGGAGTTAATGATACCTTGGCAGAGTACGATGCATGATTTGTTCACCGGAAGTCAGAAATTGTGCATATGATGTGAGTTAACTGAGATTGTTGGACAATCCCTGCCTTTGTTCTGTGAAACACTTGTTGGCTGAAATAGGATAATTATATATTTATATTTTTAACTGTTTAATAAATGTCCATCAATCTGATATTCAGTTAAAGAAATAGGCATAATTATAAGTTCATGACACATCTAGACAAGGACACATAATTTGGACAGTTTAATTTGAATTAGTTATATGCCATTACTGTTGAGAAGTAGAGCCACATCTGGGGCCGCCCACGACCAGTCGAGGTTGCGCGGATTTCGTGTCGCAAGTCCTTTCGCAACTGGGATGCGAAAGGAGTTTCGCGGATTTCGTGTCGCAAGTCCTTTCGCAACTGGGATGCGGAAAGGGAAGTTGCCAAAACTATAAATTGGGGTCCCTAGGGCTATTCTAGGTTGAGGTGAATATTAGGAAATTATTCTAAGGTGTGGGCAAGGGATTTTCTCTGTACTTCCAAGGGAGAGGTTAGTATATTGCCTTGTAATCTTCGTTTCTCTTCATAGTAGAATTTTGCATCCGTGGTTTTTTACCCTAGTTTGGAGTTTTTCCATGAATATCTTGTCTTGTGGTTTGTTTTGGATTGCTTTGATCTATTTCTAATTTATATTTCTTCCTATCTATCGTTTGTGGGTGAGGCCTTAGATTAGATTTAGGCTCACTGCGTTGTTGGCGTGTTGCGCAACAACTGGTATCAGAGCTATTAGTTTAGTTCTATTGGGAGCGATGGCAGAAGATGAGAAAACTAGAATTGAGAAGTTTGATGGTTCAAACTTTGCCTTCTGGAAGATGCAGATGGAGGATTATCTGTATCAGAAGGACCTCTATATTCCTCTAAGAGGAAAAGAGAAGAAACCAGAAAAGTTAACAGATGATGAATGGTTTTTATTGGATAGGAAGGCTTTAGGAACGATCCGACTCTCTTTGTCTAAGAGCGTCGCCTTCAATATATCCAAGGTAAACACGACAAAAGAATTAATGGAAGCCCTAGCCACCATGTATGAAAAGCCCTCAGCATCCAACAAGGTTCATCTTATGAAACAGCTATTCAACATGAAGATGTCAGATGGTGGGAGCGTGGCTGAACATCTAAACGAGTTCAATACAGTCACGAGCCAGTTGGAATCCGTTGACATTGCTTTTGAGGATGAGGTCAGGGCGTTATTGATCTTATCTAGTTTGCCAGACAGTTGGGATGGTTTGGTGATTACTGTGAGCAATTCTTCAGGATCGACAAAGCTGAAATTTGATGATGTGGCCGGTCTAATTTTCAGCAAAGAATCTAGAAGGAAGGCATCAGGAGTTTCAGGGGATTCAGGGAATGCTCTAAACGTTGAAGGAAGAGGAAGATCGCTGAACAAAGGAGACAATAAACACGGGCGTTCTAAGTCAAGGAATAAGTCCAAGGGACCGAAAGACAAAGACAGGTGTTGGCATTGCGGCAAGAAGGGGCACATGAAACGTGATTGCAGGGCGCTCAAGAAACAAGAAGGAAGCTCTCAAGGTGGGAAAGATTCAGTGAATCTATCTGAGGAGAGCGACACAGAGGCGTTAATCTTGTCTCTTGATGCGAGGAATGAGTCTTGGGTTATAGACTCGGGTGCTTCGTTTCATGCTACTTCGTGTAAGGAAGTTCTGCGTGATTATGTGTCAGGTGACTTTGGGAGAGTCTACCTGGGTGATGATGAGTTGTGCAATATTGTTGGAAAGGGAAATGTTCATGTAAATCAGAAAGACGGAACGGTCTTGAAATTGAAGGATGTCAGACATGTACCGAGTTTGAAATGTAATCTGATCTCAGTGGGACAGTTGGCTGATACCGGTTATGTGACGACATTCACCAGTGACTCCTGGAAGATCACAAAAGGTGCCTTGGTAATATCTCGAGGTAAAAAGGAAGGTACTTTGTACATGACTTCAGGATCATATAGTTCACTCGCAGTCGCATCAACTGGAGTGAATGGGCAGTTATGGCATCAGAGGCTGGGACATATGAGTGAGAAAGGGATGAAAGTGCTATTGTCAAAAGGGAAGCTACTAGGGCTGAAGTCTATTGACTTGGAATTCTACGAGGACTGCGTGTATGGCAAACAGAAGAGGGTAAGCTTCAAGAAGACGGGACGCGCTCCAAAGACACATCTGTTGGAGCTTGTACACACTGATGTGTGGCGACCGGCACAGGTATTATCTCTTGGTGGCTCACGTTATTTTGTTACCTTTATTGATGATGCTAGTAGAAAACTGTGGGTCTACTTCTTAAAACATAAATCTGATGTATTTGATGTATTTAAGAAGTGGAAAGTTATGGTAAAAATGAGACAGGTAAAACAGTAAAGTGTCTCAGATCTGACAATGGGGGAGAGTATTGTGATAAGAGGTTTGAGGAGTATTGTGCAGCAAATGGAATCAAACATCAGAAAACGATTCAGGGACACCACAACAGAATGGTGTGGCTGAGCGCATTAACAGGACCATCCTCGAGCGCGCTAGGAGCATGAGGTTACATGCAAGGTTGCCCAAGACCTTTTGGGCAGATGCTGTGAATACTGCCGCATATCTCATCAATAGAAGTCTCTTAGTACCATTGGATGGTGGGCTACCAGAAGAAGCGTGGACTGGGAAAGAAGTGAACCTTGCACATCTCAGAGTGTTCGGTTGCACTTCATATGTTCACATTGATGCAGAGCACAGAAACAAGCTGGATGCGAAGTCCAGGAGATGCACGTTTATAGGCTATGGGCAACATGATTTTGGCTACAGGTTCTGGGATGCAGAAAACAGAAAAATCATCAGAAGCAAGGACGTAGTCTTTAACGAAAAAGTGATGCATAAGGACAGTGTGTAGGAAAATAAGGCCGAGAAAAAGGAATTCGTAGAGTTGGAAGAGTTACCGGACATGGGTGTTACAGCGCCACAGGATGAGGCAGAGCCGCATACACCAGTTATGAGGAGGTCTACTCGGGAGAGGAGACCCACGGTCCGATACTCACCCTCCTTACATTATCTACTACTGACAGATAATGGTGAGCCAGAGTGTTTTGAAGAGGCGTTACAGTCAGATATACGGGTTAAGTGGGAGCAGACCATGGATAATGAGATGGACTCTCTTGAGTCTAATCGTACATGGGAGCTAGTCACTCTACCCAAGGGTAAGAAAGCTCTTCATAACAAGTGGGTTTATAGACTGAAGGAGGAGCACGATGGTCCGAAACGGTACAAGGCCAGATTGGTTGTGAAAGGGTTTCAACAAAAAGCAGGTATCGATTTCACTGAAATATTTTCACCGGTAGTGAAAATGTCTACGATTCACATGGTCTTGAGTATAGTGGCTTCAGAGGACTTACATATAGAATAGCTAGATGTTAAGACAACCTTTCTTCATGGGGACCTTGAAGAAGAGATATATATGTATCAGCCGACAGGATACGTGGCACCAGGTAATGAGAACAAGGTGTGCAGACTGAAGAAGAGTCTATATGGCCTGAAGCAAGCCCCAAGGCAGTGGTACAAGAAGTTCAATAGTTTCATGTCGGGAAACGGTTTTAAGAGATGTCAAGCAGACCATGTTGTTACTTGAAGAAGTTTGATACGTCATACATCATCCTTCTTCTGTACGTTGATGATATGCTTGTGGCTGGCTCAAGCATGAAGGACATCTCAGATCTCAAAAGACAATTGTCTAGAGAATTTGCTATGAAGGATTTAGGAGCTGCAAAACAAATCCTAGGCATGAGGATAAAGCGTGACAGGGAAAACAAGAAATTATTTTTGCCACAAGCAGAGTACATAGCCAAGGTACTTGATCGATTCAATATGGAAGGTGCTAAGCCGGTTAGCACTCCATTAGCCAACCACTTCAAGCTATCTAAGGAGCAAGGTGCAAAGATGCAGGAGGAACAGGACTACATGACTAAAGTCTCATACGCGTCAGCTATTGGGAGTCTCATGTATGTTATGGTGAGCACGAGGCCAGACATTGCTCAAGCAGTGAGAGTTGTTAGCAGGTTCATGAACAACCCCGAGAAGGAACATTGGGAAGCTGTGAAGTGGATCCTTAGGTACTTGGTAGGTACTAAGGACGTAGGGTTGTGTTATAGTGGATCGAAAATCAAGTTACAAGGCTACGTGGATTCAGATTTGGCAGGAGATATCGACAGCAGAAGAAGCACTACAGGTTATGTTTTTACTCTGGGTAGTGCTGCAGTCAGTTGGGTCTCTCAGTTACAAAAGATAGTATCTATCAGTACAACAGAAGCAGAATATGTTGCGGCTACAGAAGCATGCAAGGAGATGGTGTTGATGCAAGGTTTTATGAAAGAGTTGGGTAAGAAGCAAGCAGATTGCAAGCTGTATAATGACAGTCAGAGTGCAATACACTTGGCTAAGAATTCGGCCTTTCATTCAAGGACCAAGCATATTGCCATCAGATATCACTTCATACGTTCGTTACTGGAAGATGGATCGATTGCTCTGGAGAAGATTCATACAAGTGAGAATCCTGCGGATATGCTGACCAAGGCGGTCACAAGGAAGAAGCTGAAGCTCTGTTCATCTTTGATTGGTCTTCAGGCTTGAAGACGGGGAGGTGGTGCACTCCGGATGAAGAAGACAAAGGTTTATGGAGATGTGTCTCCAAGTGGGAGATTGTTGAGAAGTGGAGCCACATCTGGGGTCGCCCACGACCAGTCGAGGTTGCGCGGATTTCGTGTTGCAAGTCATTTCGCAACTGGGATGTGAAAGGAGTCTCGCGGATTTCGTGTCGCAAGTCCTTTCGTAACTGGGATGCGAAAGGAGTTTCGCGGATTTCGTGTCGCAAGTCCTTTCGCAACTGGGATGCGGAAAGGGAAGTTGCCAAAACTATAAATTGGGGTCCCTAGGGCTATTCTAGGTTAAGGTGAATATTAGGAAATTATTCTAAGGTGTGGGCAAGGGATTTTGTCTGTACTTCCAAGGGAGAGGTTAGTATATTGCCTTGTAATCTTCGTTTCTCTTCATAGTGGAATTTTGCATCCGTGGTTTTTTATCCTAGTTTGGGGTTTTTCCACGTATATCTTGTCTTGTGGTTTGTTTTGGATTGCTTTGATCTATTTCTAGTTTATATTTCTTCCTGTCTATCATTTGTGGGTGAGGCCTTAGATTGGATCTACGCTCACTGCGTTGTTGGCATGCTGCGCAACAATTACAAGTTTAGGCTCACTTGGAAACTAGTGAGGCCCATCACATCAAACGCCCAAATAACCAAATCATGTCTTGTTGGATGTACAATCAAATTGAATTGCAATTACTCAGTCCTTCCAATCAACTGTAGATGATCCAATTGTAATTTTCCTTGCATTCATATCTGGACAAGTATGGGATCCAAATCGCAATTTCTTGGACGGCAATTTGAGGGATATTCCCTCAATGAATACTATGAAAAATCGTTGGTTTTTGTTACTTCCTCTTCATTAAGTTGAAAGTTTGCAATTCAATTCACTTTTGCATCCAAACACAACCAAAGATTTGATGTACAGTGCTCATTTGAATGTTGGCTGATTGATGATTTCCTGGATGTATGCAAGGTTTTATCCTTCACGGGTGAAAAGCAAGCTTTAGCAAAATACAGCAGTTCTCCATCAGTGAATGCATTCACATCAGGGCAAACTGCAGCTTACAAAATGTTCATGACGATCAACTGGAAGCCAGAGATCAATGCCTATGACACAAGTGGGATGGTATTGGAAGACATCAAGGGTCACATTGAACTAAGGGATGTGTACTTCAGGTACCCAGCAAGGCCCAATGTTCAGGTGTTTTCTGGGTTCTCAATACAAGTCCCAGGTGGCACGACCACAGCTCTGGTTGGACAGAGCGGCAGCGGGAAGTTGACGGTGATCAGCCTAGTGGAGAGATTCTACTATCCTGAAGCCGGTGAAGTTCTCATAGATGGTATCAACCTGAAGAAGTTTCAGGTTGGGTGGATAAGGGAGAAAATTGGACTCGTTAGCCAAGAGCCAATCTTGTTTATGACTTCTATCAAACAGAACATTGCATATGGAAAGGCAGGTGCAACGCTTGAAGAAATCAGGACAGCAACTGAGCTTGCCAATGCTGCAAAATTCATAAACAATAAATAAATAACGATGGACCCCGCAAAGTTTACTCAGTATGCTAAGTATGCTAAGGGTACTGAGTTACTCAGTAAGCAATCCACTTCCATTAGAATACTACCCCGCTTGGACAGTAATCCGTCCAGGCAGGGCCATGTGGGGCACTGTGATATGAGTGTTTTATCCAGCCCATTTATTATGTGTGTCCCACTTGGATGAGGGGTCAGACCAAGTTTCAGCTGCACCCAAAATGCACGTGGGCCCCACCAACTACTTTCATATATTTTAGGATGTCTTCACATAGTTTTATATGGTATGGCCCACCTGAGTTTTGTATACGGATGATTTTGGAGATATCTCATAATTAACCTAAAGGGGACATCAAATGCATGGTGTTGATGTTTGACACACATCATGATGGGCCCAGAAAGCTTACTAACATCAATTCTTAGGTTTACTCGAGGTCAGTCAGTTAGGTCACAATTTTGACCCGAATACTTGGCCCATTTTAGATATTTGATCCATTCAAGATATTTTATTAATCAATACCTTCAATTCGACTAGTTACTCGCTCCGATCAAGCTATATCATAAAGATATTGGGTATACAAGATTGATCAATAATATGATGGGTCATATATATCTTCCGATCTAATGGTCAGGTTTGAGTGAAATTTAATTTAAACATCCGAAGTTATTTACTCTTCAATCTAAATTGATCAAGATGTTG
This sequence comes from Magnolia officinalis, assembly GCA_021015155.1. Taxonomy (NCBI): domain Eukaryota; kingdom Viridiplantae; phylum Streptophyta; class Magnoliopsida; order Magnoliales; family Magnoliaceae; genus Magnolia; species Magnolia officinalis. The sequence goes on from JAJHSJ010000001.1 coordinate 33,093,703, forward strand.
ACAAACTGTTCGTTTTCCCATTTAAAAAGTGTTTTGGACTCATCTGATTTGTTTGAAGTCGTAATAGGCTGACTTTTCTAGTATATCCTAATTAGCACGTTATGAATTTTGACCATTCCATTTAGACCAACTTTAGAATGGCTCTATCATAGAATTAGATCAATCTCGTCATTTTAAGTTATTCTTGCCATCACAATTCATTATAAGTTATTCTCGTAAAATCTCAATTTTTTAACAAACATTTCGAATATCTTCAAAATAAAAATCATTTTTTTTTTTCAAAATCACTTCATTTTTTTATGTTAATTTTTTTTTTTCAAAATCTCATATTTTCTCAAACATTGTCAAATTTTCTTCAAAATTTTGAACTTTTTTTCAATAATCACAATTTTATTTTTAGAACTTCCTAATTTTCATTTTAAAAATGTCAAATTTTTGCCAAAAATCTATCTTTTTTAAAATTTATTTTCTTTTTTTCAAAATCTTAATCTTTCTCAATCATTATCAATTTTAAATCTTTTTTTTTTTTTTTTTTTTTTGCAAAATCTCAATTTATTGAAACTTCTCAACTTTTTTGAAAGTCAAATTTTTATATATTCAAACTTCGATTTAACTAGTCACTCGTCATGATTGGGCTTCGGATGAGAAAGATATTGGATGGACAAGATTGATCAACAATATGATAGGCCATATCTTGTGATCCAATGGTTAGATTTAACTAGTCACTCATCATGAAAGGGTTTTACAGATAATCTCAATTTCCTTTTAAAAATCATATTTTTGTTTTTCAAAATGTATATTTTTTTTAATCTTAATTTTTCTTTCAAAAATTTTAACAAAATATCATTTTTATTATCAAACTTTTCAAAAAAAAATTTAAAATACAAATTCTTAATTTTTATTTCCAAAATCTCAAAAAATTTCCCAAAATCTTTTTTTTTTCCTCAAAAAAAATTCAAAATGCTGATTTTTTTCTTCAAAAGCACCATTTTATTTTCTACTCTTCGATTTTCTTTTTCAAAATGATTTTTTTTTTTTTTTTTCAAAATCTCAATGTTTTTATAAATAACTTTCTTTTAATTTCAATTCTTTCGAACTTCTCCATTTTTTTCAAACTAGTCAATTTTTATCGAACTTCCTAATTTTATTTTATTTTATTGTTCAAAATACAAACTCATTTTCTTTTTCAAAATATTTTCATTTTTTAAAGTCATCAAAATTTTCACATTTTTAAAAAAATCTTTTTTATCTTCATTTTCAAGATATCATTTTTTTCCTCAAAATCAAATTACTTTTTTCAAAATTATCAACTTTATTACATTTTTTTTTCTCAAAAAATATATTTTTATTAAATCACACTTTTTCTTTTTCAAAATCTCAAATTTTCTCAAACATTGTTAAATTTTGTTAAACTTCTCAATATTCTTGTTCATTTGATATTACAAATCATTTAAATGTTAGTTTTAAATAATAAAAATTAGTAATAATTTCCTCTCATTTAATATAAAAACAAAATAAATAAATAAATAAAAGGAAAAAAACAAATGTAAGGCAAAAGTCATTTTACGACGGACCTTGATCCGTCGCCAAGTATTATTTTGGGCATAATTTAGCGACAGACCGAAATCCGTCGCAATCTCAAAGTGTGGCCGACTAAATATGATTTTAGCGACGGTTCTAGTCCGCCGCTAAATTCCGACTTTTCACCACTTAAAACAGATTTGGCGACGGATTAAATCCGTCGTTAAAGTAAGCCATTTTTGCGACGGACTAAATCCGTCGCAAATTTGCCATTTTGGCAGTGTGGTGCACATTCAATGTTCATTATTTCTTATATAGTGGTACGCTTGGGATTTGGATTTTTTTTTTTTTGACCATGCATAGAAGTGATCTATAAAATTATTGGACATGTGAATACACAACTCGACCTCATAAGAGTCTCCCATGAAGTCGACTTCATGGCGTCATTTCCGAATACTTGCATATATAGGGGAATTCTTACTTGCATACCCGCTTTCATGAGAACTTGTGAGAACTTTTTCAAATTCATCTCCCGTGATGTGAACACAAAATCTAAATGGTCCATGTGATGCAGCACCCCATGAAACCTCCAAGGCCCAACTTTCACCCCATGAAGGGTCCACTTCGATTTGATCGAAGAACCCCAAAAATGCCCAACAAGTTAACTTACTAAATCTGAATTTGCTCAATCAAATTGAAGGTCCACTCGATTGAATCGAAACTAGCCATTAACTAGTTGTTTTATATCCGTTGCTTCATTTCTCTATTTAAGAGAGCAATGAGGGATTTTTCTAGCTAGTTGATGGGAATTTGATAGGAGAGAATCCTTGTGCATCAAAGCTTTTTCCTCTTCCATTGATTCCTTGTCCCATTGAGTTCATGCCATCTTTTTGGCGTTAAAAAAGAAGAAGAAGAAGAAGAAGAAGAGTATTCAATGCTCCCATTGAATATGTTCTTGAATTTTAGCATTCTCTAAGTATTAGTCCCAATCCATATAAGTAAAACCTCATTGTCTAAGTTGCTTAGAATGCTTGGTAGATGGATCCATCTAGTTTTATATAAAACCCTAGCTTGAAAAAGGTTCATCTCCAAACCCTAGTCTTCCTATTACCTTGGCACACTTCGTTGGAAGATCTATCAAAGGTAATTGATCAAGGGAGCTTAAGAGAAGCTACACCAAGTCAAGGGGAGCTCCTTGTGCTAGGAATGAGGGATTTCTACAACACTACCCTAGGAGCTACCTATTGCTCCATTGAATTCACATCTACTTAGTGGAGTTAGAGGTAAGTTATACACCATACATTTTCATTAAGCAATCCAAGTGATAGATCCCCTAATCTTATTCAGAGTTATTTGGAATTGGTTTAGGAATTGGAGTTTTCCCTCAAAAACCCTAACCATATGTGCAAGTAGATCAGGTCATCTCCTTCTCAAGTGAGAATTGTTTGTTTCTTCTAAATTCCCTTTTATCAAACATTGATAGTCTCAATTAGTGAATCCATGATTTTATTAAGAATTCATATGTTATGAATGCTAGATTGATTTATTACTATAACCCTTATGTTATTTGTTATTGGGTGATAACATACTTGATGAAATGCCTGAATAATATGAAATTATAGTATTAGAATCCTTCTTTGTTACTTGTTAAGTTGATATGAAATTATAATATTAGAATCCTTCTTTATTGCTTGTTAAGTTGCATTTATATAAATCGGTGTGAATTGTCGTTTAAGATTTGTACATATATCCAATTGGCTTACCATAGTGTTTTGTGGATAAAGCACTGGTAACTGTTTGAGTAAGTGGATGGTCTGCCGTTGGTTGGCTATTATAGGCTCATTTGGTCGACTGAGGTGGAACACGGACGACCAACAATAGTTAGAACTTCGCTGAAGTTCCCTATGATTGATCAAATCAGTTTAATCCAGAGTTGATCATTCATATGCTTGATTGTTGAACAACAGTCTTTAGAATCCAGGATACCATGATTTCCATTGTATTGAAGTCACAATTATAATCATTGGTGTAATAAAAGTATCGTGGGTCGGGCAAGGTGATATGAGACACTGTGTCCAAGCTGTCAGCCTATGTTAGGTGATAAGGCCCACATAGTGTTCCGGTGAGCAGCATTAGAGGTGACAAGGCTATCATTCATTTTTTGGTTTTGGGTGACAAGCATATATTGTCATGCCCCAAACTCGGAAACCAGGCTCACAAAATTTCCGATCGCCGAATTCGGCGCCGACAGCCTCCGTAGTATCCCATTCTCGGCTTCCAGTGCCCATATGCCAGATTCCGATCCTGGGATCCTACAAGGAGGATTTTCAGTATGAATTTTTTTTTTTTTTTTGTAATGTAATGGAGCATAACCAAAAGCATAACCAAGTCACAAAACAACATCACCACATATCCACTATATCAAAAACTTTTAAGTACAATGCAGAAAGGGAAATACAAGGTGATCAAAAAGCTCCAAAAAGATCTGATACGCGCTCCTGCCTCAGCGCGGCTGCTGTCCAATGCTACCTGCACGCAACGGTCGTGCATAAGCTTACAAAAGCTTAGAGGGTGGTGTAAGTGTGTGTACAAGGCAAATGCCAAGTGTACAATATCAGAGTAATGCGGAAATATGCGGTAAGTCCATGAATACAACCAGAGCTATGTAATGTAAGGCATGAATGATATCGGCCATACCAAGGCCATGCGATGCGAAACATGAATGCTATCGGTCATACCGACGCAATGTAAGGCCTACGTAGCCGAATGCCATATGCGAGATGCAATACAAGCATGTCATTCCTCGTCATGTACACATATCAGTACAGTTCCTCTCTGGATATCACCGGGGTCTAATACACCTCACACTGACTGCCTCCTCCCGAGCTGCACAGTCAAGCAAGTGGAAGAGACCACACTATCCGCCTGACCAGTAGTCTGCCAATACCTACCCGGCTCGTCGATAGCGGACACATTTGCGAGCTGGTCAAACTCAGCTTAGCTTATAGCCCCCTCACTCAGGCGGATAAGGCCACACCCCCTTCCAACCGACCACGACACAGTGGGAGACGCGGCCTACTGGTATTCGGCACTCGGGCGCTCGTGTATCCACTCGGTCTAGACGTTGGAGCATCTCCTGGTACCAAAAAGGTTCTGGGACTCTCACCCAAGGACATCCTAAGTGCCCACAGTGCTAGAACAAAGTATTTCCGGTATCCGATACGGCCATCCACGATGTGCCTGTGGAGCCACGGCCCTGATGTCGCTAGGGCGTGCAGTGATCAAGTCACACATATGCGAGATGCATGAGTCACACCGTCAAATCATGCAGCAATCCATGCGCGTACAATGCGATAATGTGGGGCACTCCGCCTCATAAGGAGTCCCCTAAGTGGTCTACCCAATAGCGTATGCTATGCTCAGTCACTACTCATATCAAGCATACATATGATGCGTATGGGTATGAATCATGGAGCTATACTAAGTATGTTATAAAGTGATGAACTATCAACAAATGTGGGCCTACTAATGGGCCCTAGGGAGAGTTATAATGCGGACATTTAACCAACATTATTCTTACAACGTGGACGTCAAACCAACATTTCTCCCAAGGCATAACCTGTCATCAAACATTATTACACACACTATGGAGGAATCTCTCATTGCAATGGACCCTAAGGACATCCTGTTGGGCCTCGACCCATGGGCCTTATATTCATCAAATGGGCTGCATCATATGGGCCTTTTATAAATCAAGTGGGCCACATCAAGGGGCCTTATGTACATTGCAATGGGCCATATCCCACGGGCCTTTGAATACATCACAATGGGCCTTGTAACATGGGCCACAATTACATTGAATGGGCCTAAACACACGGACTATATATACATCAAGGTGGGTCTCAACAACGGGCCACAAATTCATCCCGATGGGCCTAATCACGTGGGCCTTACATGTATACCAAGGTGGGCCACACCAAAATACAAGTGGTAATGATAATTTCCACTATTAAAATCCCTAAGGCCCACCAACAAATGTATATATAATATAATATAATATAATATATAATATATACAATATAACATATATAATATAATATATATATAAATATATATATATAATATGATATATATATATGCATATATATAGATGATATAATATATATATATATATATATATATATATATATATATATACACACCACACGACACGCACGCACACGACACACACGCAGCACACACGTGCACCCCACCGTCCCTGGACAGTGGGGAAACAAACACATTACAGAGGGTTCCCACCGTCCGCCTGGACGGTGGGATTAAAACGCATACATCACTGTGGGCTCCACGTGGGGCCCACCATGTTGCTTATAAGCCATCCAAACCGTTCATGAGGTCACGCAAACCTGGATGAAGGGGAAAAATAAATTTCGTACAAATCCCAAAATTCCTGTGGGGCCAGGAAGGGATTCAATGGTAGAGTTCAATTCACACTGTTTCTGGCGATGTGGGCCACCCGAGCGTTGGATCTGACTGATTTTTGGAGGGGACCCACCTCAGGGGGTGGTCCACCTCATGGACGGTGTGGATACAACATATACATCATGGTGGGGCCCACGGCTGAGGGCCGTGGAGCCCTGGCGTCCGCCCGCTGCACGCGCAGGCGCGGCCTGCGCCTCTGGCGCTGTCAGCGGCAGCAGCGCTGCTGCTGCCCCTTTTTTTTTTTTTTTTTTTTTGTAAATGGGGCCCTTCGATTCATAATCCAGACCACCCATTATGTGTGTCCCACTTGTCTGGCCGTCCAGACCAAGTTTCAGCTACATCCAAACTCCAGGTGGGTCCCACCAAGTACTTTTATATGTTCAGCCGTGTCTTTACATGGTTTTAGAGGGTATGGCCCACCCGGTGATCAGATCACCTTGCCATTTTGGCTCAACGCCTAAAATGAGGTGAAAAAGGGGATGGACGGCTTGGATTGAATATATACATCAAGGTGGGTCCTATACAGGTGACCCACTTCCAATGCCTTAGAAAAGGCTGTTTTTTTTTTTATTTCAAACGTCCAGAGAGTCCCTGGACTCTCTTTCCTTTATTTTTTTTTGTGTTTGGGCGGGCAATGCACCTAAGGTGGGCCCTTTATAGGTGGGCCACATATGGTGAGGTGGTGTGGTTACCATATATATGTAAAGTGGGCCCCACCTTTAGATGGTTTGGATTCCAATGCATGCTCCTTTGTGGGGTCCATCCAAGTGGGGCCACACAACTATATCATCACAAGAAAGAAAAATGTAAAGAGAGAGGGAGAGAGAAAAAGAGTGGGACACACGTGTGATGGAGGGACCCCGACACTATGGGCCCTCCCTTGCATTTAACCGTACATCAAATGAAAATCAAGTGGGCCATCGGCCACATCTTAGGGTCTCAAGTGAGATCCATACCATTGATCGGTAGGTCCCACTTGGCCCACCTAAGAAAGCAAGAAAACTACCCTATCAAAGCACCCACCGGTTGATCTCTTTGGTCCGTTGGAAAGCCTATCTCCTTGTGCTTCACTTTGATGGTGGTGATGAAAAATTAAGGGCTAGGATGAGAGGTTTTGGGAAGGGAAAGGTGGGCCACACAAGGTCATTTTTTTTCCATGGAAGGCTTGGACGTGGGAGCTCTCTTTGCTCTTGGTGTTGCTTTGAAAATGAATGAATGAGAATTAAAGGAGAGGGAGGGAGAGATAAGAGAGAGGGAGAGTAGCTTAGGTAGGCAATGATGACTTGTAAGAGAGGGTGGCTAGCATTAAATGCTTGTAAGAGGGCTAGGGGTGTAGGGTGGCTATAGCTTAGGCTAGGGGTGTAGGGTGGCTATAGCTTAGGCTAGGGGTGTAGGGTGGCTATAGCTTAGGGTGATGTCATCCATCACCCTCATAATTACCTAGGGATTGGTGCCACATGGGATGGGTGGGTCCCGCAATGTGCGGTCCACGGTTATTATAATATATGGTCCGCATCTTATGATCTAAGCGTCGGATTGGCGCATGAGACGCGGCGTTAGAACCGCAGCGACGGTGCGGTCGCACTGATACAGGTCTCGGATTAAACCAACTCGAATCTAAAGGATACGACTTACGATCGATCGCAACGTCAATTATCGGTCACGGACTGCCGGACTTCGACGGAAAGGATCGCAGGATTCATCGGAACAGTACGAACTAGGATACGGGTTTTACATATATTAAGTTGATTTAGTTTTCAATGACAAGCCCTTACCATGTTGTTTAATTTTAGGGTGACAAGCCCTTGTTGAGGGTCAAATATTGCATATTAGACCCCAGTTATCACATGGTTTTACAAACATGATAATGTTTAATGTCCTATTTTAATTGTGTTTATGTTACAAGGTGAATTTAGGAAGCTTGGACTGAAAAGGGTATCAAAAGCATGGATTTAAAGATAAAAATAATCAAGGCATGGGATGGACCCTGGGGGACCGAGATCAAAGAATTTACAAACCAGAGATCCGAGAAAATCAAGCAATCACACTAACGAGGCCTGAAAATCTTCGAGAATGCAAGATCACAAGGTTCCTATCATCCGTTCGACTCAAAACTTTATATTTGGCCTGAGGACGTTAAATTAACCGTACACATCAAATTTCATCCTTTGGATCCTTGTTGAAGTGGTCCAACGAACAGATCAACCCATAAATCATCAATCTCAGGCCCACCAGATATCTAGATACACTTCAATTTTGGTCTCGACCCCTTAAATGGGGTGACAAAATGGATGGACGGAATGGATTTCTCACAAGCATCATAGTGGACCCCACAGGGGGCGTGCGAGTGCACAAGAGGTGCACTCCCGCACCGCACCAAACCCAAGAGATGGGTTAGCACATGTTGACCCGACTCCTCTCATGCAAAATGCCTAGTGAGCAGGCGCTATCATGCCAGGCGTGATTAGTGGGCCTCCGTGATTGTCCCATTGGAAGATTTGAACTGTCCATTCGCCCCGAGGGGTGGCCACGACCTCATCCATGCTCTTCTCTTGGTCCCACGCAGGTGTACACACATAAATCGCTAGAAAATGCATGATGAATGGTGGAAAGATTTGATACAATGGGCCGCACAAAACTTGACCAAAATCACTCATTTTCGATTGAAATTTTGCCAAGAATCCAATGAACGGGATGGATTTCATTGAAAACATCACTGTGGGGCCCACCGAACACGTCAGAGCAGAAAAGAAAGCAGATTACACACGTCCAATTTTTTCAAACATTGTGGGGAGTTGTGGGCCATTGATCGTGGTCGAATGTAAGATCCAGGCCGTTCAGAAGAGAGAGAGAGAGAGAGAGAGAGAGAGAGAGAGAGAGAGAGAGAGAGAGAGAGAGAGAGAGAAGAGGGCCAAGACCATCACCATGAAGGCCAAACAGAGGATGGGATGGTCGTTGTCCTAAAAATCTACACCAAACACAACTCTATTTGCGTTTTCTTAGCTATGCGTGCGTAAGGTTTCACAGAGATGCATAAAAGCTCTCCACTAACCGACTCTAGCCACCGCCTTACCTTGTGCTATAGAAGAGAGATTTGGACGTGGAGAGGCATCCTTAGCCGTGAGGGCAGATCCCAATGCAGTCGTGGAGGCGTGGTGAGAAGAAAAGGAGGAGAAAGTGAAGAACGTGGAGGAAGAGAGAGAGAGAGAGAGAGAGAGAGTGTGTGTGTGTGTTTGTGTTTGTGTGTGTGTGTGCGTGTGTGTGTGGGCGCTGGCTGGCCTCTTCCTTCTTCATCCTTTGTTATCCTTCCTCTTTGGTTTTCTTTCTTCCTCCCTTATGTTTTTAAGAGTTTAGTATGATCATGATTGTGGTTGGCTACACCACTTAGCTAGGGCTAAGAGGTAAAACTTGTAGCGTGATGGGGTGTTCCTATGGTTTTTTATTCATGTTTACGTTGAACCAACTTTGATTCTAGTTTGATTTTAAGGAATGCTTTTAGTTTTTAATGGTTTGTTGTGACTCAAATTACAATGGATCTGCGATAGCTTTGAGCATATTCTTTGCATTAGTATGATTATGAAATTAGGAACCCTGTTGTTCACCATTGTCTCCTGGGCATGGGTGGATGATGGAACCCTTCCTAACATTCATAATCATCTTAGATTAGTTGTGGATTGGTTACATTCTGTTGTTCGTCATTTCTCATGGCATGGCCTTGTGATGGAATCCATTCTAATTCACATCCTTCCTATCTCTTGGAAACTAGATCAAAGGAAGTTCATAGTTGATTTTTAATGTTATATATTCCAACTTGTGTTCTTGAATCAAGCATAGATTGCCCTGATCTCTACAAGTGGATCCTTGGAATCCCTAGTTTCCCACCTTTGAATTTTACAAGTTTTAGTCTAATATTTCACCATTATTTCTCTTAAAATTCCTTAATTTAGATTACATGTTCACCTAGTTCTACTTCAAGTTACTTTCAAAATACGTACAAGGTTCAGTCCCTGTGGATTCGACCTTGGTCTTACCGAGATTATTACTACATCGTGACCCTACACTTGGGGTTGTGAACAAGTTTTTGGTGTCGTTGCCGAGGACTAACGGTTGCGTTTTTCTGAGATTAACTAGTTTTAGAATTAGGTTAAGATTAGGGTTTTTCTAGTTTTTAATTCTAGGTTCAAGTTTTTCTATTTTATTTCTAAAAACTAACCTAACTTTCTTGTTTTGTAGGATCTTGACATATACTTTCTAAATTAGTAATTTCTTTCTAATTTCTCTAATTTTTCTATTTTTAGGATTAGGTTTTATTTTCTATTTTTAGAAACTTTCTAATTCTAGGATTTTTTTCCTTTTTTAGAAACTAACTCCTCTTTTTTTTTTTTAGAAACTTTCTAATTTTAGATTTTTTTTTTTATTTTTTTTAGAAACTAACTTGTTTTGTAGGTTTTTAACATAGGAACTTCTAATTTAGTAACATCCTTCTAATTTTTTACTGTCCATATTTACTGTAGAATTTTTTAGTATTAGGATTAGGGTTTCACCATGTATATGCACAAGTGGGAACGTCAATATGCTGAGATGACTTTTGAGAATGCGAAAAAGTATGAAGGGATGTGTGATGATTATGATAGAAATCAACATATGTTTTAAAACTTTTCTGAAACCATCATTGAGAACCGACTAAAGTATAATACTCCACCGGTTAAGAAGTCCTTACGTGATCATATGCGGGTGAATAATTACACCCCACAGATTAAGAAAACAGTGTGTGAATGTTGGGGTTGTCGGACTTATCGGAGTGAAAATTATAATCAACCAACAAACAAGACAAAAATAATGCGAGATTATATTATGGCTGATAATTTGTATCAATAACCATCATTTTCTCTCACCTATGATCAGTAGACACATCGACGTTGGAAAGATGAATCAACAACATGTTATAATGATTATTATCTTCGATCTCCTACCTTTGAGATCTCATTTAAAATGATCTAAGAGAATTCATATCAGAGTCACATAGACTATCTTGCAGAAATTAGAAAAAAGTAGGCAGCACTTAATTTGCACATTGATAAGATAGTGGAGGCTCGTTCGTCCTACCTACAACTCAACCCAGAAACACAATGTGAGGAAAGTGATCCTAACTCGCTTTTGGTGAACTCTGAAATTTTGAATGAAGAGTTGGATTGTACTAATGAGCATACGATTCAATTTCTCGATGAGTCGATCTCGATGACGGTTCAAAGAATGATCAAGAGATGTAGGTGTCTTTCAAATATAATGATGATTACATACTTCACTCACATGGCACACTTAGTTTCAATGATGAGGGAGAGGTTAGTTTATTCGAACCTCAACCCAATTTAGAAATAGAATGTGAGGAATATGATCCCATCCCAAGTGTGTACTGTACGAAATTAGATGATGATAAGTATTGGGACGAGATTCATGAGAGCACAGCCCAAGATTCACTGGAATCAACTTCAAGTTTGGCCCATATCAATGATCATGAGGTGCACAAAGTGATCGGTCATAATGATCTACTCCACTGATCTTACATATCTGATTTAAATGTGGAGGATAAGCCCCTTATGACCGACTCTTCTAACTCTTGTGAGACATGCTTGGACTACTCCCCTAAATTGAATGATGATATGATTCGAGAGGGACGAGTTGTTCGATATGACTCTAGAATTTGAAATCACCCAGTTAAGGCCACTATCTGAGCTGTACACTTTAGACGATTCAATGCATATACTGATTAGCTTCAATGAACAGAGTGTTCACATCAATGCTTCCCCTATTGATTTTCAATCTGTCTGTGCAAGACAAGAGCAAGAGAACATGCTTCCTTCCATTTTCAAAGACGATGGAATCCTTAGGCAGATCATCACACACTTCAATGAGGAAAATGAATCACTCTCAGCTGAATTTCTTGACTCTTTAGATGATTGCTTGGGACACTTTGTAGATTCAAATGATCCCATGATAAAAGACATAGTAAATGTCTCGCAAAATAATATTTTGGTAGTTATCACAGACAGAGAGAACCCTTATTCTGAAGCCCCTTCTTCCCCAGATCCTAAATGTTTACCATTAAGGGAGGAGAAGCTAAGAATTTTTCTGAACTTTATCTACTTGTAGTCTCTAATTCATCATGGAATACTAACTCTGAAACTTTCTCTGTCACCGGTGAATCATATATACTTTGGATACCTCAGGCTATTCCACGATAATTTTTTGATGAGGTCCATAAATTTCTCTAGAAATTCATGCTCCAAGGCATCTAAGCCTATTGCAAAAAGGGCTTTTGGATGATCTTGTTGAGAAACCTGCTAAGAAATTTATCAAGATATATATTGGCCTAAGGAGGAACCTTGCGGCATGACTGAGTAGCTTTTCCCCTGCTTTCATAGGACTAGGGTAGTTTGTTTTTTGTTGTTCTACGATAGTCGGCTTTATGTCGTTAGGATATTTTGCATTCCAGTTGTTCTAAGATAGTTTGGTTTTTGTTGGTTAACTCTTGTGCTGACCTGTTTTCGCACTGAGATCTCTTTGGAAAAAGTCACTTAACTCCGTCATCGGGTACTATCTTTCCATCACTTCTCCTTTACTTTCATTGTCCCATGTGCATTGCATGCTTATATCTTTTACATTGAGGGACAATGTAGATTTTAGGTTGGGGATGGGAGATTAGGTTATCTAATTAGTACTTTCTTGGTTTTGAGGAAAAAGTGTGGAAGATTTTTAAAAATTTTCTGAAAATTCTTGTGAATTCGAAGTGATTTTGAAGGCCATCTTTGATTTAGAAGTATAAGATATAGAATGTTGATAATGTATGACTCTTGGATTCAGTTATCTGTTAAATATCACAGTTAAGTTCAAATTATTAATTCATGATTCGAAGTTTTAAACATTGATTGAGTCATGATTTCACATGTCACATCTCGCTTACACATTAAGGTTTTAATTTGATATGGAATTGTTAACTTGGTGATCATTAAGTATGGAAGGAACCAACCTAGGGAATTTTTCCATCATATTCATTGAAAAAAAAAAACTAGCTAAAAAATAGTTGTGTTCGCAAACAACTACCTGTTAACGATCTTTAAAAAGGTTGACATAGTGTGAAGTCATCAATGGAAAAATCAAAAGTTGGAAGAGTAAAGGCTGAACTGTAAGGCAAGTTTCGGTTTAGGTTTGGTTATCCAGAATGTTCTTTTTGGTTACCAATGATATCATGAAAATTGAGAATTGGACCTTTAATTGTGATAAGTCGAGGTTGCATTATACACCCATGGAACTCAATGTTTAGAATTGTTTAATCAATGGATTAATACTTTGAACATGACCATGAAATTTATTGTGCACTTATGTAACGCCCCAAAATCGAAGGTCGAGCAGAAGCTCAACTCTCGAGTTCCAACGCATCACTTATGCAACATAGATAATGATGAATGAATGTTGTCCAAATTAGTACATTAATCATGAGTGAGATTATACCAAGACAGCATATCATACTCCAGAAAGAATTAAGTTAAGCAAGTTGAAGACTGTGATAGATTTATAAAGTATGTAAGTGGTTATAAACTCCCAGAGTATGATCATGTCATCAGGCTAAATATATACATGTTTATTCCAAAATATAAAAAATGACAAAGTGTAATGTCCAAATAATTCGTATCCCTGTAATCCCGTCGATCAGTATATGGATCTACATAGACCCGCTTGATAGTTGCATATAGGAGAATTCCTCCTCATCGTCGTAGAAGTCAGGCTCCGCTTCATAAGCATCGCCATAATTTGCGGCTAAAACAGAGTCTAGTTGGTGTTTTAAAACACCGTCCCAGCGTGGGAGTGAGTGATCAACTCATGGTACTATAAGGTAAAGGTTAACATGTTATCAATTCAATCAAGCAGTAATGATAAAGCAATACAACACTCATGTCCTAAGTACTCTTGTTAATGTAGGAATGATATGTTTTAATAATGCATGCCCTCGCCTGCACTCTCTCAGCAACACCATCTGACGGCCGCACATGCTACTCCCACTGTGCTCTTCCATGCCAAAGGCACATGCAATGCGGTGCATGGTCGTGTTAGCCGAGTTCTTGATTAGGCTTATTCATACAGTAGATTCGGGAAGCTAAGGTACCTCCCTTTATATCATTTACCCAAACGATGATCCATCTAGGGTCGTCAATCCTAGTTAATCACATACGATAGGCAAGTTATAGGGCAGCATCACTCCTAATTTAAAAGTAGTGGATAGGCAAGTTCAGGTCGCTCGGGACGCTCGTCACCTCAGCATAGGCCTAGTTTATACTCGAGGTCACTACGAGAAGACTCGTCACCTTAGCATAGGTCGACAACTCGAATACAGTGTCGTCCCATACCACCATATTTGACTCACGAGTTTGGGTTGCTCACTGGACACTACGGGGAGGCTCGTCACCCCAGCGTAGGTCAACAGCTCGACCACGGTGTCCCATACCACCATGCCTGGCTCATGAGTCTTAGTGGATCGTGGTACCAAGGTTGAAACGGGCTTTACATTGGTAAGTGGTACCTTAGATTCAAGCAGTAGCGTCCATACATGGTAAACACATAATAGGCCAATCGAGTTATTTGACAAGTTCGATTAGCACGAGCGCACGCTAAATTAATCGACATGGAGCATGTAAGCACTTCGCGTGGCCTAACCACTGTCGACAATCATCGTACGACTCGGATTCGTCGAACGTATCTAACGTGGTGAATCTAGTTCGACCACTCAACCGGGAACCGTTACCGATTGCCTGGACACATAGTAGTCCCAATCATACTCAATTACAATAGGTAATCACATATGTTAAGCATAACATCATTTAACAAATAATTTAAAAATAAATCTCATTTGAGCATTTTATCAAACACATTAACACGTTATTATACACATACATTTCATCCATAAATCACGTAGTAGCAAGATAAGTTACATGAAAGAAACTGTAACTATAGATAAGGAAATTGAGAATCCTATCTTAACACCCTTATTAAATACATTTCAACAAGCAATTTCTCATTCAGATATTTTATCAAACACTTAGACTACACATCTCAACATACATGTACCAAATTAGTTATAACATATATTGTGGCAAATCCTTTCATAGAGGAGTTATCATAGGTACAACAAACATAAATCTAGATTAATAGTCATGGGAAGCATAAATTATAATTTCCTATTAATTCAAACATTTCAACAAACACATGGAATGCATTTTAGTGTACAACCTAATTTACACACATGATATATCGAAAACGTCGTAACTAAGATCATATGGCAGCAATCAACTCAGACATAAATCATTGCTGAAATTAAAAGCCTTGAAAACCATAACCTAAATGTTATAGTCAGCACCTTTCGTTGGTACGCTCGTTACGAACTCGGTTCGTATACTACGTCTCCATTTACAGCACAACGACTACCTAAATCATGAAATAGGTTAGTTATTCCACTGACTTATCTATTTGGATTCCAAAAACATATTAGGGTTATGATTTCTTACCCAAAAATGGATTTGGATTCGACGCGTAGTGACACGGGAGAGATGATTCGGCACGTGGAGTGGTGGGAGTGAATCCCAGCAACAAACCACAGCTCTCTCACACTTCTCCTCACTCTTTCCTCCTCTTTTCTTCTTCTCTCTCCTAGGGTTAGAGAATTCGTTTGGAATGAGAGAGAGGTGGGTTAAGGTCCTTATATAGGCCCAGAATTGGTGTCAATGGCCCCAAGGCCATGGTATACTTAGGGTATAGCCAAAGGATGGCTGTTTCGGGCCAACGAAGCTCATCTGGAGGTCCATTACCTACATACGGTCTGGGAAAAGTTCCTTGACAATGGATCTATGCCAGGTTAAGATTTCGGTCCGATCGGATTAGCGGATTGATCGTGGAGGACCCGTTTCAGTTCAACGGTCATCGTCACTTAATCAGGGCCACAAGCATACCAATGGGTGTAGGAAATTTTCCTGATCCAAGGGTGTAGTTGGGTCAGAATCTGACGGTCTAAAACCTTCAATTTGGCCTGCAAGCGAACGACCCAATTCACTTAAGTTTGAGTTCATTTTTTGAAGATATTCGTGTTTCTCACACACTTCGCTCCAGGTTCAAGTTGTGCATTTCTAAATATTATTTGGACTCGATTCTCGCGATGGTTGTCAAGCCCAGTAAGGTGGTCCTAACCTTATAGTTTCGCGGTCATCGAACTTTCGACGCATAGTCCAGGTCCGATACGGAGTTTCAATGTGCTCCCGAGAGCAACTGGGTTTTGAGATTGATCCTAGGTTTCTACGTAATGTTGGGTTAGCGATTGTAATGGTTTTGGGTCATGCAGTTCGTATAGAAAGTGGTTCAAGCTAATTCTACTAATTATACAGTTTAGTACTTAATTAATTTTCGTTTAATTTCTACAGAATTTGGTCCTTAGTGATTTCAGCCTGAGGTGATACTCGGGTCTTTGTACAGATTTTTCCAAAACGTTACAGCTTGAGTTTAGGAGAAGTTAATGCCTAACATTGATGTATCTTGGAATTCTATTGCTTTTCAAAACTCACTCGAGTTTATAGAAATTATTTTGTGGTTCTCAACTTGTTTTTTTTTGCATACTTTCCTCAGGACTAGCAAAATGCTGGTTGGGGATTGTGTTGAGAGTCAAATATTGCATATTAGACTCCAGTTGTCACATGGTTTTACAAACATAATAATGTTTAACGTCCTATTTTAATCGTGTTTGTGTTGCAAGGTGAATTTAGGAAGCTTGGATTAAAAAAGGTATTAAAAGCATGAATTTAATGTTTAAAAATCACCAAGGCAAGGGACGGACCCCATGAGACTTAGATTGAATAATTTACATACCAGAGATCTGAGAAAATCAAGCAATTCACACTAACGATGCTTGAAAATCGTCCAGAATGCAAGATCATAGGGTTCCCACCAACCGTTCGGCTCGAAACTTTATATATGGCCTGATGACCATAAATTAACTGTACATGTAAAATTTCATCCATTAGATCCTTGTGGAAGTGGCCCAACGGACAGATCAACCCATAAATCATCAATCTGGGGCCCACCGGATATCTGGATAAGCTTCAATTTTGGTCTCAACCCCTTAAATGCGGTGACAAAAATGGATGGACGGAGCGGATTTCTCGCAAGCATCATAGTGGACCCCATAAGGGGCGTGTGAGTACATAAGCGGTGCACTCCCGCATCGCACCAAACTCAAGAGACGGGTTAGCGCATGCTGACCCGACTCCTCACGCGCAAAACGCCCAGCGTGCATTTGTTATCACACTGGGCCACCGTGATCGTCCCATTGGACGATCTGAACCATCCATTCGCCTCGGGGGGTGGCCACAACCTCATCCATGCTCTTCTCTTGGTCTCATGCAAGTGTACATGTGTAAATCTCCAGAAAACACGGGATAAACAGCGGGAAGATTTGATACAGTGGGTTGCACCAAACTCGACTAAAACCACTCCTTTCCGATTGAAATTTTGTCAGTAATCCAATAAATGGGGTGGATTTCACCGAAAACATGACTGTGGGGCCCACCGAACACGTCAGTGCATAAAAGAAGCCAGATTACGCATGTTCGATTTTTTCAGACGTTGCAGGGAGTTGTGGACCACTGATCGTGGTCGGATGCAAGATCTAGACCTTCCAGAAGAGAGAGAAGAGGGCCAAGACCATCACCATGAAGGCCAAACAGAGGATGGGATGGTCGTTGTCCCAAAATTCTACACCAAACGCAACTCTATTTTCATTTTCTTTGCTGCACATGCATAAGGTTTCGCAAAGCTGCGTAAAAGCTCTCCACCAACCGACTCTAGCCACTGCCTTACCTTGTGCTATAAAAGAGAGAGAGATTTGGACGTGGAGAGGCATCCTTAGCCATGGGGGCAGATCCCAGTGCAGCAGTGGAGGCGTGGTGAGAAATAAAAGAGGAGAAAGTGAAGAACGTGGAGGAAGAGAGAAGAGAGAGAGAGAGAGAGAGAGAGAGAGAGAGAGAGAGAGAGAGAGAGAGAGAGAGGGCACTGGCTGACCTCTTCTTCATCCTTTGTTATCCTTCCTCTTTGGTTTTCTTTCTTCATCCCTTATGTTTTTAAGAGTTTAGCATAATCATGATTGTGGTTGGCTAAGCCTCTTAATTAGGGCTAAGAGGTAAAGCTTGTAGAGTGATGGGGTGTTCCTATGGTTTTTGATTCATGTCTACGTTGAACCAACTTTGATTCTAGTTTGATTTTAAGGAATTAATGCTTTCAGTTTTTAATGGTTTGTATGACTTAAATTACAATGGATCTACGATAGCTTTGAGCATGTTCTTTGCATTAGTATGATTATGAAATTAGGAACCTTGTTGTTCACTATCGTCTCCTGGGCATGGTTGGATGGTGGAACCCTTCCTAACGTTCATAATCATCTTCGATTGGTTGTGGATTGGTTACATTCTGTTGTTTGCCATCATCTCATGGGCATGGCCTTGTAATGGAATCCTGTAACACCCCGTACTTTACATTACTCGGGTGTTACCATGAAAACCTAACTTAATGAATACACAAACCCGACTCATTTGGGTGTTCACTTCGTTCTAACATAAATCAGATCATTAGGAACCATCTTCATCCCTAAACTGAGCCATCTAACCATTAATTTACAAGAAGGACTATCACATCATCAAAGAATTCACATCGAAGTACAAAAGGCCTAATTTTAGGAACCCAATAGAGATAAAACATCAATTGAAACTTTGTTAGATTGACGAAGCCATGCGAACTTAATTTTGGGAACCAGGTCGTCAGATCTACCATCCATTAATTAGTGACATATAAGTAGATAAAATCCCCACCCTAATCTAACAAATGGACTATTCAATCCCATATTAGCCATTAAATTTGTATAATTAGTCCTAAATCCTAAATCATCGAGAAATTTGTTTATGAAATGATTCGACCATAGGAGTTTCACAAGTTGTGGATTAACCATAAACATAGGGATCGTGACCATCTAGCTCTGAACTGAACCATTAAAAACTCACACAGATAGACTTTAGAATCCCTAGGACCATTAATAATCAAATGAAGCTAATCTAATCGTCAGATTGATGGAAATCAACACGACAAGAACACAATTCCTTGATATGGCCTACTTGAATTTCTGATTTTCCTTATCTTGGGCCGGATACCATTTCAGAGACTGAAAAATCCACTAGACGGAGTAGATTTCTCAAACATCTACGTGGGCCCCACACTTAAGGGTGCGTGTGCACAAACTGTGCACAACAGCAGTGCATCGAACCAGGGAACCCGGTCAAAGTTGCTTTGACCCGACAACCTCCAAAAGAAAGAGAAAATCTCTCTTTTTCACGTTTTTCCCACCCGTGGGGCATTTAAACGAGTAGCAGCAGCTGACATCGTCTATGGCCCACACCAGGTCTCAGATCGATGATCCGAACCACCCATTTCCTTCATTTGGGACCGTTGACTGAAACCATAACCGGATTTCCGGTTACAGAGCACACACGTGCACACGAACAAAGGAACAACCGACCTATTCGAAGGCTCGTAAAACTCCACACATCCCTGCTTTGCTGGCAAATCCAATCAGCCGGGATTTTCCGAAAATCCAGCAACATGGAGCGTATAGTCCAACTCACCATCCCATTTAGGAAAATACTTCCACCATCAGCCAAAGTGCAGAAGGAATCTTTCCATTCCGAGAGCTGGCGAAATCCTAGCCATTCCCCAACTTATAAAAACCTCTCTTGGGCAGATCTCGGACGTTGATGTTAGGGTGCTAGAGATCTCGTAACTTGCTGAGAAGTCGCTGATAAAATGACGAGAAGTTGAAGCGGCGCAACGATTTTCGGATACGGCAAGTCGTCTTAATCAACGACTCCCCTTACACAGTTAGCTGGACCACACATGCTTCCTTAACAACATCCAAACCTGCTGAATGCACCAGATTGATAGATCAACCGACCACTGTAAAAATGACATGATCAGCTGATCATCCTCTCCAATCTGACCAGAAAACCCACCTTCTATAGAACCAACCCTTTCACACATCCAAGCCATTCATCGTATGGCCCACCCCACCTAAAGTCCACCAGGGACAATCACACAACCCCATGCATACGATTTGATCATTGCAAAGACCTGATGATGAGTTTTCTCTCGGCATCCATATAACTAAACAGACGCTAATCACCATGATTTTCCATAGAAAGATCTAGAAATAGAAAGGCTATATATAGCCGGGAATTAGGGCGCCTTTCAAGGAGACTAAAGAAAGAGAGGGGAAAGAGATAGAGAGAGTGAGAGAGCGCAGCCGAGCGAGTTGCAGGCCTGGTAGCAACTCGATTCAGCTCGGGTTGTTCATTTGCTGAGATAGGACCTTGAGAGAGAGGAAGAAGATAGTAAGAGGGAGTGAAGAAGGGAGATATAGAGAGAGGGTAAGTGGGTTGGCTGTGGGAACGAGTTGCAGATCATGTTGCAACTTGACTCAGCCACACCAGATAGTAAGTCAGTCGGTCTGACTCATGCCCCTGATGAGAGAGAGAGAGAGAGAGAGAGAGAGAGAGAGAGAGAGAGAGAGAGAGAGAGAGAGAGAGAGAGAGAGAGAGAGAGAGAGAGAGAGAGTGGGAACCAGCTGTTGGAACGAGTTTCCAGCAGCTCAACTCAATGATTTCACGTCAACTCGGCCCTGTAGAAGACGAGTCAGAACCAAGTGTGTTAGCTCCGCTCCAACTCGCTGCATCCAGACCTTTTTCGGCGTTCAAGCAACGCCCCTGATCAGGTACCATGTTTATCTCCCTCTCTGTTGTTGAAGAATATCACCTACCCGACCAACTGAGTTCACAGTCACCCCAACTCGATCTCATGTCAAGTGACTCGGATCCGCATTTTGGGGTGAAAACCCCAATCTGAATCCATGGTGGAAATTGGGTTGCCTCGAGCAAGGATTAATACCCCGAACCGATCTTAGATACCGTCACAAGCGCCCCACGCTACTAGTCTAAAGAACTGACTAGGTCAGGTCACTACTGAGTCAGTGACTCAGTTTCATTTCAGGTGGATATACCCTGACTCAATTGGGTCTGGAAAAAAAACTTGTCCCAGGGGACTTAGAACCCAGTCAAGGCCGATCCAGATTTGCCATTTAAGGGCTGACTCAGCCGATTTCTCAACTGAGTCAACCCTACACTCAGTGGCAGGTTGACTCGTCCAATTTCCCAACTGAGTCGACTTGGTTATGACTCACTGATACCTAGTGACACTCTATTCAGGTACTACCTGAAGTTGATAGCCTTGAAGGACATCCTCTCCTTCAATCAGTCCAAACCGGTAAGTAGAAGTTATATTCTATTTAACTGTTAAGCTACATGTGAGTTGAGATTAGAAGTTAGAACTTACATTTGATTGGATTTTAGGATCATCACACTCACTTCATACGAACATTACAAATCAGAGAAAATACCCCAAGGTGAGGGATATCCCACATGGCTTCATCATTTCATGGAATTCTAAATAGTTGTAGAAAGATATTATAATCGGGCAAATAGTAGCTGTGTTCCTTTAACTTTGAATTGACATGAATAAATATGTGGGAATGCTCTAAATTAAGTTACTCTAATCCATCTCATAAGGGTTGTTGCACATTCATTATGCCACATTTGAAATTACTTAAGTACATATATACATTTCTAATTGCATTAAATGTAAGAATTCTTGCTTCCACAACAATGATAAGCTTGCTCCATTTCTCATTATATGGGTTAGAATTGTTATAATTTGATACTAATGAAGTCTTAGAATAATACGAATAGTAAGTAACTCTTTAGTTTCCATATGGATGTGATGAACATGAGTTAGTATATCAAATTCCATTACTCAAGCCCCACAGTTGATAGCTATGAAGTTGGAATTTATCATTATGTTCTCTATAATATTTTAATAATGGCTTGATTTTGGACATAGTCCTACTAGTAATGACAAGGGTCATGATATTCCATTTCATCCTATTTTACAAACTAAAGTTATGTATGGAATGTTATCTTTCATGAGAAATGTTGAATAGACTTGTTAACAATTTAATATGCTTGAAATGTAATAATTGTGGGCCTTCCTTTGGACCTTGAGAATGTAAATGAATTTATATTAAATCCACGTGTGGACGGTTGATATACTATTAAAAGACCATGTGCTTGAACCACATTTATGAATGTAATCCTGTGAATCTTATGGTGTACATGAGTATCATGGTGCATGGCATACACACATGTCATATGAGTTTTTCCGAGTGCTCAATGTAAGCCACACTCTGATTGAATTCCTAAAGGTTCTATCACTTTAGTTAAACTCACAGAGCATGTGCATTTGTGTCACTTTGGGCGCTCTTTCTTTACATGAGGCTTTTCCGGGATTGGACACTCCTCGGGCGTACCCCGTGTATTTTTCCAGGAGACATCCTTGGGCGTACTCACCTACATGGTCTTTTCCGGGTGGCTAGTTCTCCTTGGGCACACCTTTGGAGTATTTTTCCGGGTGACTAGTTCTCCTTGGGTGACCCCTTTATTTTGACAGCTGGATGTGCATCCCCAAACTGTGACTTGAGCATACATTCATATATCCATATATTTACATTCGAGTTTATATTATCTTCATTATGATTGAATATGTTTGGGTTAAACTATTTTGAATGAATTGATATGCATGAATCCTTGTGGGAAATTTTCACTGAGTTTTCACTTACCCAATCATGCGGTTGCACCAAATAGACACAGGTATGATGAACAGGTGTAGGCCCCTATGACGGGATTCCAGGGATGGCTAAGGTGGAGTTTGGCAAAGAGAGCCTTCATACCAATGTAGTTGAGTCGTGGAGCTCAACTGATAGTCTAAGATTTTCAAAATTGTAGACGTGTTTCACTTGAATTGTAATAAAAATTTCCCTTTTGAGGGATTTTATTTTGTTGTCACTTACTTGTATTGAAATGCTCTGTTGTCACTTATGATCTTCTCAGTTTATGCAATAGTTGCCTTTCTTCATGTTATAAAATTTGCTGTTGTTTGATGTATGTTAGTCTACTTCATAACGTAATGGTCGGGTTCTCAATGAGAAGCGACTATCCTCAGGTTTTGAGAACCAGGGTGTTACAAATCAATTCTAATTCACATCATTCTCACCTCTTGGAAACTAGATCAAAGGAAGTTCATAGTTGATTTTTAATGTTATATCTTCCAACTGGATGAAGATAGGACTCTGACCTCAGTTATGTTCTTAAATCAAGCATAGATTGCCCTGATCTCTACAAGTGGATCCTTGGAATCCCTAGTTTCCCACCTTTAAATTTTACAAGTTTTAGTCTAATATTTCACTATTACTTCTCTTAAAATTCCTTGATTTAGATTACATCTTCGCCTAGTTCTACTTCAAGTTACTTTCAGAATACGTATAAGGTTCAGTCCCTGTGGATTCAACCTCGGTCTTACTGAGATTATTACTATATTGCAACCCTACACTTGGGGTTGTGAACCGCCCTTAACATATTGCTAAATTTTGGGTGACGAGCTCGTACCTTTAGTTGATTATTCACATTTGATATTTAGGTGACGAACCATAATTTGGATTAAGGGACACTAGCGAAGAGCCACGTGATCCAGTTTACTTGACTCGTAATATAATGGTGGTATCCTAACTTCACCAATATAGTTATACGTAAAATGGAATAATAAAGACTAGACTAAAGCATGCACGTCATGGCATATTTTCACGGGTAATGATGGTAACGAGCCACATTACTGTTGGCTTTAATTTATTATTTTCATAGGTAATGATGGTGACAAGCCACATTACTGTCGGCTTTAATTTATTATTTTCGCAGGTAATGTTGGTGACGAGTCACATCATTGTCGGTTTTTATTTAGGCTCGGGGCATGCACATTTATCATGGCATACCTGCATTAATAAATTAGATTAGGAAATTGCATTGATGACATGTGTAACTTAGGGAAATGATAACACTGAGTTAATCACTCACTACCACCTGGGATGGTATTTAAAAACATCACTAGATGACGTTGATACAAGTACCATCAAGGTCAACGTCCTAGATGAGGCGTAAGTAGATCCCGTGGAGGAGATGCCTTACTTCCAGATCTTTAATGGCAGGAATAGGCCGGCATGCTTCCCTGTAGTGTTATTATTGGAGTAGTTTTACAAAGACAATAGACTTTCATTTTGTACATTTTTTTGAACATGCATATTCAATCCCCAGCTGAGTGGACTCCGCTGTTTGGATTGACTGTATGCATACTTTGAAATTGTCATGACTTCACTTTACTTACAGGCTTATTATACACTATTTTGATTAACTCTTTATGATTGATTTGTTGCCTTACGATTCTAAAAAGAAATCATGTCTCCACAAGCTGAAAGTAACACCTGAAATATCGAGGATCGAGTGTGTACTCAACCCCTGAAATTCGGGGTGTTGCATCTATTTATCTAAGCAATGAGGTTAACCATATATTAATAAAATTTGTTTCATAACCTTAGGGTAAGGGATTAAGGATAAATTCATCTTAGACATTTTATAAATGTTGGATCTCAAGTGGTGGATCGCGCTTATGCTAACGGCGGATTTTTAGAAAGTGTTTGTGAGTGCGATTACAAAGTGGTTATATTTGACTGGAGTTGCCACTAGCCAATTTATCTAATTCCATAGTTGGCTAGACCCTGTAGAAATGTTAAGATAGAGAATCTGAGGATTCTCTACCCTAAAATGACTCATTGATCTGCGAATGAAGATTCTGAGTAAGGAACCATAGTTACAGAGAGGAAAGGTATTATGCACCCACTCTGCTTGTACGAATGTATGGTCTTTACTTCACAAAATCTCTCAAACTTTTGACGATTAAGATTAGTTCATGCGCATTAATGATGCAAAAGTGTGTAACGCTGTGTCAAATACAAGGCTTGTGGCAAGATTTAGTTTTGGCTAGATAAATCTGCCTTGACTGCCCACTTGCTAAAGCGGTAAACCATCCAGTCTAAATTTCTGATGGACAAAATCCGATTAACTTGGTGATTCGTAGAGCATACGCTTGAACTGATCAGGTGTTGAGCGATATGTATGCAAGACTATGTTTATAATGTCGTGTGTGTGCAATGTTGTGTTAAGCATCACAGCGACGATAAGTTGTGGTTTCATGTGGATAAATCTTCCTTAATTGCCCACTTTCCATGCGTGTACTAGTCGATCAGAGTTTTTGATGGGCAAGATCGAAATTATCAATGAGCCATGGAGCATACGCTCGAATTAATTAGGTGCTTAGTGTTATCAATGCAATGCTGATGGACGAGATAAGCAAGGGGATTGAGAAGAGAAAAGATGTTGCACAATGTTAAAGCTGTGATTAGAGGATTTTAATTGGATGGTTGGATGAGTGGTGATATCATAAGGAATGGATTGAGATCTCGGTTGCTCAGGGGGCTAGGATTTTGGGCTAAACTAGGCTGACCTGGGCTAAACTCTCTCCTCTCCTTTTTGAATGGATGGAATGGCTAAGGCTAGGAAGGTTTCTCCTTGGATGGAGAGGTTGGGTGTCTCGCCAGCATCACGCGAGGCCTCCTGCTTTGGCAGGTGAACTCCCTTACACATGTGGGGGACCTGCCTATAGGGGTGTTGCATTGTTGTTTCGCTTTGAACTATAAATGGGCTTGATTCAGGATAGACTTTGAGTTTAATAAGGAAAGTCAACTGGGTAGGCTAAGGTAGATAGGTTGACCAGGTGAGTAGACTTAGTGGGTTGACTCGGTGAGTTGTCTCTCTGAGTTGATTGGGTTGGGTTGAGTTGGGCTTCTTAAGGTTTAAGTTTGGGTTTAGGGTTTGGATTAGGTTTAGGGTTTGGATCGGGGTTTGGATTAGGTTTAAGGTTTCCCTCCAACTTAATCAGCTCGTTGGTATGCAGTGGAGTGTCTACACATTCATAGCATGAGGGTGTACCTAGGAAGAATACTCCTTCAAACCCATGTGTGAGGGTACATAATTCAAGTGTGTACATGCCACGCTTGTGGACATCACATGTGTATGATTTGACGCAATCAGAAGGTGTCATTTTGATGCCCATAATGCAAGGGGTTAGGAAAAAATATTTTGCTCAATCAAATATACATGATGGGTGATATATTCAATGTTCATGATGATGAGCCATGCACATGCACATGATAAATCATAATTCCACGTGCTTCTAACATGATCTAATCATATAGATCAGTAGATCTAAGCTTTAAAAATATATAATGAAAGCATCTAATTGAATATTGGTCCACTATATTAAGCTAGATAATCAATTAATCATGGTCATCCACTCTCTTGGCTTTAGATCTGGAGTTGTTCTTAGGATTAAATTATAGAAATTATATCATCTTGAAGCCAATGCTATAGAGAATGAGATGAATGGTGACAATGGGTGGATCATGTGATTAAATAGGCAATTTTAATTATCTAAGTAATTCATTCATTAAATTGATAATTTTTAATGGTTGATTTGGCAATCCAAGAGTCAATTTTTAGTCTAGATGGCATGGATGGATGATCCATGGCGGGGATTGATGTTTTAATGGACAAATTGGCATAGATTAAGGTTTAATGGTTAGAATATCCACCTGATTATTAATTTTCATTAATAAATTTGATATATAAAAAAATTGTCCCTCTTAAAATTGTCAAGAGTATTACACTTACTTACATTGGTGGATCAAGGTTCAAGTCAATAGTTTGGGGACTCATTAGCTCAGACTATGATCATGTGATTAGGGACTTGAGTGTAGATATTAATTTATCAATTCTATGACATAAGGATGTGTGAGGGTATCGAATCTTGACGAATCATCTTTGACTCACTTTACGAGGTTTTTTAAGGGCCACTAAAAGTGGGTGATGGTAAGTACATCCATCAAGGTTCATTGATTCTTACGTGAGCCAATAAAGGATTTACTAGTTTTACCATAGGACTTATTTAGATTGAGATCTGGTTAGATTAGGAAGTCATCAAATATATAGTTTTTTCGTTGGGCCCAATACTTGAATGGTTTTAATTAGCTCTTAAAATGTTTTAACTGTTGAAGTTTTGTTTTAACCATTAAAATTACTTTGATCGCACTTAATGATAATTTAATGGTCTAAATTTGATAGTCCACTTCATAATCAACATGGAATCTAGATCAAAGATGAATGACTTTGATAGTTGAGGTACTGTATTATGGGTATGTGCATGACAGAGGTAGATTGACAGACTTCATTCATGGTAGGGTTTACCAAACAAAGCCTGTGAGATTGAAGAGTACCATAATAAGTGCACCTCATGGGTGCAAATGAATTAGGTTAGGGTTGGGCCAAGCTTTGTCCAAGCCTAGCCTGCGTTGTTCGACTTAACCCCAAACCCAGCCCAAGTCCATGATAAGCCAAAATATTCCAGCCCCAGCCCCAACTCATAATGAATATATAGTGCCCGCTTGAGCCCAAGCCTAAAAACTATGCTTCGATGGCCCCATGACAAAACCCTAATTTTGGAAGAATATGAGAAACCCTAGTTTTCTTCCCAATCATTTTGCACGACACTAACTTTCCAATGCCCTAATTCCAACAACCCTTGTAAAAACTCTAATTTCATCCATACACTAGCTTTAGAGAAGAAATTTCTAATTTTCCTGAAGGAGTGTAACATCCCAAAAATTGAGTGCATAAGTACACATCTATTCACAACACTGCACACTGACACGGAAGTGGATTGGCTGGTGTACCACACACCACCAATCTAGCTGGTGTGCTGATGTCACCAAGTTATGTGGGTCCCATCATGAAGTATGTGTTATATCCCAACCGTCCTTCCATTTGGAGAGCTCGTCTAAGGCTTGAACCCAAAAAAAAGACAGATCCAAAGATCAAGTAGGCTACACTATAAAAAGCAGTGGGAGATAGAACGTCTATCATTGAAATCCTTTAGGGGTCATAGAAGTTTAGGTTATTTGTTTTTCCTCTTCATTCAGGTCTGTGTGACCTTTATGAACAGATTGGATGAAAACAAACGTTATGGTGGGCCCTACGAATGTTTTAACCGTCCACTCCTATTTGTGGTGTGGTCCACCATTCATGCTCTAAAATGATCTTAAAACAATGGATGAACAGTGTATATAATAAATACATCATTCTGGGGGCAATGTAACTTTTATCTCCTTTGAACCGTTCGAATAACTCCGAGCTCGAGGAGCGGCAGCGCTGGAAACGGAGATTGGCTACTCTCCCTGCCATCAGCCAATGGCTAATAGTCGGTTCTCTGTGGGCCCTACCATGATGTATTTGTTTCATCCATGTCATCCATCTATTTTTCTAGATCATTTTATTGTATGAGACTAAAAATGAGATATATCCCAATCTCAAGTGGACCACATTACATGAAAGTTTTGAATGAACGTCAACTGTTAAAAACATTTTGGGGGAATTAAAGCTTTGGATCAAGCTGATCTTTATTTTTTCCGTTAATCTGGGTCTGTATGACCTAGTCAACATATTGGATGTCAAATAAACAGTACAGTGGGCCTTAAGAGAATTTTAATGGTGGATATCCAATCACTATTGTTTTCATGTAGTGTGGTCCACCTGAGATTTATATCCCCCTCATTTTTGGGCTCAAGCACTAAAATGATATGTAAAAATGGATGAACGGAATTGATGAAACACATAGATCATGGTGGGCCCACATAGTACCGACAATCAGCCACCGGGCTAGTAGTAGGGTGAGTAGCCAATCTGTCCCCGGCAGCGCTCGTCTTCGCACGACACGTACCCGGACGCGGATTGCGTCCAACCCCCGCCCGGACCGTAATCCGTCCGGGCAGGGTTCTGTGGGGTCCACCTTGTTGCAAGTGTTTTATCCACGCCGTTAAATGCTTTTCTCCAATAATTTTAATATGAACCAAAAAATGAGGCAGGTCCAAGGCTTACGTGGAGATTGAACGTCCAACGTTAAAAACTTCTTGAGAGCTGGAGAAGTATCGAATCAAGCTGATATTTGTGTTTTCACTTCATCCACGTCTAAATGATGTTGGGATTTTTTGGCCTACGGAATCACACAGATCTAGATCTAGGATGGTAATTCAATGGCACCAAGCACACACAAGAAAAGAGAACACACAGATTTAACGTGGAAAACCCTTGCGGGAAAAAACCACGGCACAAAGCGACAGATCACCACTATGAAAGCGTCAATTACAAAGAGAAAGGACTTACCCGATTCGAACAACCTCGAATCTCACCCTTGCTACACCCTTTGGAAACCCTGGAACCCTTTTAGAAACCCTTAGCATTCATCACCACTTTCTAGAAAAACCCTAGGAATACCTATTTATAGTTTAGGAAACTTCGCTTCCGCATCCCAGTTGCGAAAGGACTCAAATCCGCAGTTTCATGCAAAATTGCGGAACAAACTGCGTAATCTACGACTAGTCGTAGCGATTCTTCGATTGGTTGTAGCCCACCTTCGACTAGTCGTAGCTGACCCTCAACCAGTCGTAGCTACAGTAAAAAATAGCAAAAATTCGCTGGACTTTGAGTCGTGCCAGGGCTCGAACCTACGACCGGTGGAGCGTCTCCCACGACCAGTCGAAGCTTCCCACGACCGGTCGAACGACCTCGAAACCTTCAGATTTAAGACTTTTCTCAACAATCTCCACCAAGTCTTCATCTTCAACCGTGTAGCTCATTGACCTCTTCTCTTATCTTTGATTCACATCATAGCTCAAGATCACACTTCGTCCTTCTTTTCTGCCATCGCCGAGCTCAGAGAAGTTTCACAGAACTTGAACTTCTCTACAGGAATTTCTTGTTGATCATGTCTGCCGGATCTAAATCAACATGCCCAACCACCTTTGCTCCTATCTTCATAAAAGAATGACGTAGTCTTCTTACCATCTCAC
The DNA here is from genome assembly GCA_021015155.1 of Magnolia officinalis. Classification (NCBI taxonomy): domain Eukaryota; kingdom Viridiplantae; phylum Streptophyta; class Magnoliopsida; order Magnoliales; family Magnoliaceae; genus Magnolia; species Magnolia officinalis. The sequence goes on from JAJHSJ010000001.1 coordinate 33,123,737, forward strand.
CGCTACCCAATATTGCTTGCCGGGGTACTTGGTCACAACACTGATAAACTGTGAAATAACCGGTCTAATCCAGACCATGGCATACACTGCCAACCGCATTCGAATAAGGCTCATGAGATATCCTGCTTTTCCTCATCTGTTTTGGGACATGTCCTGAGGAAAACTTGAGGATAGACGGGTAAGGAACGCTCTCTGGCTTTACTTGGCTCATCACATACTTGATCAATACCTACACACAAGGTATTCCTCCTGTGATTACCAAAGCCTACTCCTCTTTCAGTCTCAACGACGAAAACCATCTTTGCAGCCCCCGATCCTTCATCCTGAATGTCCCACCATGAAGGAATCAAATCACTGCCTAGGTGACAGGTCGAACCATGACCTCCTGTAAAGTCTTTTCTCAGCCCCTTTAACTCCGAACCGCTCTGGTTGCTTCATGTAGATCTGCTATTCACTTTCCCTTACAGAAGTGCAAACTCCACATCCTTCCTTCCAGCTCAAGATCACATTGGCCAACCAGCGCCAATCATGGATCTAATAGACACCTGCTATACCGTCGGTGCGAATATCTCTGAGAAGCCGATCCATTCTCTCTAAGCATAACCCTTCGCTACCAACCTCGCCTTGTATCTATGTTGTATCTTCCTGAAGATCCACCTACATCCAACCACTCACCGGCCCACTGGAAGCTCCACCCGCTCCCATATGTCGGTCTGGTACAACGAATACATCACATCGCCCATAGTCACCTTCCACTTCTCAGCACCAGGCTCACCTAGAGTCATCTGAATAGAAGATGAATCCTCATGCGATATTGGAGTCGTCCATGTACCTCGCCGATATCCTGTGATCATGCTATGTGGTTTTTTCCATAGGTGGCTGTTCCACCTGCTCTGTATCCTTGTCCGCACATCTCAGCCTTCCTGCCCTGCCCGCTCATGTGGCCATGTCCAACATGTCACACGCATGCAGAGGTGGAATCCGCTACATCCACTGTAGCTCCACTTTTTGAAGTGCTCCCGCAGATCGATGGTAAAGCCTTCTTATCAAGAGTATTCCAATCACCAACAGTCATAGTGGACTTTCGCTCCTCAAGAGCACCATCTTCGCCTTGCATGATTAAGGAACTCATCATCTTGATCTTCCATAACTCAAAATTATTTTTCCCTGAATACTTCTCAATATCATACCTGGCGCTCGCCATTATTACTAATCCCTCAGATTTAGATCTGTGTCCCAACCGATTGCTTTGATACCACTTGTTGGGATTTTTGGCCTGCAGAATCACACAGATCTAGATCTAGGATGGTAATTCAATGACACCAAGCACACACAAGAAAAGAGAACACACAGATTTAACGTGGAAAACCCTTGCGGGAAAAAACCACGGCACAAAGCGACAGATCACCACTATGAAAGCATCAATTACAAAGAGAAAGGACTTACCCGATTCGAACAACCTCGAATCTCACCCTTGCTACACCCTTTGGAAACCCTGGAACCCTTTTAGAAACCCTTAGCATTCATCACCACTTCCTAGAAAAACCCTAGGAATACCTATTTATAGTTTAGGAAACTTCCCTTCCGCATCCCAGTTGCGAAAGGACTCAAATCCGTAGTTTCGCGCAAAATTGCGGAACAAACTGCGTAATCTACGACTAGTCGTAGCGATTCTTCGACTGGTTGTAGCCCACCTTCGACCAGTCGTATCTGACCCTCGACCAGTCATAGCTACAGTAAAAAACAGCAAAAATTCGCTGGACTTTGAGTCGTGCCAGGGCTCAAACCTACGACCGGTGGAGCGTCTCCCACGACCAGTCGAAGCTTCCCACAACCGGTCGAACGACCTCAAAACCTTCAGATTTAAGACTTTTCTCAACAAATGACCTGTTGAATATGTTGTATGGTAAAAAAAAAGCATCACGTTGGCCCTTAGAAAGGTTGCAACGGTGGGTGTCATTATCAGTGCAGCTTCCTTTGGTGTGGTCCACTTAAGCCTTGGACCTGCCTTATTTTTTTGGCTCACGTATTAAAATTATTGGAAAAAAAGCATTCAACGGAGTGGATAAAACACTTACAACATGGTGGACCCCACAGAGCCCTGCCCGGACGGATTACCGTCCAGGCGGGGCTAGGACGCAATCCGCGTTCCACGTACCCACACCAGCCAGATCGGTGGTGTGTGGTACACCAGCCAATCCGCTTCCCATTTACACTATTGACAATCTGAACCGTTTAGAACCCTCCTCGTAGACCTTACTCAACTATCCAACCATCCGATCGACCCCTACCCTTGTCTTTCCAGTATTTCACGGCCAAATGAAGACATGGCTAACAGGCAGCGTCGTTCTGCTAGAGGCATCAGGGCTTGCTGTAGCTGCGAGAGCAGCCTCGACTGCTGTAGTGTGGATGCCAGAAAGCTCCTCATTCCGGTTCTGCACAACAGGAGCCCTCTTTGCTTGGCCCACTGCCTGAGGAGCCCACTTCTTCTGGGCTAATAGTTCTTGGGCCCCTATCAGGTGGGCCTCTATCCCTGCATAGAACAACAGTTCCAATTTGTAAATCAAGGGATAAAAGCCCACCTGTTGGGACCAACACTACGCCTTTTGATGGTCCAATAACATTCAAAACTCTACTTAGATTCAGGCAGTAACGCCAGGTGCAGCTGCTTTTCCTAGCAGATGTGCTCCCCCCTGGACGCGGATTGCGTCCTACCCCCTCCCGGACGGTTATCCGTCCGGGCAGGGCTCTGTGGGACCTACCGTGATGTAAGTGTTTCGTCCACGCCATTAATCGTTTTTCTCAAGTCATTTTAATGTATGAGACAAAAATTGAAGCACATCCACAGCTCCACTTGACCACATAAAAGGAAGCTGTAGTGATGATGACACTCACCCTTGAAACCTTTCCAAGGGCCACCGTGATGTTATTTTTATCATCCACCTATTAATAAGGTTATGTAGATGTGGATGAAGTGAAAACACAAATATCAGCTTGATCTGAAACTTCTCCAACTCCCAAGAAGTTTTTAATGGTGGAAGTTAAATCCCCACTTTGTCATACATTTTAGCCCTTTACATGCCTTATTTTTTGTCTCATATGTTAAAATGATGAGAAAATCGATTAATGGCGTGGATGAAAAACTTAAATCGATTTTACATGTTCAAATTTTAAGACTTTAATGAAAATCAATCCATTCTTGAAACGGGACCATGGTTCGTTAGTGGCCACCTACTAATGTTGGGTAGGTGGTCTGGCACCATCTCTCTTCATAAGGAAAATTTGGACACCATCCCATTGTGGATTAACGCCCCAATTCTAACTTAATTTATCTACCGAACACCTCGGATCGTTAGTAAGATATCTAGTACTATTGCCATTCCTCTTTTTATGGATCAAGCTGCGGCTACGGGCACACGTGGAAATTGGTGTCCACTCCATCCTCCCTGAAATCGATGAAGATCCAATGTAGGGGTAAATTTATAGAGTAACCTGTTGAGTATGTGTGGAAACCAAGAATGTGAAACATTCAACCATTCAGAAAAAGGCTGCCCCAAAAATCATGCTAAAGCCAAAGTGGGTCCCAACAAAAGTGGGAATACTACCACTACAAATATGGGTCCCCTAATTTTCCTATCTCAGCACCATTGGGACCCTCCACATCTTCAAGGAATGTTAGTACCCAAGGTAACCACATATTTATAAGAGGCTCCACATCCTTTGGAGCATCAAAGCAAGTTTGGGTGCAAAAGTGAGATACATATACATCTACTATGGATAACCAGAATGTTGACAATGTCGAAATCCAGAGTGATCCAGGTGATGGGCGCTCCTCACCTACTGCTTGTGGCAAAAGGAGAGACTCTAGTTCCTCTCATGGTCGTGCCAGGTTGCTGCGATCATTTAGCTTGACCTCCCAATCCAAGAATTTTTCCATCTTATCCGACTTGGATGGAAATGTCGAGCTCGGAGATGAACAAGTTACAAACCTCACACATCAAGTGACCTAAGCTGATAAGGGGAGCCTCGATCTCTCCTCCCCTACCACAAATGGTACTTGATGAAGATTCTTACATGGAATGTTGGGGGCCGCAATAGGCCTACGTTGCAGAAGGAAATTAAGGATATGATTCATTATCTTAATTTTTCAATGATTTGCATTATTGAAACTTGTATCCATAACCCTAATCTTTATGTTGCTTGCAACTCTTTCTTACCCCATAATTGGGCTTATGTTACTAATATTGAGTTGTGTTCCAATTGTAGAATCCTAATGGCTTGGAATAACATGATTCAATTATCCATCATACATATAGGATACCAATATAAAACACAATAATTATTTTTGCTAGAAGGAAATAAAGAGATCAAAATTATTTTCGAAGAGGAAAAAGTATTGAGAAGTGGAGCCACATCTGGGGCCGCCCACGACCAGTAGAGGTTGCGCGGATTTCGTGTCGCAAGTCCTTTCGCAACTGAGATGCGAAAGGAGTTTCGCGGATTTCGTATCGCAAGTTCTTTCGCAACTGGGATGCGAAAGGGAAGTTGTCAAAACTATAAATTAGGGTCCCTAGGGTTATTCTAGGGTTAAGGTAAATGATGAGAAAGTTATTCTAAGGTGTAAGCAAAGGGTTTTCTATATTTTTCCAAGGGAGAGGTTAGTATATTGCCTTGTAATCTTTGTTCTTCACAGTGGAAGTTTGCATCCGTGGTTTTTTACCTTAGTTTGGGGTTTTTCCACGTATATCTTGTCTTGTGGTTTGTTTTGGATTGCTTTGATCTACTTCTAGTTTATGTTTTTTCTGTTTATCATTTATGGGTGAGGCCTGAGATTAGATCTAGGCCCACTGCGTTGTTGGCGTGCTGCGCAACAACTGGTATCAAAGCTATTTGTTTAGTTCTATTGGGAGCGATGGCGGAAGATGGGAAAACTAGAATTGAGAAGTTTGATGGTTCAAACTTTGCCTTCTGGAAGATGCAGATGGAGGATTATCTGTATCAGAATGACCTCTATAATCCTCTAGAAGGAAAAGATAAGAAACCAGAAAAGATGACAGATGATGAATGGTTTTTACTGGATAGGAAGGCATAAGGAACGATCCGACTCTCGTTGTCTAAGAGCGTCGTCTTCAATATATCCAAGGTAAAAATGATAAAAGAATTAATGAAAGCCCTAGCCACCATGTATGAAAATCCCTCAGCATCTAACAAGGTTCATCTTATGAAACAGTTATTCAACATGAAGATGTCAAATGGTGGAAGCGTGACTGAACATCTAAACGAGTTCAATACAGTCACGAGCCAGTTGGAATCCATTGACATTGCTTTTGAGGATGAGGTCAGGACATTATTGATCTTATCCAGTTTGCCAGACAGTTGGGATAGTTTGGTGATTGCTGTGAGCAATTCTTCAGGATCGACAAAGCTGAAATTTGATGATGTGACCAGTCTAATTCTCAGCGAAGAATCTAGAAGGAAGGCAGCAGGAGTTTCAGGGGATTCAGGGAATGCTCTAAACGTTGAAGGAAGAGGAAGATCGCTGAACAAAGGAGGCAATAAACACGGGCGTTCTAAGTCGAGGAAAAAGTCTAATGGACCGAAAGATAAAGATGGGTGTTGGCATTGCGGTAAGAAAGGACACATGAAACGTGATTGCAGGGCGCTCAAGAAACAAGAAGGAAGCTCTCAAGGCGGGAAGGATTCAGTGAATCTGTCTGAGAAGAGCGACACAGAGGCGTTGATCTTGTCTCTTGATGCGATGAATAAGTCTTGGGTTATAGACTCGGGTGCTTCGTTTCATGCTACTTTGTATAAGAAAGTTCTGCGTGATTATGTGTCAGGTGACTTTGGGAGAGTCTACCTGGGTAATGATGAGCCGTGCAATATTGTTGGAAAGGGGGATGTTTATGTAAATCAGAAAGATGGAACAGTCTTGAAATTGAAGGATGTCAGACATGTACTGAGTTTGAAACGTAATCTGATTTCAGTGGGACAGTTGGCCCATACCGGTTATGTGATGACATTCACCAGTGACTCCTGGAAGATCACAAAAGGTGCCTTAGTAATATCTCGAGGCAAAAAGGAAGGTACTTTGTACGTGACTTTAGGATCGTATAGTTCACTCGCAGTCGCATCAACTGGAGTGAATGAGCAGTTATGACATCAGAGGCTAGGACATATGAGTGAGAAATGAATGAAAGTGCTATTGTCAAAAGGGAAGCTACCAGGGCTGAAGTCTATTGACTTGGAATTCTGCGAAGACTGCGTGTATGGCAAGCAGAAGAGGGTAAGCTTCAAAAAGACGAGACGTGCTCCAAAGACACATTTGTTGGAGCTTGTACGCACTGATGTGTGGGGACCGGCACATGTATTATCTCTTGGTGGCTCACGTTATTTTGTTACCTTTATTGATGATGCTAGTAGAAAACTGTGGGTCTTGATGTATTTGATGTATTTAAGAAGTGGAAAGTTATGGTAGAAAATGAGACAGGTAAAATAGTAAAGTGTCTCAAATCTGACAATGGGGGAGAGTATTGTGATAAGAGGTTTGAGAAGTATTGTGCAGCAAATGGAATCAAACATCAGAAAATGATTTCAGAGACACCACAGCAGAATGGTGTGGCTGAGCGCATTAACAGGACCATCCTTGAGCGCGCCAGGAGCATGAGGTTACATGCAGGGTTACCCAGGCCTTTTGAGCAGATGCTGTGAATATTGCCGCATATCTCATCAATAGAAGTTTCTCAGCACCATTAGATGTGGGCTACTAAAAGAAGCGTGGACTGGGAAGGAAGTGAACCTTGCACATCTCAGAGTGTTCGGTTACACTTCATATGTTCACATTGATGCAGAGCACAGAAACAAGCTGGATGTGACGTCCAGGAGGTGCACGTTTATAGGCTATGGGCAGCATTATTTTGGCTACAGGTTCTGGGATGCAGAAAACAGAAAAATCATCAGAAGCAAGGGCATAGTCTTCAATGAAAAAGTGATGCATAAGGACAGTGTGCAGGAAAATAAGGCCAAGAAAAAAAGAATTTGTAGAGTTGGAAGAGTTACTGGACATGGGTGTTACAGCGTCACAGGATGAGGCAGAGCCGCATACACCAGTTGTAAGGAGGTTTACTCGGGAGAGGAGACCCACGGTCCAATACTCACCCTCCTTACATTATCTACTACTGATGGATAATGGTGAGCTAGAGTGTTTTGAAGAAGCGTTACAATCAGATATACGGGTTAAGTGAGAGCAGGCCATGGATGATGAGATGGACTCTCTTGAGTTTAATCGTACATGGGAGCTAGTCACTCTACCCAAGGGTAAGAAAGCTCTTCATAACAAGTGGGTTTACAGACTGAAGGAGGAGCACGATGGTTCGAAATGGTACAAGGCCAGATTGGTTGCGAAAGGGTTTTAACAAAAGGCAGGTATCGATTTCACTGAAATATTTTCACCAGTAGTGAAAATATCTACGATTCGCATGGTCTTGAGTATAGTGGCTTCAGAGGATTTACATCTAGAACAACTAAATGTTAAGATAGCCTTTCTTCATGGGGACCTTGAAGAAGAGATATATATGCATCAGCCGACAGGATACGTGGCACCAGGTAATGAGAACAAGGTGTGCAGACTGAAGAAGAGTCTATATGACTTGAAGTAGGCCCCGAGGCAGTGGTATAAGAAGTTCGACAGTTTCATGTCGGGAAACGGTTTTAGGAAATGTCATGCAGACCACTGTTGTTACTAAAAGAAGTTTAATATGTCTTACATCATCCTTCTTTTGTACGTTGATGATATGCTTGTGACCGGTTCAAGCATGAAGGACATCTCAGATCTCAAAAGACAATTGTCTAAAGAATTTGTCATGAAGGATTTAGGAGCTGCAAAACAAATACTAGGCATGAGGATAAAGCGTGATAGGAAAAACAAGAAATTAGTTTTGTCACAGGCAGAGTACATAGCCAAGGTACTTGATCGATTCAATATGGAAAGTGTTAAGCCGGTTAGCACTCCATTAGCCAACCACTTCAAACTATCTAAGGAGCAAGGTGCAAAGACGCAGGAGGAACATGACTACAAGGCTAAAGTCGCATACGCGTTAGCTATTGGGAGTCTCATGTATGCTATGGTGAACACAAGGCCAGACATTGCTCAAGCAGTGAGAGTTGTTAGCAGGTTCGTGAACAACCTCGGGAAGGAACATTGGGAAGCTGTGAAGTGGATCCTTAGGTACTTGGTAGGTACTAAAGACGTAGGGTTGTGTTATGGTGGATCGAAAATCAAGTTATATGACTACATGGATTCAGATTTGGCAGGAGATATCGATAGCAGAAGAAGCATTACAGGTTATGTTTTTACTCTGGGTAGTGCTGCAATCAGTTGGGTCTCTCAGTTACAAAAGACAGTATCTATCAGTATGACAGAAGCAGAATATGTTACGGCTACAGAAGCATGAAAGGAGATGGTGTGGATGCAAGGTTTTATAGAAGAGTTGGGTAAGAAGCAAGCAGATTGCAATCTGTACAGTGACAGTCAGAGTGCAATACACTTGTCTAAGAATTCAACCTTTCATTCAAAGACCAAGCATATTGCCATCAGATATCACTTCATACGTTCGTTACTGGAAGATGGATTGATTGCTCTGGAGAAGATTCATACAAGTGAAAATCCTGCGGATATGCTGACCAAGGCGACAAGGGAGAAGCTAAAACTCTGTTCAGCTTTGATTGGTCTTTAGGCTTGAAGACAAGGAGGTGGTGCACTCTGAATGAAGAAGACAAAGGTTTATGGCGATGTGTCTCCAAGTGGGAGATTGTTGAGAAGTGGAGCCACATCTGGGGCCGCCCACGACCAGTCGAGGTTGCGTGGATTTCGTGTCGCAAGTCCTTTCGCAACTGGGATGCGAAAGGAGTTTCACGGATTTGTGTCGCAAGTCCTTTCGCAACTGGG